>CM068373.1:481924777-482524777 GCA_034769895.1 Magicicada septendecula
TTTCCTAACACACATACAATTTCGTTTTGTTTTTCCATTGGCGCTAAAAGGTTTTTAACAGAGAATTCGTCACAACACGATGTTTGATTTTGTGCGTTTTAAAAACACGCGTGACAGGAAAATTTCTAACAGCTAGTAAAAAGTGAATAAATTGACAGATGTATCTGAAAATTAACAGGTGTTCATGCGAAATATATGTCTTGCAGCACACAGAAGATTTTAGTACAGCCACTGAGCTATAGATGTCGCTCCGCGAACTTCTCAACTGACGCTCGTACTTCTCTACTTACCAGAAGACTATATACGTGCCCAACAGCAATAAGCGTATTTTATGCCAAAGTTTAAAGAACACGAGAGTGGAAATATGAATTCAATGAAACGTCTTTATTGATTAAATCATTTAAACTACTGTTGCTATCAGGGGACCCATCCCCGAGGTATTAAAATTTTCAGAAAAATTCTTTTCAGAATAATCATTTATCATAGGCCAATTTCTAAATCAATTGTACGTGTTAAAATATTTGAACCAATACCAGTACGTATTTGTTATTAGATATAATCAAATTAATAAATTTTAATATTTTTAAAGATCTGACTTCTTCGTGTGTATGACTTTTAGCGTTAACCGAGAAACATAATGACCATACATGACCGTACACAAACATACATGCATTTATTTATGCATGTTTCCATGGAGATCTTACACGCCCTTATTAAATACTTTTAACAGCGTATAAAAGTGGTGACAGCATTTAAACTTGAACAGAAATCTGCATGGAACGTTGACAAATATTAGTTTCCTCGAATTATTAGTTTTGAAAATGTTTTAAAATTTTATAAACAATTGTAAAAGAAAACGACTTTTGATGTTTGTAAATTAATAAAAGTAAAGGGGAGACCGAGCTTCAGGCTAGTCTCATCTCCCCCCAGAAAATAGCCTCATTCCCCCCCCCCCCCAGCAAATCCTACTTACCCCACTTATGGGTACTCTGAGGAGTCTGAGTTCTCTTACCTGAATTCCAGTAATAAAACTGCTGGCTGTACTGTTTTAATATCCACACTTCAGTGTTGTCGTGCCGACTGTACTTACCCTTGCATTGACGAACCACATTTTTGACGACGCCAATAGTATATCACACTCAATGACATTGTCAAAGACACAAAGGTCATATCAGCGAGATGGTGTGGTAAAGAAGTATTCTTTCTTGAAGTTGTTTACAGTACCTGATAATTCACAACAGATTCTACACGTTCAGGCGGACTTAAGAACTGCTTTGTTTTTGCGAGATCTTCTTTTCAAAGACAGTTGTTGTAATTTCCATGGATGTCTGATGCCACTGTGTGTTCAACTGAAAACAATCTCCAGGCATCAAACTGCAGCATGAAGGCTGGCGTCACCAGGCTGCGTTTAGTTCATTCAAGCCCTATCACTGCGCCAAAGTACCAGCCACGATAGGGACCTCTTTTGGTTCTGGACGGGGCGGGAGAGGCTTGATATAGGGTGGTGACAACCCCATACCAATGAAGAACCCGCTTCTTCAGTTATTACAACAGGAATGTTGCTAAGTCTAGTAACATTCGTGTTGCAACGTCTATATTTAACAATACTTCACGCCCACACCATTAATTTGAAAATGAAAAAATTAGTCAGCTTTCCCACTGGTTTTATATGAACAAGGGATGTTTACAAACATTAGAAGAGACAAACAGAGAACCATACTAAATAGAAGGTTCTCTGTTTGTTTGTTTATTATAATAAAAAGCATGTGTGTGTGTGTGTGTGTGTGTGAACTTATCTATTAAGTCATAAAAACAAAGTACGCTAAACTAACACTAAACATATCAAAACATAGCATAAACACAACATTAAGAAGAAAAAATTAGTTTACCTTGTTTGTTTACATTATTGTAGTTAAGTAGCTGGTCTTCTTTCTTCATTTTTCTGTTTTTGTAAATCCACTCCACGGTATCTGAGTAATTTTGAAATTCGAAAAAGTATTTACGAATGACGTGTTTTAAAA
This sequence comes from Magicicada septendecula, assembly GCA_034769895.1. Lineage (NCBI taxonomy): Eukaryota > Metazoa > Arthropoda > Insecta > Hemiptera > Cicadidae > Magicicada > Magicicada septendecula. The sequence continues at coordinate 481,926,799 of CM068373.1, forward strand.
TATCGGTCTTAAGTGCTTAAACGATAAAAGGGTTTGTGGTTTGAGTCTTTTTAAATTAAAAAAAAAAGCATCAAGACTTTTTCGTTTACCCAAATGATACAAATACATAATTAACAATAACAGAAATAACGTTTCATTTATACACATAAATATGAAAGAGCCTGGAAAAAATCACACTTACATACTAATAAGAGCCTAACCAAAATCTAATCACCGCGAATTTCACACATATTGACGATTAAAAAATGGTTTTGCCTCAGGTACGTGTTTGAGGACTTAAAATCCCCTCAACGAAGTGCAATGTTGAGGGGTTGTGTAAGGTGTGTATTGTTATTGTGTGGTGTGTGACCAGCGTGACAACGGGAAGTGTGGCCTTCAACCGTGAGAAGGTCAGACATTTTCATTGGCTAGATTAGTCTAAAAATGGTACCTCCGGGTTAATGAAACCTCACTAGCACAATGCCACGCTGTATACAGTACAAACGTGAACCTGAAAAAGAAAATTCATTAAATAAATCTGAAGATCTGAAGACTCTCCGACGAGGGCCTACCTGAAAGACAGTGTAAGTCCTAACATTAACGCGAGTGTTTATAGATGTATATAAGACCATAGGAACACATGAAGAATCTTTATGTAAAACTCCAGTTTATTATAAATAAAATCAAGGCGATTGACTTACATTCATGTTGGACATGTTATACATAAAACAGAAGAGAGGTGTTCGAAGAAGGACTCTAATGATAATTTGTGGGGATGGAAACAGAAGAGCAGATGGAGGGAAAATGGAGCAATAAGGAGAAAAAAATGGGAATCATAAAATGTAGGAGAAAGGCGGTTTACAAGCAGTAACTTACTGTTGTCTTTTGGGAGACCATTACCCTGCAGCCAAGGACTAAATTAAATAATCACAAGCCCTTAGGAAGATATCGCATTATAAATGAAACGATCAGACGACATTTTGGAGTAAAGTCGCTAATGGGTTTGCTGGATAAGAGGCTATAAAAAAGGGTGTTTGGTGCATGTAAGTACGAGAGATGAAGGTGAATAATACAGAGCCGTAAATAACTCAGAAGGGTCAGATGTCAAGTATTGAGCGATTTGTATCAGTCATACATTGAGCGATTGGTACAGTTTACGGGAAATAGAGGCATGGACAGGAACATACGAGATATGTATGTACATGATATATAATTTAATAATTACCCCCATGTTTTTAAATAAAATTGTTGTTTTCTTGTTTAACTTTAATGAACGGAAACAGGTGGAGTGTTTTCTTCTTTCTTGAAGATATTCTTAAAAACTAAAGAGTATTTGGAAATTAAATATAAACCAAAAAAATCGTGTTACAAAATGCAAACACAATTTATACTTTTAAAACTTTTGAATATTCCAATTACTCGTCTTATACAGTACCAAATAAATTCATTGATTATGTTTTGAAGTGAAACAACATATAAAGACTGACACACCCACTTCCTTATAGCTACCTAATCTTTTGGATAGTGATAAAATCTACATCAAAAACTACTACACAAATTACAAAATAATTGCAAGCTGTGCGTGTGTGAGTGACTTGAAGACCTCCCGATGACTTGAAGACCTGCAACAAAACACCAAGTAAAACTTATTTCCCTAAGAAAAAAAAAAAGGTAAAACGTTATCTCGCGATGACCAGATTACAGGAAACCGAACCGAACCGACCCGACCCTTAACCAGGGGACATTGTGAGTGTGTCAGCTTTTATAAAATTTAGTTGGTACTGTTAACGAAATGAAATTTGACTCACCAATGACGGCTGCAAACTGCGACTCCGACGACTGCTACTACCTCACTTACCTTGAGTCACTGAAATACACAAGAACAAATACCTTTTTACAAAAACAAAAAACAAAAACAAAGACTATATATAAGACTATATATTTTATATATATATATATATATCATTTTCTATATAAGTAACTCGATGTTTCTTGCAGTAATTATATAATTTGTGATGTTTTCAATTTGTTTCTTCTGCAAGTAGTATAATTTTGTATATTCTTTTTAATACCTGACGCACGTTTCACTGAAAAATATTCAGTATCACAAATTATATATATATATATATATATAAATATATATTCAATCACTTTCTGCTACAGTTCGTTTCCTGTTGTATATAAAATATTTCAAATTTTGTATTTACTTTACCTCAAGATGTTATTTTTCCTTATTTGGAACATGTTTCGAGAGCTATTGTGCTCTCATCCTCAGCCTTCGCGATTCTGCGTCTAGTAAAGTACTTGTGTGTTGGTTTGTCGCCATTGTGGTCTCCTGTTGGTCTCTGGTATCTCAAAGTGGTATTTTTGTGTGTGATTGTGGTGTATGTAATAGTATTTTGTGTATTTTCGATGTTGAGTGCTTTGCAAATTTTGTCATGTTTTGTATTGATTTTTATTTGTTCAGGTATTAGTTTGTTTTGTTTTATGTTTGTATATTTGTAAATTTTCCCAAATGTTCATTATGGTGCCTTCGTGTGGTATGTGTTTTATTAGTGTCATATTGGTTATGTCTGGGAATTCATGTCCCGTGTTTATTGCATGTGTGGCCAAATTGGATTTATATATTTCTGGTTTTTTGTTTAACATGTTCAAAATAACGTTTTTTCAGCTGTTTTTTTGTTTTCCTATGTAACATTTATTGCAATCTTGGCATTCAATTTTGTATATACCGTTAGTTGTTGTATTATCTTTGTTGTGTGGGTTATTTAGTTTTGTAAATTATTTTTATTAGTTTTGTATGCTATTTTGATATCTGTGTTTTTAAATCATTTTGTTAGATTTGTCATTTTATTATTTATGTATGTGAATGTGGCCCATTTTTTGATGTTGTTATTATTTATGTGTTGTTCATTTTGATTAATTCTTAATTGTTCAGTTTTTATTTTATATTTGATTTTATTTTCTATTTTGTTTTCAGTATTAAAGGAGGTTATTTTGTTTACAGCTTATTTTGTCTTGCTCTATCTCTATGTTTGCCCTTTTTCCTCCTCTCAATTAGCAGTAAGCAATGCTATTTATGTTTCACATAATTTGATTAAAGTTAATATGAAAGTTATAAGAAAAACTGTTACGCAGTAAAATACTGGTGTGTGTGTGTGTGTGTGGGGGTCTTATCTGTCCTGTACTGCCTTGGTGTAAAGGAGTGTATTTCGCATAGGAGTGCTCCCCCCCTGCGCGCGCGCACACACACAATTTCTGCCTCTCAATTAATTGGTCTGTTTGTTTTATTGTTTCTGTATTGTCCATACGCAGGTACTGGTGGTGGCAATAAATATAATCAAATATTTGTAGATGCAAGTGATCCATACTTATAGGATTGTATGATGACTTTATACGATTGTGATCCATACTTACAGACCAATCCTCGCTAAAACTTCCATCATTTTAAAATTTTAATATTTTCAGTACAAAAAATATCTTTGAGAATTGGTAATCCTCGTAATTACCTTCTCATGATGATCCTGTTGCAATCCGAGGCCTCTTGATGACTGCAGAGCCATCCTTGTTTGATTCCAGTATGTGTTGTTATCACTTGCATGCTGTCAGTTGGAAACCTTATCTCTCGGAAATGTTGTACTCTTCTAAACCAAGAAACAATACAAGAATATTTGTATTTTAAAATCTATACACTTCAATGTGTTTTGTGTTTGCATAGGCTATGTAAATAAATATAGATATGTAAACACAAACTATGTAACCCACAGGTATTTATGTATAAAGCTTATTCTGAGTCTTCAGGCGCTCATCTGTTTGAATAATTAAGTTTTTGTAACCTGTTTGATTAAGACATTTGAGAGTCTAATACTTCCAAACAAAAATTAAGTCAAACTTTTTATTAAAAATATATATATATATATTTAATATTTCATATTTATTTATTTAATATTTATAATATCTTTACTTCAAGATGTTTTTTCCTTATTTGGAACATGTTTCAGGGCACTTAGGATCCCATCATCAGCCTTCCTAATTTTGAATCTTGTGGAGTACCTGTGTGCTGGTTGGCTGTTGTTATGGCTTCCCGTTGGTTTTTAGTATTTTTAATTGGTATTATTGTGTGTGATTGTGTTGTATGTATTAGTATATATTAGTATTTTGTGTATTTTCGATGTTGAGTGCTTTGAAAATTGTGTCATGTTTTGTTTTGTATTGATTTGTATTTGTTTAGGTATTAGTTTGTTTTGTTTGTATATTTGTAAATTTTCCCAAATGTTCATTATGGTGCCTGCGTGTGGTATGTGTTTTATTAGTGTCATGTTAGTTATGTTTGGGAATTAATGTCCAGTGTCCCGAAACTTGTTCCAAATAAGGAAAAAACATCTTGAGGTAAAGATATTATAAATATTAAATATACTATATAATCAAGAAATAGACTGTAGCAAAAAGTGTTTTGAATATATATATATTCCTCTGTAATATATATAGTTTATATAGTGTAATATATATATATAAATTTATATATATACATATATCGTTCAGTTTCCTGCAGATCTTCCATGTAATATCCTCAAATAAATACAACTGAAGACAAATAAATAATAGATAATAAATAAATACAATTCATAAAAACCTCTGAAGATACAGAATAATTTCTGTGAAACATGTCTCAGGCGTAAATAAAAGTACTTGCAGCTGTATTTATTGGAAGATATATATATATATATATATATATATATATATATATATATATATACAAATATGTATATGTATATGATAAATAAACTTCATCCAAGTTATTATTTTTAAATATAACTAAAAGCATATGAACATTAAAAATTTATTATGAAACAATGTTTGAAATTGTTTTTCAAACATACGCCACACACATACAACACGTGTTCCAGTCCTAGCATGTTTTTTCAGTTTATAAACACTCATATTTTTACTTACATGTTCCATAAGGAAATGGAAGTATGGTCATGGCGAAAAAAATCGTGTTCGAGATAACGGCAGATTCTGATTGTACTACCATCAAAACATGAAAAAAAGTCATTTTTCGAAAACTGTCTCTGTGTGTGTCTGTCTGTCTATCTTAGAATTTTTTCTATGGAAAACGATAACAGCCTTAAATTCAAACAGAATTAAATAATTTTTTGCATACAGTCCTGAATTGTAGAGGACTCAGGGCCTATTGATTTTGGTGAAGATCGGTTAAGAGAAAGGGGGAGTTTACCTGCAACGTTTTACATTTTAACAAGAGTAAATTGCTTAATTTTGGTTAATAAAGTATCCTGAAAAGAAGGTCATAATTATCCACTGTAGAAAGGTAGATGAAATATCTAAATGAAAAGGGTAGTTGAAGGGGGAGGGGGTATTTTTTTTTTAATTAAAATGGTAATTGATGATGGAGTAAGTACATTTTATAAGTTTTATATGTGTAATACGTTACTGACAACAAAGAAGTAGTTTCTATGGAAACATTTCATTTCACTTTAGCAAAATTCTTTATTTTTCATTTTAATTTAAATCACGTATGAGTGAAAATATATCGTTCCTGGCAGGACACACACACAACTAGCGTTATTTCTGGCCTCAATAATGTTTATTTCCTTATGTTTGCACGCTCTTTAAATAAAAAGTGCCGAAACCCACACCAACACAACGCGTGCACGCCGAAAAGGTCGACAGCGATTTTCTTCCTGTGGATCACTGGGCAGTGTTGTTGTATTAAAGCAATTAGTACAATCTGTGTACTTATTTCTATTATGATATGAGAATTATAAACTAATATGTGCATGTGTGTATGTATGAAAAATATATAAATATTTTTCTCCTTTGGAAAATTGTTTGCCCCTCCTTGAAAATATATTGACCTCCCTGATGGCTAGTTATTTACTAGCCTGTGTGGAATATAGCGTTATGACATGGATCAGAATGGTGGGTGTTAAACAGGAGACACAAACGTATTAAGGAAGAAATGATTTGCTGAGAAATTTATAATTATACGGGTGAACAGAATAGTCGTTCAGGAAATCAGAACAAATGGAAAGAAAGAAATCAAGACTCGATTTTATAAAAGAAAAATGACTAGTATAGTATTAACAGGAAAGACTTTGATAACACTATAGACATCCCTCGGCCCCTCGCAGCGAGAGTCCAATTTCATTACAGGAATCAAATCGGAGCTACCTTTAGCTAGCTCTTCGTTCGACCTACATACATTTTATCCAAAAGTACAGTCCTTCCTCACGAAGGTTGAGGATAGTCTTAATCCACCTGACATGGTTGTACCATTTTAGCTGATACGTAATTTCTTCAGAACTCAAGCATCCACTTATTTAATTAATATTTAAATGATTTTAAATATAAATTCTAGGACATGGAAGTCATGTATGGTTCTCCATACCGATTTTTATGTTTGTTGCACGTTATTATAAGTGTTTTAAGTTATAATGAAAATCAATTTAAAATGCTATTATAACTTCATTAGGGTTTTCTCATTGATAATATATAAATCATTTCTAAAGTCTGTGCCCCAAAAGCATAAGACACCATCTCCATTTTTTATAAAATAGAGCTTTTTATATAGTGTTAATGTACAGACTGCCCTCTTTCTAGTAGTATACGGCACTATCTCCTAGTATTTTTATTCAGCCTATAGGCATGTTTAAAATAACACTATCTCACATTTCTTCATGAAGCAAACAAGATGATTTTAGCTGTCCTGTAAAGTACTGTGTATGTGATATGGTGTCTTATGCCTCTGGTGCACAGAATTGTTTATTTATAATGACCCCAAAAGCATATTTTTAATAGATCTTTATTTTAATGAATAATATATTAAATTATATTCATAGTAGGAACTTACCTTCTTTTCGCTTGGTCAGGTGCCTCCTGATGACAGTAGGAATCCGCTAGACATTGAAACCTACAAAAAGAAATTTATGACAGAAAATATACACTTTCTTTGTCCTACTGTGATCACACTTTGATAGCACATATGATTTCACAAAACTCACTGAAAATAAAAGAACTTTTCACTGTTGACTAATTTACCACTGAAGCACTCGGCTAATTTCACTAAGACATCCAGATGCTGTACACTAGAAAGAACACTTCAATATTGAACGTACATTACTGCACACACCACGTACAGTTACTGATGAAATTTAATGTGTTCATGAAAGCACTCACATGGAGCAACATCAATTGATGCTAGAAGGTAGAAGCATCTTTTGTCTTAAAAAGAATGCTGACCAGATGATTCTTTGATGTTTTGACTACAGCAGTTGATGGATTGATACTTCTTTTTATTTTCAGTTCAGCTTTGTGTTGCACGTTGTCACTTGTTGAATATGCAGAATCCTTCTTCCTTGAAAATGTTGCACTGTTGTGGTTCACGCCCCTTCCAGTGAACTGATGACACCTTCACGGTGACCTTTGATGAGGTAGATAAACTTGCTTTCTTCATGCAGAACAGTCCTTCGTAAAGACCCACTTGATAAGCTGTAGAAATCTTCTTTTTCAGTGTACAGGAATTTTGCTGAGACTTAGCAGCTGTCAAACAGCTGCACAGTCATCAGCTTAATACTCCATACAGTTCGCGTAACCAAGCCGTCAAGTTCGAAAAAAATTCCTGTACCAAATATGATTGTTTCACAATGACCACTAATGAGATGGAGAATTGAGATATAAAAGGTTGTCTTCAATGCATGTTGAAGTATAACCACTTCATGATGTTCACATTTAGAGCAACTTCTTTCTTCAACTCGTTGACTTGACTTCTTAAAAAACTTCTCTCTTGTTTTTTTCTTTGGACTATGATTTCTTAATTCTGACCCTTGATGGGATGGAGAAACCTTCTTTCTTCAACTGATCACTGCACACTGCTTTCATAGAACCATGTCTCCTGATGGTATATGGAACATCATTGTTGAATCCACATGTTCACTGTGACTGCTTCACTGCAACCCTCGTTGAGATGGAAGAACATTCTTTCTTGAGTATACAGCTGCATCTGATAGGTTCACGAGAGTCATCTTCAATGAGGCTCTTGCTGAACTGAAGAAATCTTCTTTCTTCTGCTTAACCACAGCATAACACTCAAAATACGCTACAGTTATTAAGAAAACACTATTCACTTGGACTATGCCAGCTCCATTATAACCATTCTGGAAGTAGAGTATTTTCTTTCTTTACTTTACTGCTACTGTATAATGTAATGTCCCTTCTGGAAGTGACAAAGACGTCTTTCTTGAACTCACATATCCTTGTGACTCCTGCTGATTTGAAGAAGTCTTTTATCTTCTATTTAACTGTGGAAATATAATCACAATACACTATGGCAATTAAAGACACTATTGTCTTTAACTGTGACAGCTTCATTATGACTATTCTTGATTGGTCAGGAATTCTTGATCATTCTTTATTGTGGCCCTGATAACATGGAGAATCTTCAGTCTTCTGCACACAATTACAATATGATCACAACACACTATACCCATTAATAAAACCACTTTTAAAATATGACTGTTTATTGTGATCGTTCTTGAAGTTCTTTTATTTTCTTTCTTCATCTCACTGCTGCTATATAACAAGATGTCTCTTATGAAAGTAACAAAGTATTTTTCTTGAACCTGTGTCTTCATTGTGGCTCCCGCCGAAATGGAAAACTTCTTACTTCAATCGACCACTGCGTGCTGCTTTCATAGAACCATGTTTCCTGATGACACAAGAAACATCAATGTTGAATCCCCTGTGAACACTGCAACTCCTTCACTACAGTCCTAGCAGAGACGGAGGACACACCTTCAATAAGGCACTTGCTGAATTGTCAAAAACTGCTTTCTTCTGCTTAACCACTGCAATACACTCAAAATTATACTATGGTTTGCCACTCAAAATAAAAACACTTGTCACTTCAACTATGCCTGATTCATTGTGACCATTCTTGAAGTGCAATCAATTCTTTCCTCCTCTCAATGCTGCTATATAACATGTCTCTTCTGGAAGTGGCTGACTTACCTCAAAGTAAGTAGTAGTAGTAAAGTAGTTAGTGGCAATGTCTATTCTGGAAGTGGAATGTTGTACCTGAAACTCACAACATCACTGTGGCCCCTGCTGCAATGGAGGATCTTCACTCTTCTATTTAAAACTATAATATAATCATAATACACTATATCTATTAACAAAACACTTTTGTCTGTAGATACATGATGAGGTGGAGAAATCTTCTCTCTTGAACTCACTGCTGCACTATAGTTGGTGGGTACCCTGTGACTATTGTTCTGTGTCAGTTACACCAAAAGCCTCTTTAATCACTGAACTATGACCACTTCAACTTTATGTGTGTTTCACTTCACTAGACAACATACAACACTAACTGCATATTGCACATTCACTACTTTTTCACTTAAGTACACTTGTGGGTTAATTAAAAACTAAATGTACCGAAGATTGTCAGCTAAAGTTACTGATGTTTAATTGTATATATTATAAATGTATATTTATTAAAACCAATTAACTACCTAGTCAGTAGAATACAGCTTAAACAAAAGTGCCTAAGTGATGTCAATTCTAAGTGTTTCTAAAAATATCAACACCAGTTTTAGGTATTCCTTTTAAATTGTGCACAGTGAAATAAAAATGAAAATTTGAAGAAACAGTATTGGTGTATAGAAATCCAGAAAACAGTATTTACAAGAATAAAAGAGAAATAAATATTTGCTTCTTTAATGCCAATATGGAGAATTAAGATTTTTTGTGAATCAGCAGCCTCCATAAGACACTCAGTACACCAGTGTTTACACTTTAACAGAAGGTTTATGTTACATGGTTTTAACTCTAAATAAAATTTACGGCTTAACTAATTTATCATTATTTCAATTAATCCATAAAACAGTTTTCATAATTTTAAACAACAAATTTTTTAGGCTAAATAAGATACTGTTTTTGTCTAATTTCTGTTGTCCCGATGGTTTCCCTATGAAGAAAGTTGAGCTGACTGTCATTTTTCAGCATCTGACTCCTCACTGTCATCTCTTAGCTTTTAACTACTCAATTTTGGATCAAGACAGTATGAGCTGGTAAATGGCTGAGAGCAGTCCGGTACAAAACTGTCATAATCAGATAACCCTCATCAATGAGAAAATATATTGCACACAAGAAACTAAACAAAAGTTGAGTACCTTATAATTGACCAGTGAAGTACACACACACCAATGACAAACACAAAATAAGTGATGAAAAATCATGTCAGCAAGATGCAGGTCTGATAATCAATCTGGATGAGTTAGAACATACGATTATGGGAAACTAAAATTAAGATGATTTTACATTGAGAGACAAGTCTGCAAAAGGTATCTAACCATAACAATACAGTGCTTTGAAGAAACAAGGGAAGGGAATTTTGAAACAAGTAAATGCATAAAGAAAAACAGGGAAGGCTTGCATTCAGCAAAATGATTTCTATTGGCCAGAATGCAAAAAAAAATAGTAAAATAAAACAAAAATTTTAACTGAGAAAGAAAACAATAAAAGATGAACAGATACAGGCTATGGGAAATGATAAGGCAAACGTGAATAAATCAATGAACATCGGAATGGATATCCGAACTGCAATGGATATATAGGTTAGAAAAGTAAGAAACTTAGTTATAAGGAAACAAATATATATATATATATATATATACACACACATACATAACCATAAAGATAACACAAAAAATAAGCAGTACAGTCAGCATATATGTTTGGTATATAAAGAGAATTAACAACACATTATTTGAAAAAGGTATATAAGGCAATATAAGACAAATAAGTAAAAACAGATAGCCTTAGGAAAATTTTAAGATAAAAATTAAGATTCTGTGAAATGGGTAGAGTGTACATCCAGGAGTTGACAATTTAAGTTTAAGGAAGTCAAAGACGAAGATATGCTAAACATTTCCTAGTGGATACGTAAATTAAGCGTGAGCCTAGACAATATCCCTCCTGCATATGACCAAGATGCATACATACATAGTTTCTAAAACACGTACAAATGACTTACAATTTAATTATAGTTCCATTACGTCACTAAGTAGTTTTTACTTGTTAAGAATACAGCTCCTGGTTTATCACTGCCTCAAGAAATGAAATGATCTAATATCAATAAACAACAGCATTTATCTGATGCTATCAACCAGTAGCTTATGGTGAGAGTTATAAACCCCATGCTTTCAGTTCAGTAATCCGAAAATACTGACCATTTTACCACACAACCAAATGTAATCTAGCCTAGTGAATAATAAACCGACCATAAATAATATCAATATAAGTTCTTGGATTTCGTTGTCCATGACGTGTACGTTACTTAACTAAATATAATTATTTCACTACCGACTCGGAACACAAAGTTTTTATGGTCATGTTATTGTCGATTTTTTTTTGTATGTGTGTATTTTGCTAATGAACATTCTACACGTACACACAAAAGGCCGAAAACTAGACACTCTAGAACAATTGGAAATATAGAAACACACGAAAACAAATATAAACGACATCCTAAACGAACAGACACAATTAAAATCACACGCATTATTCAAACACATCACACCCCATACACACTACATCGATCTTTCGAAAATCGATATCGTCGCCAACAACAAGACGGACAGTACTCCCAGCGCCAGCCTCTGAAGAAGTTTTTTAAAAGCGAAAACCAGTTCAGGTTATAAGGTAAACTTTTACGTTTTTACCCATAAAAAACTTTGTGTTCCGAGTCGGTAGTGAAATAATTATATTTAATATAATTTACATATCATTCACATATGTTTGGTTTATCATTTTGCTCACTCATACTTAAACAACTACAGTTCAACTACTGTAAGCTACTACAAACCCCACCACCACCACCACCACCACCACCACCACTACTACTACTACTACTACTACTACTACTACAAAAGCAACATGAGATCATGCAACACTACAGTAAATTTACATTTACACTAGTGTGCAGGCCTGCACGAACACATTCTTACTTATACAAAAATGATAAACCACCAGAATGTAACCATAGATACAATTGGCCAAGCTGTATGCATGATTACTGTTACTACATAAGTGAAAAAAGAGTAGTTATGTAACAATAAAAATAAAAATTATTTGTCATAATTTTCTTTTACATTTTTCATACCACACAATTTGTTATTTTACTATTTAAATGAAATAACAAAACTAGTAAGTAAATGATATGGGTTTACAATAATAATAATAGGCATTTGGCATCGTAGAACAAATTCTTTTATGCATAATTTTGATACAAATACCCGTCTAATTACATTCTGTGTATAAAATAGTATGATTATAGTGTGGTGGTCAGTATGTTGGAGTGCTATGGCCAATTACACGGGTTTGATCTCTTTCACAAGCTATGGATGATGATCATTCATTGTCATAAGGCAGTGGAAACTCTGCATGCAACATCTTAACTAGTTAACTGTCTACTTAGCTATTTAGATCTAATATTAAACTGTAGTCTTTATATACCCGTTATAGTCCCTGTGGGTACATGCCAAGGAAATACGCAGGGGCCTTTACCAGGGGTAACTCCAGAAATCGGTGAAGTAAAAGTAAAAAATACAAAATGAGACGATAAGAAAACATGAAGGACAAGTGTTAGAAACATTGGTGTGATTACAACATAAAATAAATTTAAAAAATTATTAAACCATTAGTGTTTGTTTTGAAAAGGTACATAAAACTTCTTTTATGTGTGTGACTAGTTTCTAAGTATACTTTACTTCAAAACTTTCTGAGTTGAAAATCTTATTCTTCTATAGAATTAGAAGAGCAGATATTGATCAGGAAGAACAAGACAAATTTCCCATTTATATCATTTTTGTAAACTGACAAAAGTTATGAACTCATTAAAAGAAAAGTTGATTTAGGCTGTACTTAAGTTACAGGTAGTAAATAATGAAAATTATTTAGAGAAAAAGAAACTGGGATTAAATATGTACAGTGGAAAGAAAAAACAAGATTAAATATAAATATACAGTATATAACTGTTTATAAAAATTTGCAGCTGAGGTCAACAAAGGTTGGCTTGGGTTCCATGGCCGTGCTATTTTGAGAATCTAATAAATATGATGACAAGAAATAGCCTATGTATGTTTTTATAGATGCACAATTTAACACTGGAAATACTCAATGGAAAATAGACACAAAATAATATAAAAAATTACTTTATATTTGAACACAACATTATCTTAAATGGCATTCTTTTTACTAACTTTTTTTGTAAATATTAAGTTTTATTCAGAAGAAATCTTGAAACTATAAGGTACAAGATCTAAGACTAGATGAGTTTGTATTGTCACAGGTTCTATGAAATACCCAAGTTTTGTAATTACTCTTTGTCATTCTATAAACATGAAAATTTACATACAAAACACACACACACACATCCCATGTTTCTAAATCTCAAAGAAGACCTGTATTCTACAAAAATGTACTGTTTTATTTGAGGTACATAAACAAACCTAGTACTGTTTTATAAGCAAAAAATTATATGATAAAAAATAATTAAATTATGAAAATAATTTTACTCTACCAATCTAATAATTATGAATTTTTATTTGTTTGAAATATTTAAAAGTTTTAATTTAAGTTTCGATTAAAATATTTCCTTCAAAAGCTCAGTAACAAGCGTTTAATTGGCAACCGTAATTTGAATCCAAAAAAAAAAATTAAAAAACAAAAACTTCCTATCATTTTTTCCATATACAAAATTTGTACCAGATGAAAATTGAGTACTGTGAAGAATGCAAAATAATTGAAAGGAAATAACGAACCAAGAATTGATCGTAGGCCATTTTAACTACTTCAGTAACTTTAACAGACATCTCTTGGTCTCCACTTTGGACTGCATACGTGTCTCTCAAAACAGAGAAATCTGGAACAGAAGGAAAATGTATAATTTATCATAATAGACAAAGTTTATGACGCGCGCGCGCACGCACACACACACACACACACACACACACACACACACACACACACACACACCGTGACCCCTCTGCTGTTTTGAATGTGTGTGTGTGTTGTTTTCCTTGTATGTATGCATGTTTTCCTAAACGAACATGTAGGCCTACATTATGTTAAATACATGTACAGTACACAAGCTCGTAACCTATAAAAACTGAAAATAAAAAATTATTACAAATCTGTCTTCGTTGTTTTCAAAACAGCATAATAAATGTAATAATAATTATTTATATCAATAATAACGAATAATAATAAATGAATTATTAATTATGTGACGATGTACGTAAAATATTGAAATGTACAAGCTCAGTACATTCGAAACAGCTGATTCTCGTATGTTGTATCTTATTAGTCCAACATGGCTTCCTTACAACGAAGCGATCGGAACAGTAACAGAAATGTACAACTGTATTTTATATTTTGTTATAAATATAAATTAACGCTGTGTGTTTGAGAGTTGTGCAGATAACCACTATATTATTGTTTTAAGGTTGGAATCCTTAAAGTTTAAATTAAAAGTAAATGTAAATTAAATTAAATGTAAAAGTTGAGTGTGGTAGAAATTAATCAAAGTAAGTAGTCATATTATAGTAGGGCCGTGGTTTTCTCAAAAGATTTAATGAACACAAACCACCCACTATCTGTCGTAACTATGATACCATCAAATCAAGTTTCGCCAAACATCTTATTAATGAAAATCATAGTTACACCGATTTCAGAACTAATTTAAAACCCCTCCACGTTTGCAGTAAAGGACGTTATATGAACACACTCAAAGAATTTGAGGTGTACAAAGCATTCAGGGACACTAATACCAAGCCACACATTTTGAACGACCAGTTATTATTCAAGTATAATGTATTGTACGACACCGCGTTGAGATATTGAGATAACAAGAATCAGTTGCCGTTAATGCGCGGTGAGTCGTTGTGCAGTGTACACTGTTCGCCCGATGCGCGTATTCAAGTTACAAATTAATATTTTAATAATCCGTTATTTGTGGTCATCATGACATGGTTTTTAACGTTTGACAAACATATCTGATATGTGCTATAAATTTTATGCTTGACAATGGGACAAGAGTCTTGAAACATGTCGTAATAAGAAGAGACATCAAATACGAGAAGTCACAGACGGTTAGTATAATATATTTTTCATATATTTAAAGTAAGTAGGCCTACAAATTAAACCAACTAGAAGCAAACTAGTTTACAGATGCCAGCCTAAGCATTATTATTTATTAGATAGCTTTATAAATGAACAAACAGTAATTATCTATATTTAGGAAACTGTTTCATAACTTCAACAGAGCATATCATAATATTGTACTTTAGTTCTAATAGTGATATAACAAGCTGATTTTATGTAGGCCTAGTAAACTTTTAAAATATTAAACGTTGTAATATTATAACAATGAATGAAAAATACTAACTGTGACAGTATTATTTTAATAAGTAAAATTTTCTAAAGATAATCATAAAAGTGTAATTATTTAAAAAAAAAGGCCTACTCCGGAAAACATTTATCAGGTTGGCGTCCCCAGAAATTTTTTTCAACAAACATGGCGTCGTATTTTGTAAATCGTTTTAGATTTGAACACAATTATTTCGTTTAAATTTATTAATTAGAATACCTACCAAGCGTTTTGTATGTATGAAATTATTGCAATGAAATGTTTGTAAATCAAGTTAACTAAATTCATAATTTATCGTTCAATTTTGTTTAATATAAACGTTTATACATAAAAGGCATATTTCGGTTTGCTTAACAAACCGAAGATAGTCGCAAATAAGCCTGTTTATCACAAATAAATCACGTTAGTCATTATAAAATTCAAAAAGTAGTTAAAATAGAATGTTTTAGAGTGTGTTACAAATGTGTGTGTTCGTTTTAAAATAATCAATTTCAAAATAGTTTAAACAGATGCTTGCTTACCGTATGAAGTCACAAAAGGTATGACGCTTAAAAATCTGCTAAGGCCAGCTATCCAATACCTACATGATTAAAAAGCTGATAAGTTCGGTAAAAAGTCAAATGTATTACAGTCCGCGTATAAAGTTAAACGTATTATATATTGTATTTATTTAATATTCACGCCTCTTGGCTACTTAATGACTCCCATAATATTTATTTTAATAATAATTATAATATTAATAGTCATTATTTTGTATTATTTTCTACAATGTAAGCCATGTAATTACTAATGTATTTAGAATGTGTGTGTATGTGTGTGTAATTATTACAACCTTAATAATTATTACAAATATAATTTAATAAAGTCATGTGTCTAAAACATGATTAAACTACAAATTTTATTAGTGGTTAAATAATTTATGCTACACTCACTATGCTATAATCGGTGTCGCAGTGACTAGTGGTGTGTGCAACAAGTAAGTGTACCATAAAACATGATTATAGATAGATTAATAAAATTACTATTATAAGAATTATTTACATTAATTTGTGTCCGTTATAAACTTGTGGTGAGTAGTTTGATGCAACATTGTATGTGAAGAATATGCACGTGATAATAGTTCTGTAAATTGAATCAAATCTTAGGTTATTTTTCAAATACCGTACATTAGCATATAAATAACAAAAGAATAAGTTTAATAAATCACAATGTATTGTAACAACAATAAATAAATAATTAACAAAGAACAGAAAAGATTCACAAAAATCTATTTAAAAAGAGGTGACTCAAATAACCGTAAGTGATGAAACTCAAAAAATATTTTTCAAACAAGTTTACTTTCATTCTTAGTGTTTGCTTCTTCCTTTTTGAATTAACATTATTTTCAAAAATTAATTCATTGTTTTTAAGATGATAATAATGCCCCTAAAGTTTGTTATTCCTGAACCACACTATGCATTAATTTAATGTTACTAAATAATAGGAATTCGATTTAATATTAGTAATAAATTGTGAGTCCAATATTAATTATATTGATTTATACAGGAAGTGTAACAGGATTTGTGTTAACAAACACTACTTCTTGAAACTACTACACCTTTTTCACCGGCGCAACAACCCATTACTGAGTCAAGGCCTCCTTTAACAGCCTCCGCCAGTTGTCCCGGTAAAAACTGACTGGCGAAAGAAACTGACAGGTTTCTGCACATAAAAGTTTTACAGATGGGCTATGTGAATTCTCCGATCCAACCCCCAACCTGGAGGACCAGGAACTTTGATTTTGGGGTGCTCTTCCCCTAGAGAGTTGCTTTCACCTCAGCTGACGAGCTCTCTCCTCCCGGTCGCAGTAGGCTAACTGACTCAGCCCATGTGTGCAGCCCTTGGGCTACTATAGCCTCCTCCGCCTCCACACTAGATGCACACCCTGCTGCCGATGTGCACCATCCTGCCCGGTCAAGACCCAGGAACAACTTGAAACTACTTCTGTAATGATAACTGTATTTCTGCCAATGCTTGCTTGTTATAGTAATAATTACAAAACAGACTCAGGAATAATAAAAATGCAATAGTCAATTCATAAAGCTCTCTAAATCGCCCAACAGATCTGCTTTCAGATTTTGTACTGAACAATGAATTGGTCAAGTACAGTGGTACTCTGTTTTTGTGATATTTTCAATCAACATCAACTTCTTAACGATTTTAGGCTTTAGTGGCCTGTTCCTATTCCACAGTCCACCTTTTCTTAGGTCTACCAACTTTTCTTCTGCCTCTAGGGTTGTAGTGCCTTTGCTATCTTCGGTACTCTACTTTCTTCCATTCTATCTATGTGTTGAATCCATTCTCTCCTGTAATCTTTAATCTTTTCATTAACTGCAAAAATATCTAAATCACTTCTTATCTCCTCATTTCTTATATGATCTCATCTTTTACACCTTCATCTATTACAAATTTTATTTCTGCTGTTTTACTGCTTTCTCCTTTCTTTTTTGTGATATTTTTGCTTCAATTTAAAACAAATTCTTTTTGTTTTTTAATTGAATGGATTATTTTGGTTCAGAATATAATTATTTTTTCCACAGTCTTAGACTAAAAATAACTTAATACATTTCACATAATCAATATCAGTATTATCAGAGACTTAGTACATTATGCACTAATTAATATATTAAGCATGAGTATCCATGGGACCCAGACATGATGCAGACTGTGTCTGAAATTTAGGGAGGGATTGACAAAAAAATTTGGGAGAGTATGAAAAATTATAACCACATTGCAATAAAAAATTGAACGTTTACAAAAGTTCGTGGTTTGTTAGTGAAGAATGGAAGCAATCATACATTTCAAGGCAACAACTAGTTATAGGAATTCAAATATTCTGATGATGAAACAGGCTCAGGTCTGCAACGGGATATGCCTTGCTGTAGAACCTTATAGTTCTAGCTTTAGAGGAAGACTTATAAGAGTCGATTCCTAATAAAGAAATAAATTGATGTCTTTTCTTTATTGTCATTGCAGAGGAAGAAGTTACTGTATCGAATGTAATCCAATGCAACTACGACTTCATCAAACCATTATTTTTTTCATTTTGTCTTTACAACACGCTTTGTTAATATTTTGTTGCTTTTCTTTGAAATATTATCGTGGACGTATTAATATCATTAGACTTTATATTTATTTATTTGTTTAATTTCAAATGAGAATTTATTTGCAAACTCTATTATTTTTAGCTTTAGCTTAAGCGTATTTGTAATAAAACACTTATTACAATTACATCATCTTTTAACTTTAAATACTTTTCCTGTGGGGGGGTTATTCATCAAGTTTGGGGGGTGAGTCAACAAGCTTAGGTAGGGTGGGTACCCCTGTATTAAGACTCAGGTAAACAGACATTGGTTCTATAAAAAGTATGTCCGGCTACATAAAATTTAGTAATTGCATAAAGAATATATTTTTTTTATATTAAACTCTAAGAAATTCAACTTTTAAAACTTGAAAACATGTTACTGTCTGTTTGCCATTTACTTTAGAAAATTAATATTGGTTCATATTTAAAATAATTGA
Organism: Magicicada septendecula; assembly: GCA_034769895.1. Classification (NCBI taxonomy): domain Eukaryota; kingdom Metazoa; phylum Arthropoda; class Insecta; order Hemiptera; family Cicadidae; genus Magicicada; species Magicicada septendecula. The sequence continues at coordinate 481,945,787 of CM068373.1, forward strand.
ATACATTTGTAAACATTTTATTATAATAATTATAGACTGAGAAGAGAGTGGTACTGAACCTGAGAGGTGTGTTTTAAATTAGAAATACAATCTTATAGGTTATAATTTTCAAATATGAAAATTTGAGTAAAGTGTTAACTGCAGCAAGTAGTTTTTTTAAATCTGCAAAACTTACAAGATGTTCATACCATTAATGAAAACCAAAGCAAAGGCTTTTATGGGATGAAACTCTGTAAGTAAATAAAAGTGATGAACAAAAAAATAGGAATTTCTGGATACAAAATATGAACTTAAATGTATATAGGCAGTAATGGAAGTGAAATTTGTGTATATTTCCGTTATGTCTATCAAGTAAAGATGTGTTTGATTAATATGTATATGCATTTTAATTAATTTTCTATTTTTTTAGTTAATTTAGAGCCAGTTTAAGGTGCAAATGAGAAGAATTTGTCTTTTCATTACATAATATCTAATACCAGTGGTTGATTTCTAAAATTATAGGTGTCGGAATGCATCAATTCAAAAGTTGTACAGACACAAATATACTTACATTAATATACTACTAAGTGAGGCCCGGGGTGGGCTACCCCCACACATAGTCTGCTACTGGTAAGGGACATAAATAACTGTTCTCAACATCACACCTGCCTAACATAATTAAATTTCAACATTTGAGTCCATTGTCCCTGTACTGGTCTTAATACACATTATTTTTATATTTGGCTTGGATAGCAAATTTTATGCAGTTTAGTAAATTAGAATTTTATTTACTAAGAATGATTGCAGTATCTACTGATGACCAGTACATTGTTTGAACTTGACCTTGTTTTTTTTTGTCATAATTATGCACTATATGATCAGTTGCTATAAAAAAAAATTTCCCAAATATTTGGTTTTAAGTCACTACTGTGTCCAAGTAAGTAATAAAACTAGAAGAAAATAAAACGTTTTTAATAAATGAAGTTTTTTAATTAACTAGAAGAAAGGTTATAATGAAATTGTTATAAGCATCAACATGATTATTCAGAAACAAAATTATGAATGTGTATAGTATAACACAGCAATGTTTGATTTCTAATAGAAATGTAGTACTCAGGTTCATCATCGTCATCATCATCATCATCATCATCATCAACAACTTGAAGGTCTAAACTATTTCCAATGTGTTCCACCTATAGCTGATAAATCCATCTTAAGGGATAGCCCATATATTTTCAGCCATTCTGTGACTACAATTTTCAATTATCTTTGGAATTCAAAAATTTGCTATATCATCAGTATTGTCCATCCTCTATTCTTATATTATTTTAATTTGTTATTTTTTTATTAATAAAGTGTTACACAAACTGAGTGATTACAAAATCATCACTCTTCACAAAGTGATGATTCAGTCACAGAATCATTCAGTCACAAAATGGTTGCTCTTGAATCTGGTAAAGTCTATGAATACCACACCTTTCATTTAGACAATAAACAAATAGTTGTAATTAATAATTCGTTTTACAAGTTCCAAGTTTTTGAAAAAATTTAACAAAAATTATGAAAACAAGTGAGAAATAACTTGAAGGTTGCAGATATTGAAATGTTTTCAAATTGAAGAATTTAATTTCTTTTAAATATATTTTGTTACATAATGTTTAAAAAATGTTACAATAAAAATGTAAATACAAGTTTTAAGCATATACAATAATTGATAAAATATAATGTTTGAATGGCTTTAACTGGTAAGAACGTTGTTTTTGGGACTTACATATATTTTTTCCTGTTTTTGTCTTTTTGGAAGCACTGAAGAGGCTTTGTTTCAGAATGGGCGAAATGTTTGGTGTTAATAAAAACAAAATATACTGTATACTTTATACATACACAGTTTTTATTTATAAATATTGCAATTCAATACACAGTAATATTAACAAAGCTTCAATACACAGTAATATTAACAAAGCTTCAAGATACTTGGTATTTATTAATAATGATTAAAAATACACTGAAAAATTAATTCAGAATTAAAGCGTTGATAGTTTATTTATAATTCTTGAAACATGCCTATTCCCTGCCAAATACAATCTATGAATATCATACAAATACGATATCATACTGCTTAAAACTTGGTTGGTGTTTTCAAATAACAACTAATGGATATATTTATTATTAAATAACAGATTTATTACACAGTGTACGAAATGAGATATTTTAATAATGTTTTCATTATACCAACGAATAATACTGTGACGACGGTCTACTCGATCGTCGTAGGTACAGTGGAAAACAAATTACAAGACACCAATTAGGTCACTAATCAAACCATTAATTTTTACAGTTAAACAGTTCGTAATTAACAACAGTCTAAAACAAATCAAGTGAAAATGTCCACTAAAATTAAACACAATTGTATTACAATTATACCGTCCGATTATAAAACTCCACTCTTAACTAATAACCACTTTAACGCGCACAGTAATATCGCTACTATAACTGTCGAACCGCACTGTCAATATATCGCAATAATACTGAAGTGAACGTCGTTAAGTATTTATACCTCCCCAAATTACTAGATTATTCCATAGTGCGCGATAGCGCCAGTATAGATACGACGTAATTAATTGCGGCCTTGACACAGTCCGTGCGATCGAGAGAAGTCTGGCACAGTCTAGAAAATGCGTCAACAAACACGTACGCCACACACGTTACATTCCGGATCACTCTGAAACATTCGACAAACAAGTAGATTGTTCTGTGATGTCGTAACACTGCACCCTCTTTAAGCCTGTTCGCCCCGAACTGGCAAACCGTCTCTGAAGTAGTACTTAGCCAGGCGATGTAGGTGCATGACCTTGAATTTTCGCTGCCCTTCCTGTTGAATCCGATAAACAACATCGTTGATTCTTTTTTTCACAGTGTAGTGTCCTTCCCAGTTAGACTGAAACTTAGGTGAGCGACTACGACGGCGCTTTTGGTTGAACAACCAGACCTGATCTCCTTCTTGGAAACCCACACTATTGCTGCGAATGTCATACCGAGTTTTCATTTTATCACTGGCAATTTTCAGCCGTCCTCTTACCAAGCCATTCACTTCTCGCAGTTGGTTTTCTAATTGCGAGGAATAGTTTTGTGGCTCTTGGGACTGAGTCTCAGGTGATACTAACATTAAGTCCCCAGGAAGACGAATCTCCCGCCCAAACACCAATTTTGCTGGAGTCATGTCGGTTGTGTCGTGTACTGATGATCTATACGCCATGAGGAATAGTGGTATACGTTGGTACCAGTCTGTTTGGTTCTCATCAACAACCTTCGAAAGATGTTGCTCAAGTGTCCTATTGAATCTCTCAACCATCCCGTCCGACTGAGGATATAGAGGCGTTGTCCTGGTCTTTCGAATTCCGAGTAGACGGCATAATTCTCTAAACACTCCTGATTCGAAATTTCTTCCTTGATCCGTATGGATTTCCATAGGGGCTCCATAACGGCAACAGAAGTTGTGAACTAACTGCTTTGCCACATTGGTAACCTCCTGATTTGGAATTGCGTAGGCATCCACCCACTTAGTAAAGTAGTCCCTACAAACGTGATGTACCGGTTTCCATCGTCAGTAACTGGGAGTGGTCCAGCAATGTCTATGGCAATTCTCTCGAAAGGCAGTCCAACGTTATCTGTCTCATTTTACCCCTGCTTCTGGTTTGTGCGCCCTTGCTTGTAGCACATATTTCACACGTCCGAACCCATTCCTCTAGGTCGTGGCGAAGATGAAGCCAATAGAATCGCTTCCGTATTTGGTCAAGGGTTTTGTTAACGCCAAGATGGCCTCCAGATGTTCCACCATGCATCTCCTTCAAAACAGACTGCACTTTGTTTTGGGGAACTATCGACTGCATGACCATGCACTTTCCCAAGCCCTTTTCAGCAATCCGTTTTCTAAGGTGAGAGATTCCCATTGTGCCCAGTAGCCCTTCAGCAGTTCGGAACCATGGCAGACATCTTGCCAATCCAGCCGGCGACCTTCCTCTTTTGCTGTCAAGATCGGTCCAATGTCTTCATCAGTCATCTGTTCTTGTCGACAGTCTTGTGTTGTCCAGCCGTCAGCCAGGAAATCTACAGTGATGGCTTGAACATGTTCGCTTGAGTTTTGTTCTTCCTTTCTGTGGCAATGTCGGCAGTCTTCCGGGCACGGTCTTCGTGATAAGCCATCTGCATTACCATGCAGGCGCCCCCGTCGATGTTGTACCTTGAAGTTCTACTCTTGCAGAGGTTCAAGCCACCTTGCCAACTGTCGTTACGGATTTTTAAATCTTAAGAGCCATGCAAGCGCGGCATGTTCGGTACGTAGTGAAAACTCTCTTCCATAGAGTTATTTATGGAAGCGCTCCAACACTCGGAGGATTGCCAGCAACTCTCTCCTTGTGACGCAATAATTTCTCTCCGGTTTAGAAAGTGTATTGCTGTAACACGCTATTACTCGTTCTTCACCGTTTTGAACTTGAGACAAAACTGCTCCTAGACCAGTATTGCTTGCGTCTGTGTCCACAATGTACTTCCCTTCGGAATCTGCGAAAGCGAGAATTGGCTTCGAACATAATCCAATTTTCAAAGTCCTAAAGGCTTGATCACACTCCCTCGACCACTGGAAGTTTTGTTTATTTTCTGTTAGCTCATTTAGTGGTTTAGCAATAGTAGCGAAGCGTTTCACAAAACGTCTGTAATATGAGCATAACCTCAGAAAACTCCGAACTTGTGTTTACTCTTCGGAACTGGCCAGTCTCTTACGGTGTCTACTTTATTAAGATCCATGCTAACACCCGCTGCCGAAACCAGATGGCCCAGATACTGTACTTCCATCTGGAATAGAGAACACTTTTTAGGCTCAGCTTCAGTTGGGCACCGTGAATTCTAGTTAGAACCTCCTTAAGGTTTTCCAAATGGTCTTTGAAAGTCTTCCCGATGACTATGGCATTGTCTAAATAAACAAGGCAAGTTTTCCATGTCAGGCCTCGGAGTACCAGGTCATCAATCTTTCAAATGTTGCCGGTGCTTTACGGAGTCCAAATGGCATGGCGTTAAATTGGAATAAACCACTTGGGGTCGAAAAAGCGGTCTTTTCACTGTCTTCTTGATGAAGACCCACTTGCCAATACCCACTCTTCAGCTCCAATGTGGAAAACCACTGTGCTCCGGACAACGTGTCGAGTGTATCGTCAACACGAGGTAATGGATAGCAGTCTTTCTTTGTAACGTCATTTAAACAGTGTATGGATAAACTAAACTTATAAATATTTGGTTTTAAAAATGCATTCTTGTTGTATTGTAGTATAAAAATAAAAATTAGTGAATTATAATTTAGACAAACTAGAAATATTGGGAAGGCAAATTATTAGGAAAATATTAGGACCACGAAAAACTTCAGAAGGTTGGAGATTAAGAAGTAATGATAGCATATCATTATTAATATATTAAGTAATTAATATATCAAAGTACAGAAAATACGTATAACAGAAAAAATGAGAAAAAGAATACTATTATTTTTGAACATTTATATAAAATGGACGACAATAGATTTTTGACGATATAAAATTTTGACAAAGCAAATCTTCAAATATCTGTGGGGGAAGAAGTCAACATCAAGTTGGATTAAAGAAGTCCAAAAGGATTTAGAAAAAAATAATATACACGCAGAAGAAGCAATTAAAAGAGAAGTTTATCGGGAAAAGTGTTAAAAATCGAAGGAGTCCAGGGGTAAGAGAGAGAAAAACGCAGGTTCAAAGTAAACTGAAGACAGGAAGAAAAAACACAGTGAAAAGATGAACGAATATTGAAGAAAAAGAGTAAATAATCGAAATTGGCATGTGGTCCTTAGATGGCCGATAAAAAAATAATAAAATAATAATTATTGTATTAGAAAATCGTCATGAATGTTCTAGTGTTTTGCTACTTTCCATAATTTTAACAAGTAAAGTAACTCTATACATGTAATATTTTAAAAAATTTATGAAGTGATGTGATGAGCTAAAGATAATATTCAGAAAGACAAAACGAAAACATGGAATCTAAGCAAGTGGTAGAAAAGAAAAATGCAACAGTATTGTGACAGGATCGCAGCGACAAAGAAACTTAATTGTTAAGCCTGTCCTTCTGTATGCAATGTGTACTTTTGTACATCGCATCGGGGTCACGGTTCATTAGAGAATAACCTGCTTCTTGGATTTCTAAACATACTTTTAATTAAGAGCAAAAAAAAAATGTACAAATATATTGTAACGTCACAAAACGTTCCATATTCTTAAAACGACCAGAAGAGTGAAGTTAATACCAAAGTAATTATGAATAAGAACCAAGTCTATGTAACGATGAAGTATATAATAGAATTAAAATCATAAACCATAAAAGAATGGAAAGAAATAAGACATTCAAATGAACAGTAGCAGATCTACTACCTGTATTAGGAAAAAAGCAATTGACAAACGCAGACTAACTGACTAAAACATTGTCAATACCCAAACCCCATAGATTGAGAGAGTAACCACTGTTAGTTAGGAGAATCATAAAGGACCAATGTTAAAAATAATGAATGTATGTGTTAAAAATAAGAACATGTCATGTGACAATCAGAACAAGAATAACACATGAAAACTGAATTGTTATGAATTAAGTAGTGATCAAGGATCATATATGTAATACCATCAAAATAAAGAAATAACTTTATGTCTAATAAAAAATATGAAATCAATGGAAAAGTAAGAGTATTAAATATTAATTATTACAAAGAGTAAGGTATGAAATGTAATTACAAGACAAAAGTCATGAAATGTAAAAGTACTTAAGTTATTAAACAAAAACCATATAAATGTAAGAATAGAAAATGGAACTAATAATGTCAAGGAAATTATGTCCTAAAAGAAACATAACCAGTAGTAAATAAGAGAAAACTATGTAAAAAAGAGTTAGATGAAGAGCATCTAAAACCAATTTATTTGTCAACATAGAGTTGCCCAAATGCAACTAAATTATACTAATGTATTATACAAGATCCAGTACTATGGATAAAAAATGACCAATCATGTAATAAACAATAATAACTATGATTGTATAAGGAAATAATATAGTTAAATTGTAGACATGTCATGTAGCCAAGTGCTAATAACTAATAACAGATAAATACTTAAAATAATAGCTAAACCAGCTGAAGAACCATGTATCATAGATTAACCACCAACTAATGTAAACTTGCTCAGTTGATAATAGCTGCAAAATAAGTATAATTAATACCAAAATAAATTTTCTGACAACAAGCCTAGGTAATACAGATCGAACGATGCTATGTAGGTTTACTCAAACTATGTATCAAATAAAGAGGCAGAAAGTACATATTATCATTAAACAAGGATTAATCTAGGAGTTACAATAAAAAATAACATGATTAACAGTTAGTGAATCGAATTATATGTTAATAATCAAATAAAAACTTTGTAGGCGTTAGAGATGTTAGGCCTAGAATGGCATTTTCAGTATTTGGTTCTAATTTGAGGGTTATAATTTTATTTTTTAATTGTTGGAAATGTATTTAGAAATATTTTGTTAATGTTCAGTACGCAAAATAATATGTAATTAGGTGTAAAAAGCAGAAATTGTAGTATACTGCCATTGTGCGAACCACCAAAAATGTAATTTATTTCAACTAAATATGTAAACATACTGGCAACATTTGTACTCAAAATAATCAGTTGATTGCAAGCTATGCGATGCTATTAACGTAATAACCATTGTAATTAACATTTTAAAGTTATAATAGAAAACCCATTGTAAATTAGCGAATTTTAATAACGAAGTGAAGAAGAAGAAATAAGAAATCCGGAAGTACAATGCTTCGAAATGTTTCCAAAAGAATAGACTAGAACAATCTCGAATAATTTTCATAGGAAGTTCATTAAATTGACGTCATTATGACATAATTTTGGACCAATCAAATTGCCGCGTTTTGATAATTTGAACCTAACGGGCGATACAGGGAGATAATATAGAAAAACGAGACGAGACGGCTTTTAGAAAATCAGTCATAACAATTGCCGGCCCGATCAGGTGAATCTGCGACACTCAGAACGACATTTTCTAACCAAAAAACAGTAATTATTTGAAAACAGTGCGCGCAATAACAGTACGAAGTATACAGTAAGAATCTTTATCAGGTGAATCATATGCCCTTTTATAAATTTTAAAACAGTGCAGTGATTTAAAAAGCAATCGAGAATTGTTTAACCAAGGGAGTACAGTGCATTAACACATTTTGAACTTAAACATTAATAACCCATCACCTGATTGTTTACAGTTGTGTACTACAGCTCACACACACCATAACCACATTATTTAAGGAATAACAAACAATTTTTATCATTATTGAATACTTGATTTGAAGTAATTAAATAATTTGATTAAAGCTAATCACAATTTCTAACATAAACAAGTCATCAATCCTTAACGATTGTATACTTATAACCTTATCTGCCATAAACTCTTATTTTATTTGTAAAGCATCGCTAGACGTAGCATTATTATTGATTTATCTGATACGTTCAAAGAATCTGCCCTTGAGAAAAAACACAACCTAAGCCGTTGTGGTAAACCTAGAGTCAATATTGCCTAATCAACTGAATACAGTAGCCAAGCCAGGTTTTATTTTCAATTTTATTATAATAAAACACTTACTACAATTACATATTCTTTTAATTTTAAATACTTTTCCTGTGGGGGGGTTATTCATCAAGTTTGGGGGGTAAGTCAACAAGCTTAGGTAGGGTGGGCACCCCTGTATTAGAACATTGGTTCTATAAAAACTATGTCTGGCTACATATAATTTAGTACTTGCATTAAGAATATATTTTTATTATATTAAACTCTAAGAAATTCAACTTTTAAAACTTGAGAACATGTTACTGTCTTTTTGCCATTTACTTTAGAAAATTAATATTGGTTTATATTTAAAATAATTGAATACATTTGTAAACATTTTATTATAATAATTATAGACTGAGAGGAGAGTGGTTCTGAATCTGAGAGGTGTGTTTTAAATTAAAAATACAATTTTATAGGTTATAATTTTCAAATATGAAAATTTGAGTGAAGTGTTAACTGCAGCAAGTAGTTTTTTTAAATCTGCAAAACTTACAAGATGTTCATACCATTAATGAAGCCCAAAGCAAAGGCTTTTATGGGATGAAACTCTGTAAGTAAATAAAAGTGATGAACAGAAAAATAGGAATCTCTGGATACAAAATATGAACTTAAATGTATATAGGCAGTAATGGAAGTGAAATTTGTGTATATTTCCGTTATGTCTATCAAGTAAAGATGTGTTTGATTAATATATATACGCATTTTAATTATTTTTATATTTTTGTAGCTAATGTAGAGTCAGTTTAAGGTGCAAATGACAAGAATTTGTCTTTTTATTACATAATATCTAATACCAGTGGTTGATTTCTAAAATTATAGGTGCCGGAACGCATCAATTCAAAAGTTGTACAGACACAAATATACTTACATTTTATATTATCGTATGAGTTTACATCAAGTTATTACAAAGGAGCTCTACATTTTTAAACCTTTATAAAATATTATGTAACGTACATATAAACTTGTATCTAAAAAGCTAATAAAGTTTACTGATATTTCTAAAGAGTTTCATCGTCAAGTTACCCGCACGACAGTCGAAAACATGTCACTCATGATAGCAGCATCATCCCAGAGCCTCAATCAAACTCTAAGTGATGGTTTCGGTGGTTCGGACGTTTTAAAAAAGTTTCCATAGTTTCATCATTGTGTTGTCATATTGTTTGTTTCTTGACATTTCCTTACTCTTTGTGTCCTATGCTATATGATGGCCAGAAATCAGCCCTCTCACATTCACTTGAAGATATTTCTATTGATTCAGTAGCATATTTCAAGTTAGGAAGACTCTCCAGAAAAATTGTGGAATGCATGTATTCTCTGAAGCTCCCAATGAGCTGCCTTTCATGTAGTTTTAATTTTAAAGCAAATTTTTTAATTTTATTTTCACCATAGGCTATTGTGACATTTTTGAATAATAGTAGTTAAGATAAAGATTAGTGCTGGTGTTTGATTTTGACAAATGTTTAGTTTTGTAGTGGGGCTGATGAGGGACACAATTTAAAAAGTAGTAGTAAGTTTTTGTAATAATCAGGTTTTCTTTTCATATATTTTTTTTTGTAATTTATTTTTTGATCCATGAGGTTCCAGAATGCTGTTCCAGTCCGTTCCCCTTTAAATCAAGCCCTGTCTAATACTTATACTTTTTCCAAATAAATTTGTGTAAGGTAACATTTTGTAGTTTGTGACCAGTTTTTAATTTTGGTTTTCAATGCTCTTTTTTTTTAAGCCATGTACTAGACTCTCACAACACTGAATATACAATTAATAAACATCTAAAAACAAGATGGCACCAAATCCTCTCACAACTAATCACCATGATTGCCAGTGAAGTACCTCACCTGCTAAGTACCTCACCCCTGCACTTTGTTATCCGCTGTTTGTTGTCGTAATAGTATATTTCTTATATACATACTGCAACAGAACACAGGTGATAAACTATGTTGTTTATATCAGAGCACATGGATGACGAGCATTTCCTTGTTTAAATTTGTTTTATGTAATATTTTGTCTTTTAGTCATAAGTTTTGTATGTAGAAATGGATAAGCATGTAGGGTATACCAAACTCTTCATAAAAAGGTGTTCTATATTGTCATGTATTTTTTGTGTGAATTTGTGCGCGTGTGCGGGTGTGATAATGTGCGATCGCTATAGCTTCAGTTGTAGTTAACCGATTGACGTGAAACTTTGACAAGGAATTATTTAAGTAAATAGCTTCAATTTGTGTATACTCTGAGGTTCATAACTATTTTAGAAATATGTTTTTTTTAAGTGAAGAAAAACTCAATTTTAACTCTTATCAAAGATAGGGTAATAAAATTCGTAGATAATTTCCATGCAGGCCTTTGCTAAATTATACAAAGTTTTTCATGAAATTTGTATATCTGTTTGTTCCATCAATCATGTGACTTGGGCTTAGCCTATCAGAATACACTAAATTCAGTGAATTCATTCGTTGTTGAGTTAGGGTGGACACAATCTGTCTGTAGAATTTGCAAGGCGAAGTTGTGCCCGGTGAAGAGAGTTGTTCTCTTACGAACGTAGATATATCATATATAAAATAAACCTTGGTAATTCTTAACGAAGTTTTGCGTTAAGAACCGAGTGGGTAAAATATTTAGATAAAATTTAAAATATAATACAGTGCTGTTTTCGTGTAAGTTAAGATATCCGCTTTGGGAATTTAAAGACACTTCAAGATATCGTGGAAGGTGTACATTAAACGCACCGCATTAATTAATACCCATATTAATCCTGAGATTAAGAAAATATAAAGTATAAATTAATAATAAAATGTACGAGTCAAATTTATAATCATTGTGAGTGAACAATTTATGAAGAAGTTAATTAATGTTAGCAGTCAAACATAATAACAACGAGACTCATTGAAATATCGCCGCTGGAGCCGCCTGCCGTAGAAGAGGACGACAAGACGAAGAGGACGCCAGGACGAAGAGGACACCGGGAAGGAGTGACGATGTAGAAGAGGACGACAAGACAAAGAGGACGCCAGGACGAAGAGGACACCAGGAAGGAGTGACGCTGAAGAAGAGGACGCCAGGACGGGAGCGACAAGAGGAGAGGAGGACGTTGCAGCACCCAAGTAAAATCGATTTATATTATCGAACAATACAAACAATTATTTCTATTATCAATACATGACAATTTATAATACAATATTGTAACGTCACAAAAGTCCCTTAAGTTTTCAAACCATAATAAGAATATGATAACACCAAAATAATTTAAAGTAGTTGAAACCAACTCATATAGAAATGAAGAAGCAAATATAACTAGTGTAATCATCAACCAAGTAAGATACTGTGAATTAGCAACTTGCATTAGGGAATTAACATTGACAGAAACAGACAAAATGACTTAAATCATGGCCACAACAAACCCTATAGATTGTAAGAGTGAAGTATAAATAAAAAATAAAAAATTAATGAATAATATTACCAAATATCAATTGTAGATGACAAAATTGAAGTCAACATGTGTCACAATTAAGCTCAGAATAGGGCATAAAAACATAAATATTGTAAAGCTATTATGCTAGTGAATCAAATGTATTATTATAATTATAAATATGTATACCAAATGGCTTATAACCAGTATTGAAGTAAAGGAAATATGTAACTAAATAATAGTAATTTGCATTGACAAATACACACAGGGTAATAGTCCCAAGACACCCAAATCTTGAAAATGTAAAATATTAGTAAATGAAAAAACAATTATATGTAAATGTAAAGGGCGTGAAAAGGAACAATTAATATTAGATAAAGAATTATGTAAAATAATTTTAAACCATAGTAAATATGGGAAAACCATGTTAGAATTAATTCAGATGAAGAGCATCTAAGATTAGATAATTTGTCAACTAAATGTTATCAAAATGCAACCAAATTGCATTAGTAAGTTGCAGAAATGTTAAGAGTTTATATATCAAAAGACATAATTTAATAATAAACCTAAATAAATAGAGTTATATAAGAAGTTATGTGAGACAGAAAGTAGGCCTGTCAGATAGACAGGGAAAATCAATAATAATAAAACAATCTTATGTTCAAAACCCGAAATAAGTATAAAACAACATGTAATGAGGCAAACCTCAACTAATATTAAATTGCTCAGTTGACGATAGAATTAATTTAAAAGTATTTCTTAATAAAACCGAGTCTTTAGTAACAAGCTCATAATGTTCAAACCAGATGATGCTAACAGGATGCTAAGGAGGAATACTCCAAAAATATTGTGTATTATGAAGCAGGTTTGTAAAGATTAAAGATTAAACAGGATCTAAGCTTTAATCTAACACCGATAACAACATGTTTGATAACCAATTAATGTCAAAAATTATATAATAGCAACTAAGGAACTGTTAGGCCTAAGCCAAATCTAGTATAAAATGAAAGTTATTAATATGTTATGTTGTTTTAGAGCTAATAATTTTATGATATAGTAAACATTCTTTGTTCATGTTTTAGTAAGTTGTAACACACCTAATTGCAGATTGATAGGTGGAAAAGGCGAAATATTTTATGACATCTCCAGGTAAGCCACCAGTGTATTTTATTCAATGTTAACCTGTTCAAACCCAAACTTATTTATATTCAAATTAATCAGTTGATCGCGAACAAAACGGTGCTAATCATAAATATAACATTGTAAGTAGCTATGTAAAGTTATATGCAAAAAATCAGAGTAAAAGAGGGAATTCTTAAAAGTTCAATCAAGGAGAAGAAGAAGAAATCGTTGACAAAGCGGAAATTATAATCCTTCCAGAAAATTCGAGAAATAGTTGCTAGAACAGTTGTCTTCGATGTGCAGTTGCCACGGTTTTGTTCACTCACGCAATATGTGATACACTTTTTTGTGATTTTATTAATTTGAAATTAACTGACCTTATTTCCACACTCTGAAGTATCCACTGTTTGGGGAAAATTTTGATGAGAGGTTTTAAATAAATTATTGGTCTCATGAACTTAATTTTATGGAGGCCTCCTACTAAGTGAGCCCCGGGGTGGGCTACCCACACACAAAGTCTGCTACTGGTAAGGGACATAAATAACTGTTCTGTGCTCAACATCACACCTGCCTAACATAATTAAATTTCAACATTTGAGTCCATTGTCCCTGTACTGGTCTTAATACACATTATTTTTATTTTTGGCTTGGATAGCAAATTTTATGTAGGTTTACTCAAACTATGTATCAAATAAAGAGGCAGAAAGTACATATTATCATTAAACAAGGATTAATCTAGGAGTTACAATAAAAAATAACATGATTAACTGTTAGTGAATCGAATTATATGTTAATAATCAAATAAAAACTTTGTAGGCGTTAGAGATGTTAGGCCTAAAATGGCATTTTCAGTATTTGGTTCTAATTTGAGGGTTATAATTTTATTTTTAATTGTTGGAAATGTATTTAGAAATATTTTGTTAATGTTCGGTACACAAAATAATATGTAATTAGGTGTAAAAAGCAGAAATTGTAGTATACTGCCATTGTGCGAACCACCAAAAATGTAATTTATTTCAACTAAATATGTAAACATACTGGCAATATTTGTACTCAAAATAATCAGTTGATTGCAAGCTATGCGATGCTATAAACGTAATAACCATGGTAATTAACATTTTAAAGTTATAATAGAAAACCCATTGTAAATTAGCGAATTTTAATAACGAAGTGAAGAAGAAGAAATAAGAAATCCGGAAGTACAATGCTTCGAGATGTTTCCAAAAGAATAGACTAGAACAATCTCGAATAATTTTCATAGGAAGTTCATTAAATTGACGTCATTATGACATAATTTTGGACCAATCAAATTGCCGCGTTTTGATAATTTGAACCTAACGGGCGATACAGGGAGATATATAGAAAAACGAGACGAGACGGCTTTTAGAAAATCAGTCATAACAATTGCCGGCCCGATCAGGTGAATCTGCGACACTCAGAAAGAAATTTTCTAACTAAAAAACAGTAATTATTTGAAAACAGTGCGCGCACTAACAGTACGAAGTATACAGTAAGAATCTTTATCAAGTGAATCATATGCCCTTTTATAAATTTTAAAACAGTGCAGTGATTTAAAAAGCAATCGAGAATTGTTTAACCAAGGGAGTACAGTGCATTAACACATTTTGAACTTAAACATTAATAACCCATCACCTGATTGTTTACAGTTGTGTACTACAGCTCACACACACCATAACCACATTATTTAAGGAATAACAAACAATTTTTATCATTATTGAATACTTGATTTGAAGTAATTAAATAATTTGATTAAAGCTAATCACAATTTCTAACATAAACAAGTCATCAATCCTTAACGATTGTATACTTATAACCTTATCTGCCATAAACTCTTATTTTATTTGTAAAGCATCGCTAGACGTAGCATTATTATTGATTTATCTGATACGTTCAAAGAATCTGCCCTTGAGAAAAAACACAACCTAAGCCGTTGTGGTAAACCTAGAGTCAATATTGCCTAATCAACTGAGTATAGTAGCCAAGCCAGGTTTTATTTTCAATTTTATTATAATAAAACACTTACTACAATTACATATTCTTTTAATTTTAAATACTTTTCCTGTGGGGGGTTATTCATCAAGTTTGGGGGGTGAGTCAACAAGCTTAGGTAGGGTGGGCACCCCTGTATTAGAACATTGGTTCTATAAAAACTATGTCTGGCTACATATAATTTAGTACTTGCATTAAGAATATATTTTTATTATATTAAACTCTAAGAAATTCAACTTTTAAAACTTGCGAACATGTTACTGTCTTTTTGCCATTTACTTTAGAAAATTAATATTGGTTTATATTTAAAATAATTGAATACATTTGTAAACATTTTATTATAATAATTATAGACTGAGAGGAGAGTGGTTCTGAATCTGAGAGGTGTGTTTTAAATTAAAAATACAATTTTATAGGTTATAATTTTCAAATATGAAAATTTGAGTGAAGTGTTAACTGCAGCAAGTAGTTTTTTTAATCTGCAAAACTTACAAGATGTTCATACCATTAATGAAGCCCAAAGCAAAGGCTTTTATGGGATGAAACTCTGTAAGTAAATAAAAGTGATGAACAGAAAAATAGGAATCTCTGGATACAAAATATGAACTTAAATGTATATAGGCAGTAATGGAAGTGAAATTTGTGTATATTTCCGTTATGTCTATCAAGTAAAGATGTGTTTGATTAGTATATATACGCATTTTATTTATTTTTCTATTTTTGTAGCTAATGTAGAGTCAGTTTAAGGTGCAAATGACAAGAATTTGTCTTTTTATTACATAATATCTAATACCAGTGGTTGATTTCTAAAATTATAGGTGCCGGAACGCATCAATTCAAAAGTTGTACAGACACAAATATACTTACATTTTATATTATCGTATAAGTTTACATCAAGTTATTACAAAGGAGGTCTACATTTTTAAAACCTTATGCAATATGTAACATACGTATAAACTTGAATCTAAAAAGCTAATAAAGTTTACTGATATTTCTAAAGAGCTTCATCGTCAGGTTAGCCGCACGACGATCGAAAACATGTCACTCATGATAGCATCATCCCAAAGCCTCAATCAAACTCTAAGTGATGGTTTCGGTGGTTCGGACGTTTTAAAAAAGTTTCCATAGTTTCATCATTGTGTTGTCATATTGTTTGTTTCTTGACATTTCCTTACTCTTTGTGTCCTATGCTATATGATGGCCAGAAATCAGCCCTCTCACATTCACTTGAAGATATTTCTATTGATTCAGTAGCATATTTCAAGTTAGAAAGACTCTCCAGAAAAATTGTGGAATGTATGTATTCTCGAAAGCTCCCAATGAGCTGCCTTTCATGTAGTTTTAATTTTAAAGCAAATTTTTTAATTTTATTTTCACCATAGGCTATTGTGACATTTTTGAATAATAGTAGTTAAGATAAAGATTAGTGCTGGTGTTTGATTTTGACTAATGTTTAGTTTTGTAGTGGGGCTGATGAGGGACACAATTTAAAAAGTAGTAGTAAGTTTTTGTAATAATCAGGTTTTTTTTCATATATTTTTTTTTGTAATTTATTTTTGGATCCATGAGGTTCCAGAATGCTGTTCCAGTCCGTTTCCCTTTAAATCAAGCGCTGTCTAATACTTATACTTTTTCCAAATAAATTTGTGTAAGGTAACATTTTGAAGTTTGTGACCAGTTTTTAATTTTGGTTTTCAATGCTCTTTTTTTTTAAGCCATGTACTAGACTCTCACAACACTGAATATACATTAATAAACATCTAAAAACAAGATGGCACCAAATTCTCTCACAACTAATCACCATGATTGCCAGTGAAGTACCTCACCTGCTAAGTACCTCACCCCTGCACTTTGTTATCCGCTGTATGTTGTCGTAATAGTATATTTCTAGTATACTGTAACAGAACACAGGTGATAAGCTATGTTGTTTATATCAGAGCACATGGATGACAAGCATTTCCTTGTTTAAATTTGTTTTATGTAATATTTTGTCTTTTAGTCATAAGTTTTGTATGTAGAAATGGATAAGCATGTAGGGTATACCAAACTCTTCATAAAAAGGTGTTCTATATTGTCATGTATTTTATGTGTGAATTTGTGCGGGTGTAACAATGTGCGATCGCTATAGCTTCAGTTGTAGTTAACCGATTGACGTGAAACTTTGACAAGGAATTATTTAAGTAAATAGCTTCAATTTGTGTATACTCTGAGGTTCATAACTATTTTAGAAATATGTTTTTTTTAAGTGAAGAAAAACTCAATTTTAACTCTTATCAAAGATAGGGTAATAAAATTCGTAGATAATTTCCATGCAGGCCTTTGCTAAATTATACAAAGTTTTTCATGAAATTTGTATATCTGTTTGTTCCATCAATCATGTGACTTGGGCTTAGCCTATCAGAATACACTAAATTCAGTGAATTCATTCGTTGTTGAGTTAGGGTGGACACAATCTGTCTGTAGAATTTGCAAGGCGAAGTTGTGCCCGGTGAAGAGAGTTGTTCTCTTACGAACGTAGATATATCATATATAAAATAAACCTTGGTAATTCTTAACGAAGTTTTGCGTTAAGAACCGAGTGGGTAAAATATTTAGATAAAAATTAAAATATAATACAGTGCTGTTTTCGTGTAAGTTAAGATATCCGCTTTGGGAATTTAAAGACACTTCAAGATATCGTGGAAGGTGTACATTAAACGCACCGCATTAATTAATACCCATATTAATCCTGAGATTAAGAAAATATAAAGTATAAATTAATAATAAACTGTACGAGTCAAATTTATAATCATTGTGAGTGAACAATTTATGAAGAAGTTAATTAATGTTAGCAGTCAAACATAATAACAACGAGACTCATTGAAATATCGCCGCTGGAGCCGCCTGCCGTAGAAGAGGACGACAAGACGAAGAGGACGCCAGGACGAAGAGGACACCGGGAAGGAGTGACGCTGTAGAAGAGGACGCCAGGACGAAGAGGACACCAGGAAGGAGTGACGCTGAAGAAGAGGACGCCAGGACGGGAGCGACAAGAGGAGAGGAGGACGTTGCAGCACCCAAGTAAAATCGATTTATATTATCGAACAATACAAACAATTATTTCTATTATCAATACATGACAATTTATAATACAATATTGTAACGTCACAAAAGTCCCTTAAGTTTTCAAACCATAATAAGAATATGATAACACCAAAATAATTTAAAGTAGTTGAAACCAACTCATATAGAAATGAAGAAGCAAATATAACTAGTGTAATCATCAACCAAGTAAGATAGTGTGAATTAGCAACTTGCATTAGGGAATTAATATTGACAGAGACAGACAAAATGACTTAAATCATGACCACAACAAACCCTATAGATTGTAAGAGTGAAGTATAAATAAAAAATAAAAAATTAATGAATAATATTACCAAATATCAATTGTAGATGACAAAATTGAAGTCAACATGTGTCACAATTAAGCTCAGAATAGGGCATAACAACTTAAATGTTGTAAAGCTATTAATGCTAGTGAATCAAATGTATTATTATAATTATAAAATATGTATACCAAATGGCTTATAACCAGTATTGAAGTAAAGGAAATATGTAACTAAATAATAGTAATTTGCATTGACAAATACACACAGGGTAATAGTCCCAAGACACCCAAATCTTGAAAATGTAAAATATTAGTAAATGAAAAAACAATTATATGTAAATGTAAAGGAGGTGAAAAGGAACAATTAATATTAGATAAAGAATTATGTAAAATAATTTTAAACCATAGCAAATATGGAAAAACCATGTTAGAATTAATTTAGATGAAGAGCATCTAAGATTAGATAACTTGTCAACTAAATGTCATCTAAATGCAACCAAATTGCATTAGTAAGTTGCAGAAATGTTAAGAGTTTATATATCAAAAGATATAATTTAATAATAAACCTAAATAAATAGAGTTATATAAGAAGTTATGTGAGACAGAAAGTAGGCCTGTCAGATAGACAGAGAAAATCAATAATAATAAAACAATCTTATGTTCAAAACCCGAAATAAGTATAAAACAACATGTAATGAGGCAAACCTCAACTAATATTAATTTGCTCAGTTGACGATAGAATCAATTTAAAAGTATTTCTTAATAAAACCGAGTCTTTAGTAACAAGCTCATAATGTTCAAACCAGATGATGCTAACAGGATGCTAAGGAGGAATACTCCAAAAATATTGTGTATTATGAAGCAGGTTTGTAAAGATTAAAGATTAAACAGGATCTAAGCTTTAATCTAACACCGATAACAACATGTTTGATAACCAATTAATGTCAAAAATTATATAATAGCAACTAAGGAACTGTTAGGCCTAAGCCAAATCTAGTATAAAATGAAAGTTATTAATATGTTATGTTGTTTTAGAGCTAATAATTTTATGATATAGTAAACATTCTTTGTTCATGTTTTAGTAAGTTGTAACACACCTAATTGCAGATTGATAGGTGGAAAAGGCGAAATATTTTATGACATCTCCAGGTAAGCCACCAGTGTATTTTATTCAATGTTAACCTGTTCAAACCCAAACTTATTTATATTCAAATTAATCAGTTGATCGCGAAAAAAACGGTGCTAATCATAAATATAACATTGTAAGTAGCTATGTTAAGTTATATGCAAAAAATCAGAGTAAAAGAGGGAATTCTTAAAAGTTCAATCAAGGAGAAGAAGAAGAAATCGTTGACAAAGCGGAAATTATAATCCTTCCAGAAAATTCGAGAAATAGTTGCCAGAACATACTAGAACCATCTCGAAGCGTTTTATTGACGGAAGTAAATTAATTTAATGTAAATTTGGACCAATCAGATCCCAGCTTTTCAAATATTTCAAATTGAGCGGGACGCCTGCCAAAACACTAAAAAAGAAGAAGAAGAAAGCTCGAACGGCGAGAAGAACATCAGTTTTTTCATTCAAACACAGACATAGGCAGTTGAATCCACGATACTTTCAGCGAGAATGTTTTAATGAAGAAGCATAATTTTAAACAGTGCGATTAGTAACGAGTGCAGTATACGACCAAGAACATCAGTTTGATTTTAATTATCATTACGAACAATTTAAGTCTACACAGTCAGAACGACAGCTCGGAAGACAAACTAGTGTGTGAACAGTGAATATTTTAAAAAAGCCTGTTTAAATAATTAATAAAAATAAAAGTGAAGTGAGTTATTAGTGCTGTGTGTACCAGTCACATTGAAAAAGGATATTTGTTTTCCACTAACGAACTGTAAGTCTATTAAATTTTTTAAAGTAATCTCTGGTATTTTACACATAACTACGCTACATATCAAACAAATTAATTTTAAATTGTATTAAGAAGAAGGGATCAATCTTTCCGAACGTTGAATAGTTGGCGTTCAATTAATTAAAAAATATTGTCAAAAGGTAAATTCAATCCATACGTCTTCAACTCTCAAAGATTGCGAACTTGTAAAGTTAACGTAAGTTTTTATAAGTTTGTACAGCATCATTTTTAATTTATCTTGGTAGTTCCAAGGACCACGACTTTGAGATATTTAACTAAATTATAACTAACAGATCAACTGAGCAAAACTAGCCGTTAACGAAAGGGTAAATCTGTTTACTTTATCTTGTATTTTTTCAATTATAACCATTATTAGTTAGTAAGACGAGTTAATAATTAAAACAAACGTTATTTTAATCCAACATAAAACAGCTTATCATTTTTATATTATCAGACTAACTTCACTTTAAAGAAGACATCATTAAATTAAATTTAATTAAGTTTTTCCTGGACAATCATTCAGGTGGCGCACACAATTATTTTAACGAGTGGTAAGGTATTACAAGAGATAGTTGGATATGCCGTTTGACCAACGCAGACAAAAACAGCTGATCGCGTGTGACGTCACAATACGATTAACTCGCTACAAACAAATAGTAAAACGGATCGACGCGAGCAGTAGGTACAGATTTACTTCTTTATAATATACATCTTTAGAAACAATATTTGTGTGTATAATAAATAATTTTTCATCTCCTACATAATAGACTTGTTTGTGATTTTTACACACTCATTATATCTTTATTAGTATAATAAAATTTGATCTGTTGCAATACATATTATACAACTTTACTGGTTTTCAGTAATTCTTCAAAAACATAGGTTAATCACCTAATAAATCCAGAGGAGTATGAGAAACGTTTATGAAAAGCATCATAAACTTATCAAAAAACAAGAACAATAAAAATTTTAATAGACAGATACAATGTAATAACTAATTTCTTTAACTTTAGTTTCTGTAAACTTGCAATTTCAACACCTTTATTTAGTAAATATAAGTTTTACAACAATTAGCTTATTTTGGAATATAGTGCTTTAATATTATTTTGTTTAAAATATTTTGTATTGGATCTATAGTAATTAACATTAGTATAAATATGTTATCAGTTTGGTCAAACATAAGTGCATGTACAGACATACAAATTTTACAGTATCATAACATCATATAACTGTTTAGAAGAGAGCATAGATCGTAAATGCCTTCCTTACAAAATTAGTTGCTACATAATAGTTGCTGGTAACCAACAATAACTGATAAATTATTAACTATATTTCCTCTTTAATGTATATTATTAAAACAAAGCTTGAGTGTAAACTGACAAATAATTTATTAAGACTTTCTATTTTACTTTATTTAAACTCACCTACTGTATAAATCAATCAGTAAATAAGATTTCTGACAAATAAAAAATATCATAAAAAATGAATCATTATGTAACGGACATGTCAATTAAATTTAAATACTAAATTTGGAGTTGACAAGTCTGTTTGGTGGCACTGTTTCAATGGTGTACTTCATCTGTATTGTCCAACAACCTTGTAGTCAATTTATTTGGATGAACCAGAGTATTTTACAATTTTAGTCTCTTACAGTGGCGTACCTAGGCCACTGTCCGCCTGGGGGGGATTCCTTTCTGAGGCCCCCCTTCCAAAAGACGGATGTTTATAAGCCAATTTATCTTTAAGTAATATATAGCAAAAACACTTTACTGTTTGCCTACATGCCTTCAGACGTTATACAAAGAACGCTCTGTTTGAATCAAAAGTAATGCGTTCTTCAGTTATCGCTTAATAAGTTGACCAAATTGTACTGATAGTTTAAAACGCTATTTACTGATTAGCAAATAAAATAAAATAGAGTAAACAGTAGATTTAAATAATTACCCTTAAGATCCTTAAGGTGGTAATAACTCACATATCACATAATATGGTTAGTAATTTTTTTTGCGTTCAGCAGTTAAATGTGAAGACGCTCTTTTGTAAATTTCAAGAAAAAGTAAATTCAAAAGACAGGAAAGTATGGTTTTAAATCATAAAGTACATTGTACAATGTTCACATGTACTTTCCACAGAATATTTTTATAAGAACACTGTCGTAGATAACAATTTTTGATGTAGTGGAACACAGTGGAGGCCCAGGACGGATTTCTTTCTGAGGTTCCCATCCCATAAGACAGATGTTTATAATCCAATTTATTTTTAAGCAATATAAAGCAAAAACACTTTACTGTTATATATTTATTGTCTAATCACTGTATTGACACATCTAGTTAGGAAACTTTATAAGAAGCTCTAGTAATGTTTGAAATAAAAATCCACTTTCATATTGTAAATACAAAGAAATAATAGAAGTAGTATTATTTATAGATTGCATTAATATTATTGAGGATCGGTCAATAATACAAATTTTAGCTATTTTGCGTCGACGTTTCGACAATATTTATTGTCGTCTTCAGGACCTGTGTATGAAATACAATAGAAATATTAAACGTAACGAAACAATTATATATTTGTGTGAACGTGTTGGTGTATGTGAGTGTGTGCGTCCGTATGTATGTATCATTTACACACACATAAACCAAATGTGTTTTATGTATCATAAGTTTTCTTGAAGACTTATGATAGTTTGTTTACATCTTCAAATTATCTTTAAGAAAACGAGCAAATTATAGTATGAGATAACTTAATTTATTCAGTATTACAATTTAAATTACTAAATTAAAAGATATTTTAATTAATTAAACAAACAGTAATCAACAGTTGGATATTAGATTGGTACAAAAACTGTTTATACCTATAGCAGTCAACATATAGCAAAGCTATATATTACCTATAACTAAAACAGATTAGGGGATGTTCACTACGTAAATATTAAAAGTTGTTTTTACCATGTTTCACTTCCTACAGGTGTTAACAAACAATAATAATTTATAAACATAGAATTTACACAATAACTGTAGAATATTACGACTTAAATCAGATAATTGACAAAGGTTACAAACAAACGTTTCTGGTAAATTTTACTAACAGGTAAACTTGAATAATAATTGTAATCATATTATAAAATAAAGTCAAGAGTACCATAGAGTAATGTAATTTATGTATGTGTCCACCTTCTCTCTCACCCATTCCCCCCTGCCAGTCCTTCTCACAGCCTCTCACTCTAACCTGAAATCGATCTATCACTCACTATCACTCCCACTCGCTCTCTCTCTTCTACATCTCACTCACTGTCTCCCTTCTTCCCTCTCTCACTCTTCCACCCTTCGCTCTCTCTCTCTCTCTCTCTCTCTCTCTCTCTCTCTCTCTCTCTCTCTCTCTCTCTCTCTCTCTCTCTCTCTCTCTCTCTCTCTCTCTCTCTCTCTCTCTCACTTGTATTTGCCCACGATTGGCATTCTAAAACACTCACCATTTTTATACAATATGGAATTCATATAAAATAGAGAATTATGCGCACGATAACAGAAATGATTTACCAACTGTATTAAAGGGTTACAGACTTCATAACACAACATTATAGATAACAGATCTATTATATGAAAATGGTTATTACTTAATATCTTACTTATTACTCCTATATCCACCAGGTTTCCCACATCGATAACACTTCGGTCTTCCATTCTTTCTTATTTTAATCTGTGGCGCTGACCATCGAGTCTCTATTCCTTGTTCTTCTTCCTGATCGTCTGTGCCGTCGCGCACATTATGACTTGTCCAACCAGACGCTGATTTGGCGGTCTCAAATTTAAAAGCATGTACCAGGGCGTCCGCTCTGTTCTGGTGTCTTGCCATTCGTAACACTTGCTGTAGTTCGTTATCTCGGACACCGGCAGTAAATGTCTGCATCGCAAAACACGTTCGAAAATATTCTGGCGCTTCAAGATAGGCCAGTCTAATTAGTCTGTCGATACCTGCTTCAAACTCTTGAAGGCTTGCCCCGGAATGCTGTCGCCTTGCTCTCAACTGGGTGCAGTACACATCTCGCAAATGTTTATCACCATACCGTAATTCCAGAGCTTTTGTCAATTCGGCATAGGTGTTTTGGCTGTCAGGTGGCACTTTCTGTAGTAGTTCTGCCGCGGGTCCTTTTAATGAAAGAGCGAGTGAAACTGCCTTGTCTTTCTCCGTCCAATTATTTGCGCATGCAGCAGCTTCGAATTGGCGCAAATAGTGCTTCCATCAAAGGATGGGGCATTGACATGAACTGTCCCAACCGCAGGCGAGGTAACCTTCTCTATTGACTTATTTTCTGTGTCTTTCTCCGTCTTTATCATTGGTACAGTCTGTTCACAAAGTCTGTTCAGGAACTGCTCTCTTATGTTTGCCATTGAGACTTCTACTGCAGATATTTTATTTGACATGGTTTCTTCTATGTCAGATATTTTTGTGGACATCGATTCTTCAACACTCGAAACAGATTTTTCTACTTCATCTATTTTTAATGTCGTTGATTCTTGTACCTCTGATATTTTAGTAACTTGTTTATTAAGCTCACATCTTAGGAGACCCAACTGTGCAGCGGTTTGTTCTTGTGTCTGCTTTTGCTCCTGTATTAACTCCTTGATGTCTCCTGTTTCACGCTTCCGTTTTTATTTTTGCCTTTATTCTGTTTCTAGAATTAATCCTTTCTGACATTCCTCAGCCTCTTCTATTTCCTGCCTGGGTTTCTCATCCCGTCGTTTTTCTGCTTCTTCCGCCTCCTGTCTGCGTTTCTCATCCTGTCGTTTTTCTGCTTCTTCCTGTGTCTGCCGCAGCAGTGTTTGTAAAGCTTCCATCATCTGACTGGGATCCATGTTTACCGATTAATTACGAATCACACTCGTCTTGTACAAAGTGTCCACTGTTTCCACTGTTAACCGTTTTATCCCACTTCTGATACCACTGTTATGACGGTCTACTCGATCGTCGTAGGTACAGTGGAAAACAAATTACAAGACACCAATTAGGTCACTAATCACACCTTTAATTTTTACAGTTAAAAAGTTCGTAATTAACAACACAGTCTCTACAACAAATCAAATGAAAATTGTTCACACGCATTAAATGTCCACTAAAATTAAACACAATTGTATTACAATTATACCGTCCGATTATAAAACACCACTCTTAACTAATAACCACTTTAACGCGCACAGTAATATCGCTACTATAACTCTCGAACCGCACTGTCAATATATCGCACAAATACTGAACTGAACGTCGTTGATTATTTATACCGCACCATATTACTAGATTATTCCATAATGCGCGATAGCGCCAGTATAATTACGACGTAATTACTTGCGGCCTTGACACAGTCCGTGCGCCCGCGTGAAGTCTGGCAGAGTCTA
The DNA here is from genome assembly GCA_034769895.1 of Magicicada septendecula. Lineage (NCBI taxonomy): Eukaryota > Metazoa > Arthropoda > Insecta > Hemiptera > Cicadidae > Magicicada > Magicicada septendecula. Next base: position 481,971,649 of record CM068373.1, read on the forward strand.
GAAAATCAGTTAAGGGGAAGGGGTAGTTTACCAGCAACGTTTTATGTTTTATCTAGAGTAAAGTACTTAATTTTGATACATGAAGTATCCTGAATAATATTCCACTGTAAAAAGGTTGATGAAATATCTATAAATGAAAAGGGTAGTTGAAGGGGGAGGGGATAATTTTCTATAAATGAAAATGTTAGTTGAAGGGGGAGGGGATAATGTTTTATATGTGTACTAGGTTATCGGCAACAAAGAAGTAGTTTGTTGTTAAAATTCCTTCTCGGGCTGTTTGGTCGTGGTCCAATGTTTTCTGCAAAACCAGACGTTTCGGCATTTCCATCAGCTGCCATCATCAGTGAAAATCGACTGCGCTAACGTGAGGTGGTATACGTTAGTGACCATAATACTATGGTTAAGACTGAAGAAAGAAGTAGTCTCTATGAAAATATTTCATTTTGAAAATGATTTTAAATATAAATCTTAGAACATGAAAGTCATGTATGGTTCTCCATACCGATATTTGATTGAAGGCAATCGAGCAAATCACGAAGCATGTAGACAAACAACCAGTACTAAAGAACGCGGAGAAGAAGCCCGTGAGTCGTCGTAATGCTTACTCCGACGACAATTAGCATAATGTGAACAAGAAAAATGTGTAGCACGTGCCTTAGACCGTATGACATTACCCTTAATGTCGGCTGGCGTACAGCCAATAAACTGAATTCAGCTACATCATATGGACACACGCGCGCACGCGCGCACATAGCTACACGCACATTATGTCTCCCGATGACAACTTAAGAGACACGTCTCCTTTAATCTGAGCAATTTAAGTTACATCTGTGTTCTACCCTTGGCTTCATCATCATCATCAGCCGTGGCTCTATAAGCTTGGTGGGTCTTGGCCTGCTCCAAGAGTCGACTCTATTCTTCCCCGTTGCGTGCCCTGGCTTTCCAGTTTCTTATGTTCAGCTTTCTGAGGTCCTCCTCTATCTGGTCTTTGAACCTACTTCGCAGTCTTCACCTTGGTCTACTTCCCATTGGTTTCGGGTAGAAAGTATGTTTCGTAGGCTGTCCTTCATCCTCCATTCTCTCTATGTGTTCAACCCACCTTAACCTGTATGTTTTGATTATCCTGACAATGTCCGGCTCTTTGTAAAGATGGTATAGTTCATAATTACAGCGCCTGCGCCACATTCCATTTTCTAGTAATCCTCTAAACATTGTTCTTAGAATTCGTCTTTCAGAGCAACCTAGAAGTCTTTCGCTATTTTTTCATTGCCCAGGTTTCTGAAGCATATGTCAGTACTGGCCTGATAAGTGTTTTGTAAATTGTGCATTTCGTGCTTCTTGAGATAAGCTAGATGTCAGGCGCTTTTTTAATCCATAATATGTTTTATTTGCAAGATATATTCTTCTTCTTGTTTCAGTGTTGGTGTCGTTAGTGCTGTTTATCTTGGAGCCAAGATATATGTACTATTTTACTGCCACGCATGGGTTCTTCGGGTCGTCAAATGTCTCCCTTCTTTAAGACATGATAAATTCATATGCTGTCGTCTCTCTGGTAATTTAAATAGCTATGATACATCTTATTATATGATATACCAGCCTAACGTGAGCCCTGGTTTCCAACACCAATCTTCTCCAAAGTCTCCTGTCCATTTCCATCTCAGTGTAACCCCTCATATCGATTATTCTGATATCTTCTAGCACATCATCCAACCGTCGGCTCTTTCTGCTTTTATAGACTTGCGCCCTCAGAATTTTCTTTGGCGTGAGCCTTTATAAGTCTTACAATTTCCTCACGATTCAATAACTCGTCTTTCTTCTCGTTATTTCTTATTCTCCATTCCTCATCTTCTTTAACCAAGCCATAAACACGTGTTATGATCTTCCTTTCAAACCTTCTTAGTTTTTCTTGTTCCTTTTTATCACTGTCCATATCTCGCCACTATAAGTAACAACCGGTCAGATAAGTGTCTTATATATTTTTATTTTTGTGTTACGACTAATGAGTTTGCTTCTCAACAGTCTGCTGTTGGCATAATATGCCCTATTTCCTATTTGTATCCTATCATGTATTGTCGCGTTTATGGACCCTTCATTATACATCATGTTACCCAGGTATCTGAGCTTATTAACTGCATCAAATGAATTATTTTTGTGCATAAATTATATAGATTTCTTCTTCTTTCTGAAATCTTACCTTCTTCTTTCTGTCACCAACCTTTGCTCTACTAAAAATTTTGTTATTGGATTTCCGTGCCGTGCATAGAATCCAAATTAGTCTGTGTAACTGAATTTCAAAAGCTTCAAATCAGGCAATGGTCGCTATTTTCAGTATGCTGACTTCAGACCCATGCAGCAACATTTAACCAAATGTAGCAGTTAAGGATCCCTTGTCTCAACTTCCATTTCAGATTGTTATTACAAAACAAAAAACACAAATTTTATCTTAAGGAACATTGTTCTTGCTGCTTCTATATTTTATATAATTTCTTTGTCAGGATCCAGTTGACTGGCAATATAGCAACCCGGTATATATAAGTGGGTTAAACTTTTCTACCTGACGGCCGCTAATAGACAGAGATTTCTAGATACTGGTCGCGACTAAATATCATAAATTTCGTTTTTGATGAAGTAACGTACACTTCTTCAAAAACGGTGACGATGCGACACTTGAATCGCATGCCTGATGTCCGTCTACCTGTGGCTGTCTTGGGTTATCACCCTTCTGGGAAGAGAGATGTCGGGAGTCCGGTAAGGAGATGGGTTCCGGAACAGGTCTAAGGCGTACTCCTTGGAGTGATGACGACGACGACGACGATGCTGATGCAGTAACGTTGTTCCTGCTTGATTTGCTCAGTTCAGTAAGTCCTGGAAGTCGACAAGTCGGCTTCATACAAGAGAAAAAATAAATTAAGACTAATCAGCATTACTATCTTTAAAGTGGGTGAAATCAGTCCCATTAAAGTAAAAACAGTAATAACACGATAAAAATACACAAGTTATTGAAACATTGTTTACAAGTTACTTATTGACTGAATTGATTTCATATTTCAAACGCTATGCTATTTGATACTTCATTTTTGTATATGCTAATGCTGTGCAGTAAGCCCGTTTACATAATTTAAAAAGTGGGTATGGAGAACCATACATGACTTCCATGTTCTAAGATTTATATTTAAAATAATTTACGAAATGAAATGTTTCCATAGAAACTACATCTTTCCACTTATTGCTTCAGCCTTAACCACAGTACTGTGGTCACTAACGTATACCACCACACGTTATCGCACTCGATTTTCACTGATGATGGCAGTCGACGGCACTGCCGAAACGTCTGGTTTTGCAGAAAACAATGGACTACGGCCAAACAGCCCGGGAAGGAATTTTAACAACAAACTACTACTTTGATGCCGATAACGTAGTACACATATAAAAATTACCCCTCCCCTTTGAACTATAATTTTCATTTATAGAAAATTACCCCTACCCCGTTCAACTAGCCTCTTCATTTATAGATGTTTCATCTCCGTTTCTACACTGGATTATTAAGATCTTCTTATCAGGATACTTTATTTATCAAAATTAAGCACTTTACTCTTGTTACAACAAAAAATGTATCAGGTAAACTGCCCTTTCCCCGTAACCAATCTTCACCAAAATCAATAGGCTTGAGTGTTTGTGCTTGGGTGCTTGAGTATTCTACAACTCAGGCACATATGTAAAAAATTATTTGATTCTGTTTGAATGTGCGGCAGTTATCGTTCTTCATGAAAAAGTTTCTCTTGTTACAACATAAAATGTTGCAGGTAAACTACCCCTTTCCCTTAACCGATCTTCACCAAAATCAACAGACCTTGAGTTGTCTACAATTGAGGAAGGTATGCACAAACTTATTTGATTCAGTTCTAATGTGCGGCAGTTATCGTTCGTCATAGAAACAATTACTCTTGTTAAAACAAAATGTAGCGGGTAAACTACACCTTTCCCTTAACCGATCTTCACCAAAATCAACAGGCCTTCAGGCTTTTACAATTAATGATTGTATGCAAAAAAAATATTCGATTCTGTTTGAATGTGCGGCAGTTATCGTTCGTCATAGAAAAAATTACCGTTGTTAAAACATAAAATGTTCCAGGTGAACTAACCTTTCCCTTAAACGATCTTCACCAAAATCAACAGACATTGAGATCTCCATAGCTCAGGAAGGTATGCAAATCATGTTTTGATTCTGATAGAATTTACGGTAGTTATCATTCGTCATAGAAAAAATTACCCATGTTAAAACATAAAATGTTGCAGGTAAACTACCCCTTACCCTAAACCGATCTTCCACAAAACAATAGGTCTTGAGAACTCTACAATTCAGGGCTATATGCAAAACATTATTTGATTCTGTTTGAATTTGCGGCTGTTATCGTTTGCCATAGAAAATACCCTTGTTAAAACAAAAAACGTTGCTGGTAAACTACTCCTTTTCCTTAACCGATCTTCACCAAAAACAATAAATCTTGAGAACTCTACTATTCAGAGTTGCATGCAAAAATTATTTGTTTCTGTTTGAATTTGCGGCTGTTATCGTTTGCCATAAAAAAATTACCCTTGATTAAAAAAAAACGTTGCAGGTAAACTACCCCTTTCCCTCAACCGATCTTCACGAAAAACAACAGGTCTTGGGTACTCTGCAAATGAGGATAAAATGCTAAAAATTATTTGATTCTGTTGAATTTGCGGCTATTATTGTTTGCCATAGAAAAAAAACTACAGACACACACACACACATACAGACACTTTTCGAAAAATGACATTTTTCATTTTTTGAGTGTAGTACAATCAGAATCTGCAATAATCTCGAACACGATTTTTTTGCCATCACCATACTTTCATTTCCTTATGGAACATGGAAGTAAAAATTACCCTTGTTAAAACATAAAACGTTGCTGGTAAACTACCCCTTCCCCTTAACCGAACTTCACCAAAATCAACAAACCTTGAGTACTTATGACTTTAGGAATGTATGCAAAACATTATTTGATTCTCTTTGAATACGCGGCAGTAATCATTCTTCATAAAAATAAAATTACCCTTTTAAAACATAAAACGTTTCAGGTAAACTACCCTTTTGTCTTAACCGATCTTCACCAAAATCAACAGGCCTTGAGTACTCCATAATTCAGGAAGGTGTACGAAAAAATATTTTATTCTGTTTGAATTTACGGCAGTTATCGTTCGTCATAGAAAAACTTACCCTTGTTAAAACACAAAATTTTGCTGTTAAACTACCCCTTTGCCTTAACCGATCTTCACCAAAAACAGTAGGTCTTGAGAACTCTACAATGTATGCAAAACATTATTTGATTCTTTTGAATTTGCGGCTGTTATAGTTTGCCATAGAAAAAAATTACCCTTGATTAAAAAAACGTTGCTGGTAAACTACCCCTTTCCCTTAACCGATCTTCACCAAAAACGGCAGATCTTGAGTATTCTACAAATCAGAGCTGTATGCAAAAAGTTATTTGATTCTGTTTGAAGTTACGGCTGTTATCGTTTAGAAAAAATTACAGACACACACACGCTTCAAAAATGACTTTTTTTCATGTTTTGAGGGTAGTACAATCAGAATCTGCAATTATCTCGAACACGATTTTATTTGTCATCACCATACTTCCATTTCCTTATGGGACATGGAAGTAAAAAACAATCTTTCAATTAGCTCACATCACCAAAACGTCTGTCACAGTTGAAATTGCAAAATTGCACCAACGTTTTGATCAAACTTCGTACAGGTACTTTGCGAAAATTCCGTTCCTCGTGCCAGTAGCTGGGGCCTTTACTTGTGAACACGATAATAGCATTGTAGCCAGTTGAAATAAATTTGAAGGAAACTGATACCACGACTTTTGCATAGACGTCTAAGAGAAAAAATAAATGTAAAGAAAATATACTGTCGCTCCAGCGAAATATTATATTCTGAAAATAATAAATATCTTCCGCTGTTATCCTTGAATCTTTGAATAAAAATTTGTACCTTTTTCTTTTCCAATTCTCCGTTATACCGAACCACATACTGTTTGTAAGGAATCAACGACCTGTCAGAACACATAGAAAGTATGTGTAATAAGTAGATAGGTATGTGTGTATGTGAAAATATGCTATATACATTCGTATGTGTTTCTTTGCAGAAACGAAATTAGTCTCGCTAGTAAAGTGTAGTGATTTCCGATAATAATAACGTTATATTTATGTTTAACACAAGTCATTTTACTAGTCCTCTTTTAAAATCCAGACATTTCGCGAATGCTAGGATGAGGCATTTTTCTTTATCGTCGCTGAGGATACCTCATCGTAGTGCATTATTATTTTTTTATAAAGGTAAAACCTCGTATGTTAAACCGATACTAGTGTTGGTAGGAGTACCATTAACTACTAGTACTCGAATCATTGTCATTATCTATCATAACTATTAGATTGTTATAGTTGGAGGAATTTGTAGAAAAATTCAAATCACAATTTCGTTTAATTAGAGGCGCCCGACTCACTTGCTACTTTCTTATAAACCGGCAAATTCGAGTGTTGTGTTTTATTTTACTTATAATCTATCAGATGTGACCAGAGTAAATGAGCATTTATATACGTTACCTGGTCTCTTTAAACCAGATGTCCCTGAGTGGCTCTACAACGTTGTCCCGTGCTCATTGTTACGTAACACATGACAAACGACACGTATGCTTGTACTGAATTTATCGACGCCTTATCGACACTACACTGCATTGAATTTAGATTTATTTCCTATGACATTTACTTCAATAAAACGTATACTTAACTTCCACATAATTTTTTTACGAATTATGTATTTGGCAATTATGTTTACAAATGGAGGAATAAATAAAAAGCACACGTGACTGGAAAAGATATAAATAAACGTTTTAGTAAAAGTAATTTTACTTACATGTTCCTTAAGGAAATGGAAGTATGGTGATGGCAAAAAAAATCGTGTTCGAGATTATTGCAGATTCTGATTGTACTACACTCAAAACATGAAAAAAATAATTTTTCGAAAAGTGTCTGTGTGTCTGTCTGTGTGTCTGTGTTTCTGTCTGTCTGTCTGTCTTAGATTTTTTTCTATGGCAAACGATAACAGCCTCAAATTCACACAGAATCAAATAATTTTTTGCATGCAGCCCTGATTTGTAGAGTACTCCAGACCTATTGTTTTTGCTGAAGATCGGTTAAGGGAAAGGGGTAGTTTACCTGCAACGGTATTTTTTTAATCAAGGGTAATTTTTTCCTATGTCAAACGATAACAGCCGCAAATTTAAACAGAATCTACTACTCTTTTGCATATAGCCCTGAATTGTAGAGTTCTCAAGACCTGTTGTTTTTGGTGAAGATCGGTTAAGGGGAAGGGGTAGTTTACCCTCAACGTTTTATGTTTTAAAAAGGGTATTTTCTACGGAAAACGATAACAGCCGCAAATTCAAACAGAATCAAATAATTTTTTGCATACAGCCCTGAATTGTAGAGTACTCAAGACCTATTGTTTTCGGAGAAGATCGGTTAACGGAAAGGGGTAGTTTACCTGCAACCTTTTACGTTTTAACAACAGTAAAGTACTTAAAAATTCATTTAAACTCTTTCAAACAATGGTAATTGTTAAAAATAAAATAATTTTGTTGTCAGGCAATAAAATTATAATTTTTCCATTTTAATGTATATCATGTATGAGAGAAAATATATCGTTCGTGGCAGGCAAGCATATCTCAATTATGTGTACATTTCCATTTTATTATTATGATTACTGCAATAAAAAGGCAGGGAACACACACACACACACACACACACACAAAAATCGGGTTATTTCTGGCCTCACTCATGTTTATTTTCTTACATTTGCACGCTTTTTAAATGGAAAGTGCCGAAACCCACACCAACATAACGCGTGCAAGCCGAAAAATTGTTCAGCGTGGATAGCGATTTGCTTCCTGTGGATCGCTGGGCAGTGTAACTGCACGTGTTTACAAAGGAACGATTCATAGACAGAATTGTTATTCAACCCCTCATATCCTAATTGTTACATCTTAGTGGCTTCCTCGTAGCTGACACATTATTAAACAACTCGGTCTATAATATTTCAGACTTCAAAAATCAATAATACACTAACAATATTAGTGATAAAAAACTGAGTAATTAAAATTTAATCGTTTCAAATAGTTCATGCAATCTTTTCAGCTAGAGTTGAAGACAATTCCCAAAATATAGCATTCGACTTAACAACTAAAGTTAAATCTAAAACAAAATCAATTTTTTATTAAATTAAAAAAATATATAAAGAATAAAGCTAAGAATAATATCTAAAAGGCACTAATTGTATTATTCTTCACGTTTTACCTTGTAAATAAATAACGGATTTAAAAGTTAGGAAACAACTATGTTACATTATATACAGTCTCCAGATCGCATTTAAGATTCAATTTAAATTTAAAATATACCTTATTTTGTACCGTCTTGCATCTTGTAGTTTATTATTTCACTACGTGTTTTGGGAATAAATTCCCATCTTCAGGTAAAAACTTGTTGCTATTATATAGGAATCGTCGGCGAAATTATTAAAAACACATACACACACAGACAAATAACACAACCACAAATGTTACAAATAACATAATTAAAAACCGTAAACACACTACTATCGAAGACAGTGCACACTGCCCGACTGTCACATTTCAACTGGAAATGTATTTATGCCCAATTTATGCTGGCACGCCGCCAAAAATATGGAAAATTTTTGTAGAACATCTGCAAGATATAAGCAGCAGCGCCGGGTTAGTCAGTTAGTTACAGCTGGAGAGATTGTAGAGTGCGGATAAAATGGTTTTTGGTAATTAGTGAAAAGTGGTTATTGTGTTTATAATTAGTGTTAAAATGCCGAAATCTAATAGTTGACATTATAATTGCGTGTGGACAATTTTAACTTGCATGGGGACTTGTGTGGGGATTACAGTATGAAAAATCTTGTTGAATTCAAATCGCTATTTGTGACTCATTAAAATTCGTAATTAGTGATTTAATTGGTGTCTGTAATTTGTTTCCACTGTAACATACATCTGTCCATGAGACAATATAATAAGTTTTGTAACAATATTATAAATTATATTAAAACGAAGAAAGATAATTCAATGTTAACAAGGAATAGAGAATATTATTTTTGTAAAGTAAATGATATTTTGTAACCTTGAAATGCATAACTAAGAAAGGAGATTCAACTACTCTGTATTTCTCAGTTCTCCTGATTCTTAACACAGAAAACCTGAATTCTCGCACATGGCCTTTAGACAGCGTAAGTCGATTTAAAAACTCTTCTTGGCGTTTATTTTCTCCGTGTTCATTGTTCAAATATAAAAAAATACGTCTTAATAGTGGGAAGTTTACTTAAACACTTCTTTTTTTCTTTATACCTTCTCAAACCACTGCTTATATAAAGACAGGTTGTACAGTCCTAGTCACTAAAGTGTATAGTATAACATATCGATGTAATTCTATATTATTTACAAAAAAAAGATTTCAAAAAAGTGTATCAAAATTAATTTGAACTACAGATAAAGCACTTCAACATACGATGAAATGGATAAATGAAAAAAGTATAATTGAACAGAAAATGAATAGAAAGTTGATTTTATGATTGAATAGAACAGCAATTGGTGACAACACAAGAGAGTGCCAATCTGGTAGGAGAGTTGTAATTGAACAATTTTAATTAAACCAGACCTTGTAATCAAAAAAACCTTGATGCTGCCAATAAAACCGTGACAGCATATGGCTTACATTCATTTCACTGTTTTTAGATTTTAAAATCATTACTACAGCTAATTTAGGAAATTTTCTTCCTACTCTTTCCTTCATTCACTAACTTTCTTTTCTGTATCCCTCAGCCACACACACGCGCGCGCGCGCGCAAGTATAAGTTGTTAATAGAACTTATGACAACCGTTTACTGGTGTTCAATGTAGCATTCTTGAGTATTATAGCATCACTATCCTCGACGCTTTCAAATGTACTCAAATGCTCTTCTTCTTCTTCTTCTTCTTCTTCTTCTTCTTCTTCTTCTTCTTCTCCTTCTTCTTCTTCTTCTTCTTCTTCTTCTTCTTCTTCTTCTTCTTCTTCTTCTTCTTCTTCTTCTTCTTCTTCTTCTTCTTCTTCTTCTTCTTCTTCTCTCTCCCTCTCCCTCTCCCTCTCCCTCTCCCTCTCCCTCTCCCTCTCCCTCTCCCTCTCCCTCTCCCTCTCCCTCTCCCTCTCCCTCTCCCTCTCCCTCTCCCTCTCCCTCTTCCTCTCCCTCTTCCTCTCCCTCTCCCTCTCCCTCTTCCTCTTCCTCTTCTTCCTCTTCTTCTGCTTCTTCTTCTTCTTAATATACCTTAGAATAATATTTTTTCTACTTTTTTTTTATTATTATTTGAGCAAAATCACATATCGGGACCAGCGATAATTATTATAATAAACAGACATACTTACACTTGACCAAATTTTGTTTCTGTGTAGCTATTATAGGTGTAGCCATTATTGAAACCAGTGAGTTTCAATGGCGAACGACGGCAGTCATGTCATCGATTCTCCTTGATAGAGAGTCGTTAGAAAGCGGAATCTTTTTTAAGTTTTTCCTTCCGCGCCTATTAAAACATTGGCCGTATCAATTGCAGCAGGCATTATAAGGTTTTCTGCGATTCTATATGGTTTGGACATCTTTGAGCTAGTCGTAATGCTACGAGATAGGATGCTTCAAGTGCAGCTTTATCAGTTTGGTTTGATTTGCAAATAGAAACTTGTTGATTTTTCAAAGTATGTAATTGTCTCTCGAAGGATTCCAAGGGTTTGCTTTTCTGACATGGATGTTTAGTTTCTATGTGACAAATTAGTTTTTGATGGCTTCATATTTTTGACGGATAGGACTTGAAGGCAAATAACGCACTGTAGCTTTCCATCCAATGTAATAAACCCACATTTTAAATAACTGTCATTGTACAATCTTGTCTTTTTACTAATCAGCTAACTGGACGTAGATGGCTCACTTCGGGTTTTCACAATTTTATCCATTTTGCGTAAGTATCTAACTGGAAATAAATCAGTTACCGTTTGACGCGCAGTAAACCGAAACTTCAAACTAAAACCCAAACCTTAATTATTATTATTATTCTCGAAAAAAATTACGCTTTTAAAAAATTTAATGCATTATCACACGCGCGTTTAGCACTCGAACGAAACTGACGTTCTGCAATCCTTTACGCTTCTTTAATAACACAGTACACCTGCGAGCACGACGTGTCCACACGCAAGTTTGAACATGTCGCTCTCACTGTGAATATTGCTCACAAGGAGCTCGTACACATCAAGTTGGAACCTGTAAATTACTCATGTTTGTACACTTCATACGTACATGTTCATACCCGTCATTCTCAACGCAGCCAAGTAGTCTTAACTAGCCGTTCTTGCTTTGTAGGAATTGCTATTAAGGATTCGTCAGATGGTGGCGAAGACTTCATTCTAATTGCCTTAAAGTTTAGGGGGTCGCGGAGCTGAATAGGTTGCGTTTTTCGAGTTCTTGTTAAGGATACAAGAATAAATACGTATACAACAGCTGCCGTTTAGTTTTAAGTTTACGTCGGGCGATTGCTCAGTGAAAAGTGATTATTGTGCGGGACTCTATTAGTTGACATTATTATTGCGTAAAAACAAATTGAACTGAATTATTGCACGATTATAACCTTGGTGAATAAATTGTTGATTTTAAACTGCCAATTGTGCTTAATTAAAACTGATAATCAATGAGTTATTTTGTTTTCCACTGTACCGTCGTAACAGTATTAGCAAGGCCCATGAGGGATACTGTTTATATCGTTTTCATCAACGACTTTAAAATCTGAATTCAGAAATGTGCGCATACTTGAAACAATATTTCAAACTACGGAGAACTTTACAGACAAAAATAATTTTGGGTGTATTTTAACTATCATTGTTATTGCTTACAGTCTAAACCCACATTTTTGGCACGAAAATTTTTTTTATACTTCTAGTTTCTTTAAATATAAGAATAAAAATTAAATTTTACCCGTTACGTGTTGAACAGATGACGAGAATTTTGTATCTTAGTGATTCAAAACAAATTAAAAAACTCCGACTCTTCCTGTAAGGTTATAGACAACGGAATATTTTGGCTATGAAAACATCTACTTATGGCGGAACAAGTATAATGGTTTGCGACTCACAATTGTAACTGCTGTACTGCGATCTTTGGATAGAGTCAAGGTAACGCTACCCACCCCTATCGCTAGGGAGAAATAATAGAACGGTCTTGTCTACCGTCCTTGAGATCCCCATAGTGACACAGACACACACACACACACACACACAACTCCTTCCTCAACTTCTCCACCACAAGCAATTGCTAGTATAGCAAAACCACAGACATAAGAGCCTGCGCGGAATCAAGTGTTCTGAGCATCGTACTTGGCAGATTATATAGGCGGATTTCTCTGGCTGCGGTCGAACGTGAGCAACTGTGCAACGGCCAGTGGGCGCAACAGGCCACATACGTGCCTGTTTAAAGGGGGTTACGTGTATGAAGGGGGAAGAAGGATAATAATTAAAATTGAAACTTATTTCACTTTAACGGGTTTAAATTGTAATAACTGTATTAAAAGGCCTTAGCTACTGCAATGATAGGAAAGTTTGAAGAACAATACTAACAACATAGAATAATTTAAAATCGATTTATATTTAACAATCAAGACTGAGTTTTGTTACGAAACTTTATTCTGAAACGGCATCATACTTTCAAACTCTGATTGTTAAAACGTTTATATTTTATTCGTTTTATTAGAGAGATTAAATTGGGTAACGTTGTATATAACCATAGTGGGTAGTTACTTCACTTTAAGATGGAAATTGATTTACATTCCTAATTGCATTGTTACGGACAATATGTGGCCATCTGATACAGTGAACAGTACAACATTATCGTTTAAGAAGATTTATATTTGTTGAATAAGTAGGAAAAATGTACTTTTTAGACAAATTCATTCAGAGTGGCAAGCGAATCTATATAAAAACACATTCACTCGTGGAAAAAATTTTACGGTCAAATAGGAACCACAATTCAGTCGAGTAACAAAAATATTTTCTGATATAGCAGCTTGCTATAATATAAGACATGTAGATGTTTTTAAATGTTTTATTCATAATAAAAAAATGAATAACTGTTTTAAAAACAATATCTCCGTTTGTGAACGTTACCAATGTTCAGGAAATGGAAGTGAGTTATAACAGCGCGAATCGTGGACAGGACAAAGCTATGTTTGTGTTATTATAATAACACGTGATTTATTATAGCTGAAATCAGATAAATTAAATAATTTGAATTTGTTTTGTTTCTTTAACTATAAAGAAATTTCAGTGTAGCGTTACATTAGTTTACCGAAATGTTCACGATAAGAACTCAAAGGTATTATTTATCGCTTGCCTACATTTAACACATATGTAAAGTATATTGTTGTTCGCTTATATGTTTAATATTGAATTACAGATTAAATTGATACCAAAGCAATAAAACGATCAAAACTTTATTATTGAAATGATTATAATTTCGTAATATATTTTGTATTTTACATAAATGTAGCTTACATTCTAACCCGTATACATCCCATACACCCACTGTACCCACGTCTCAATGAAGACAAAGGCATACTCAATGGTACTGACACGCGCGCATCAACGAAATTACACACTCACATTGCGTGAAGGTCAGCTCTTGGACTATAAACAAAAGTTACAGCGAGCATGGGTTTGCAGGGGGGGGGGTTATTGAGAATCGCCCGAGGGCATTTAACCGGGATCATTGGTAGAGGTTCTGTGGCGTTGATGGTTCTCAGATATAGAAGGCAAGAGGTCGCAGCTGCAGCAAAGACAGTTACAGCTAACGACCGGACAAAAGCAGACACGGTAGGAGCACAAAGACCTCCTAGAATTACATCGTTTCTGACAAAACCAAGTAGATCCCGACAAGAAACAGAGGGTTTACACACACACATTGAATTCTTTTCTGTGTACACCTGTTGGTGGATGATATATGTAACCACCATGCGCGACCCACATAGGTCAGTGGAGACCTGAGAAACAAAAGATGAATTGTAACTTTCTTGGGCAGCCAGGCGACTGCGAGACAAGAGAAATGGGAATAATTTCGCTGCAAGCCTTGTCGACGATTTCGGTCACGTGGACGTTGAAGCACAGGCGCCGGTCAAGCTAAACACATAGATACTTCACCGTCTCTTTCCAATCGATAGCTTTTCTTTCTAGAGAGAGGGACTGGCATCGGGAAATGGACTTTCGTGTGAAGCAGGTCGCCTCAGATTTCTCCGTGTTGATCATTACCCTCCACTTCCGTAGCTGATCCGGAGGCAGGTCGTAGGATGTGGAAAGTGCTTGGGGTTCTGTACTTATATCGCGTCTTTATTACAAGTACGCTACCATATTATGGAACTTTCTCGATACGCCGATTCTGAGAGATAGTCAGTTTGAGATTACAAATCGAAGCGATCAGACGTGTTAGTACGGGAGTTGTCGTGACACACTTGTGTTTGGTGCGTGTGTTTACAGCGGTTTATTGTAAAACAAGTAAAGTTTACAGCGTGACGGTGAATTTACGTGAAGTTTATTGTTTGTTATATTACTGTGTATTACACGAACTTAAACTTGAAGAATTATAATGTATGAGTGATTTTGCTTTTGAAACTGTATTAAAACTTTGAGTAACAAATTCTCTAATGTACAATTACTTTATTTCGCTGTTTAAAGGCGACTTTCCTTACAATCGTTATGTTACGATGAAGTCAAATAGGACACTACGATTTCACGTGATCATTAATATGAGATTTAATGGTGCGCTGTTATATACGTTCTGCGTTTTTTTCCTGACTGTATATCCTGGCATGTTTCGTAACCGTAATACCAATACGTTACATACAAGTTCAAAGAAATTATATTTAAATAAACGTGTCTGAACAAGTCCTTGAAGCAAGAGACATGGAAAGTGTATAATTTTATAAAACAAAGCATTGACTACGTTTGTGTTTTGTGTGTGACGCGCGCGCGTGTGCGTGCTTGCGTGTCAGTGGGAGTATGTTTGTGTGTGGGAGTAATATATTAGCATTCTAAAATTATCACACACGATTTGAACATCACACGCTAATTCAATATCCATTGATTCTGTATTTCAATCAATTGTACCAGATTGAAACTGGTTTGACACGGGATACCAGAGCGTAACACAATTAATAATATTTTATGATGTCATTGTCGTGAATACATTTGAGTATTATCTATGTTATTTGGCGGTTCGAATTATAATGACAGATTTAATTTAAAATTCTGATGATTATAATTTTAACTCATATAAGATTTTTATAAACTATATGATGTTAAATACGATTGACATGTGTCAGTATCGTGGGTGGTCATTATTATGCATGTGGAGGGTGAGGCCTATGAAATAACCTCAGTTCTCAATAGTGAAATGAAATATTACGTCGCTATTAAAAATTACCGTTGAAGTATGTTGTTATTTTTGAGCTTCGTTTACGTGCTATATTTTGTAATAAATATGACATGTGCCACTTTGTTAACCAGGTGACAGTTAGTGATCAGATGATGGTCAAAGTACCAAAACATTGAACAGAGTATTTTTTCCATGACTCTGACTTAGAGTACTGTAGTGGCATTTTATATATTATTGTGACGTTTCGATATCCACTGTAAAGGAAAAAACACATCGCAGAAGCATGACACGACATGCCAAAGGATTCGTACAAAATATTTGAGTTTTTTTTAATGACATTTTATAAAACATATTTCTGAAAAAAAGTGTCGGTACTACCGTTCTTACAAAGTCTTTTGCAGAACTTACTGAAGAACTGAGGATTCTATGGCAACCTAGTAAACTAGAAACAAATCGTTTTGTCTATTGGTCGAATGCTCTTCTGAGTGGAAATGATGTGGAAGGTTTTAACCGAATACAGTATATTAGCTTCAAATGATACTTCATCGTATCAACGACACCACTTGTAGGCGAGAAGAATATGTCTCTTTGTTTATTTTATAGAATTTATATGTCATTAGTAAAATGACAAACTAACATTTACGAATTCATAATTTAGGCTTGTAAATAGTGTACAATAAGTTTTAACAAGTTCTATATCTATTGAAACATTATTTGTAAATGCACGTTTTCAAACAGAACTTAATATACGAGTAGTAGAACGTCCATTTACCACAATAATTTTGAATAACAAATCATCAACTTATAATAAATAAATGTTTTCTTTTTTTAATTTGGAACGTAGAAAAAGACTTCAACATTATTTTGTGTTTAAAAATGTGTTCGTATTTATTTAAACAGAAATCTCAAGCAGAATGATCACTGTTGCACACCACTATATAAAAATTATCCGGATTAGCGCTTTCAAGCTTCACAGCTCATCGTCAGATCGGAACAGCTGTGAAGCTTGACTACTGTTTTGATCCTGTTCCGATCTGACGATGAGCTGTGAAGCTTGAAAGCGCTAATCGGGATAATTTTTATATAGTGGTGTGCAACAGTGATCATTCTGGTTGTGATTTCAACCACTAACACAAATTTCTTCATTAAATAGAAATCTGATAACAATTTTTAATACAATAGGTAATATTATATTTATATAATAATATTATTATATCATATTATAATAATAATACAATTATAACTATTTATGTTACAATATATTAATTATGATAATATTCATTATAATACATTGTAACAGTGACTATACTTTTTTAATAAAAAATGTAGGCTTAATAATATAAAACGAAAATTACATCCTAAGTTAAAATTTTATGATGAAACAGCAAAATAATTAGTTTTGTTTTATACTAACAATTCATTTTAACACAAAATGCATTTTATACTGTTATTGTATTACAATACATTATAATCATGGTTTTGATTGGAATAAACAAAATGTTTATTTCCGTTCATAAACTTCACACGTATATATTACACGTACTTATATTCATATAGTCAGGATATTACAAATGTACAAACGACCGCAAGCTAGAACAATTAAAATATGGCCGTTTATCGACAGCGATATATCCCCTCCAAATTGAAATAGAATTTTAAAATTTAAATTTATACATAAATTTAAACTTACATAAATTTAAACTTAACCTATATATCTCCCCTACCGTTTTGGGTGTAGGGCCCTTTCTGAAGTTGAAAACTTTATAGACGCTTTTTCATGATTTTTATAATTTTCTCCTGTTTTGCCTACTAGTAATGAAAATAGAAAATTTGGGTTCTGAATTTAAGAACAGACATCCTTTACAAAAACTTGTCAAAACTAATAGAAATTAGTTTTATATTACACCGTTTTTACTTCCATGTTCCTTAAGGAAATGGAAGTATGGTGATGGCAAAAAAAATCGTGTTCCAGATTATTGCAGATTCTGATTGTACTACACTCAAAACATGAAAAAAAGTCATTTTTCGAAAAGTGTCTGTGTGTCTGTGTGTCTATCTGTGTGTGTATCTGTAGATTATTTTTCTATGGCAAACGACAACAACCGCAAATTCAAACAGAATCAAATAATTTTTTGCATACAGTCCTTATTTTTAGAGTACTCAAGACATATTGTTTTAGTGAAGATCGATTAAGGGAAAGGGATAGTTTACCGGCAACGTTTTTTTTTTTATCAAGGGTAAAGTTTTTCTATGGGAAACGATAACAGCCGCAAACTCAAACAGAATCAAATAATGTTTTGCATGCAGCCCTGAATTGTAGAGTTCTCAAGACCTATTGTTTTTGGTGAAGATCGGTTAAGAGAAAGGGGTAGTTTACCAGCAACGTTTTATGTTTTAATATTTTCTATTGCAAACGATAACAGCCTCAAATTCAAACAGAATCGCATAATGTTTTGCATACAGCCCTGAATTATAGTTCTCAAGACCTCTTGTTTTTGTTGAAGATCGGTTAAGGGAAAGTGGTAGTTTACCAGCAACATTTTGTGTTGTAACAAGAGAAATTTTTTCATGAAGAACGATAACTGCCGTAAATTAAAACAGATTCAAATAATTTTTACATATGTGCCTGAGGTATAGAGGACTCAAGGCCTATTTATTTTGGTGAAGATCTGTTAAGGGAAAGGGGTAGATTACCAGCCACTGTTATTGTTTTAACAAGAGTAATTGTTCCTATGACGAACGATAACTACCGCACATTCAAACAGAATCAAATAATGTTTTGCATGCGTCCCTGAATTATAGAGTTCTCAAGGTTTCTTGATTTTGGTGAAGATCGGTTAAGGGAAAGGTAGTTTACCTGCAACGTTTTATGTTTTAACAAGGGTAATTTTTTCTATGACGAACGATAACTGCCGTAAATTCAAAGAGAATCAAATAAGTTTTTGCATACTTTCCTGAATTGTAAAGCGCTAAAGGGTTGTTGATTTTGGTAAAGATCGGTTAATGGAATGGGGTAGTTTACCGGCCACATTTTATGTTCTAACAAGAGTAAAGTACTTAATTTTGATAAATAAATTATCCTCATAAGAAGATCTTAATAATCCACTGTGAAAACGTAGATGAAATATCTATAAATTAAGAGGCTAGTTGAACGGGGTGGGGGTAATTTTCTATATATGAAAATTATAGTTGAAGGGGAGGGGATAATTTTTATATGTGTACTACGTTATCGGCAACAAAGTAGTAGTTTGTTGATAAAATTCCTTACCGGGCTGTTTGGCCGTAGTCGAATGTTTTCTGCAAAACCAGACGTTTCGGTAGTGCCGTCGACTGCCATCATCAGTGCAAATCGAGTGCGATAACATGTGGTGGTATACGTAAGTGACCACAGTACTGTGGTTAAGGCTGAAGCAATAAGTGAAAAGAAGTAGTTTCTATGGAAACATTTCATTACGTAAATTATTTTAAATATAAATCTTAGAACATGGAAGTCATGTGTGGTTCTCCATACGGATATTTCAACCGAATCAATGCTTACACAACTTCCCATAACTTTCTACTAAAGTAAAAGCCTTCACAAAGAGTTACAAACTGTAACTATATAACAGATTACAGCAACCATTATGTGAAGAAACGTTGCGGCTACTTCAAATGCTCAGTTGGTTATTAGAAAAATGTTTCTTAAGAACAAACTAATCCATACAAATAGCTACATTACTCATCTTGTGAGTGCACCAAACAATTACACCGACTTTTATTTTACATTATTAGTCTTATAAAATTTCTATAGATATAATATACTAACAATCGTATAGGCGTAATTGTTTTAGGTTAAACTTACATTAACACTTCTTCCGGCTGAAATGACTTAAAAAAATGTTTTGAAAGATACTGAGGTACCGTAACCAATTCGCCGTCTTTCCCTTATTAAGCATTAGGTACGTATTTAATCATGTTATTTTATTTTATTGATTGTTAGTTTTTTGATCGTTTGTAGTGTTTGTGTCATTAAAATCCATGGAATATTAAAGGATTATAATTCAACACTATTTACAGGCACTAAAAATAGGGGATATATGAACTGCGTGTTGAAAGAGAAAGTGACACCACCTGTTGATAGGAAACGATTTAATTGGACTCTTGGTCCAATAATCCAATTACACAGACTTAACTTGTAATAAAACAAAACGAAAGAAACTAATTAAAACTGTATGTGTCATTCACCCTTAGTCTGTGACTTTCACTTTGACTATGGACGTCTGTAGCTTCGTTATATATAAAACTATTTTTCAGGTAATGGAAAAATCTATACTAGCCTAATGTATCCTATGTGGATCAACAAAGAAGAAAACTGTAGATTATTTTTACGTATTTGCCTAGCATTGAGTGAGCTCTGATAGATTTCGGATAAACCCTTTGTACATACAGTAAGTTTCGTGACAGCATCTGTACCTTTACAGACACCATATTGTAAAGTGATTATAACCGTTTCTTTTGTGATAGGCGTGAGAACGTGTAGTCTTCAAAAGTTACTTATGTTTTACCATCTGAATGGAAATTACCAAGTGTAGTTTTAAAACGTATTTAAGAATGTCATACGACATCATTTAGGATCAATGTTAAAACCACCTGATATAACCTGTCTAAAAAACTGTGTAAAATAATTGCGATGACCGATAAAAAGTGTTGAATTAGGCAATAGAGGAAAGAACGATTTCTTGGCTTAATAGAATAGGTAATAATTACTGTTAAAATTTGAAAATTGCACGCTGAAAACTTAATTTAACTTATTATTTTCTTAATTTCGCTTTATTATTATTAATATAATTTACTTCATTTAAATTAAGTAGCTTTAAGCAAATACAATTTTTGTAACGGCAGAAATCTCGTTTCACCCTGCAAAAGCTGTTACGATATCTGGCCTACATTCACTTCATTAACCGTTTCGAATAGAACATGTAAGACGATCAATTTGGCAGTTTCTCCTGTTATTCTTTTTCTCTTTATATTTCGTTTTTCGCGCAAAACAAATCAAATTTAACAGCCACTCATCCAACTTTCATCCGTCTTTGTGCACTCTCTATCTCTATCCCTTTCTCTTCCTCTGTCACACACATACACAGACGCGCGCGCGGGCGCACACACTAACACACACAGATCATGCGTACACATGCGCTCGCATCAGTGTATTGTAGTTAACAGCTAATGCCTCTAAATTTTGTTGTTGTTTCCTTTCAAGAAATTGAATAGTCTTTGAGGAATGTAAGTCCCCCCCTTTGTTTTTTATAAAACAATTATTAAATCTTCTAACTTAAATGTTAGGTTGAAACTATTTGCGCCTTTTGAAAGATGTTACTCTGAATTTTAAAAATACCTTCAATAAAGATATATTTTTTTTATTTGAACATTGTTTCACAAAAGTCTGCAAAAAATACTACGTATTCTAAAATATTGCTGTAGTTCCCCCCTACGTAAGTGTAACTGGAACTTTTACACCAATATCTAAAATTCTGTTTTATATTTCGGCTTTACACGTCATTGACATTCCACGCTTACTACGCTTATTGACCAAACGTAGTTTCAATCATACGGTAAAAAAATTAAAATTTATTAGAGGAGACAATATAAGTAAATGTGTTCAAAAAATATAACTTCTTCATATGGTAAGGTGAGGTTAGAAAATTTTGGGTTTTTTTCTCATAGAAGAAGCATTTTATAATCTTCTTTTAACTTAGGGCCTATAGCAGAATTTATAGTACATAATTTTAGTCATAAAATTTATCAAGAAATTAAACTACTACATTACTATTAAATTGAAAAGAAAATGAGATCAGTTATTTTTTAAGACAACTCTGATTTCAGAAAGTAAGTCTACGTGGACTCCAAAACAAAAACAAGGCAGCCTATAGACTTGGGAAGTGAAGGATTTCCATCCTGATGAGTTTCCATTCACTGATATCCCATATTAAATTATTATTATAATTATCCCATATTAACAGCGTTATCTATTGCATTCGTTTAAAGTAACCGTGTTTAAGGGATCAAGCATGCGGCAATAATAAACGAATTTTATAGTTTTGTTGAAGATTAATGAAGAAAGTTATGTTAGTGGTTAAAATCTTGTTAAAATTAGTTTTGTTGAAGTTTCTGTTGCGCGCTCATGTACATTGGCGTATGTAATGTACGTGAACACACAGATGTTTTCCAGTCTCACACGTGAAACAGCATTCTGTTTCTAAACTTCATATTCTTCTTCTTCTTCTTCTTTTCTTCAAGGATTAGGTTATAAAAACAACCCGTTCCGGCACCCATCTCATCCTCGGAAGACCCACGTCTCTTTTACCAATAGCTTTATAGTTTAGATCAGCTTTCGACAGTCGATCCTCTGTCATAAAATTTCATTTATGTCTTTTACTTTGAGTTCTGCTTAGACATCCGTATACTATCATGCAATGAATAATTTAAAGTACTCAGAAGAAATTGCATTTCGGCACTCTGAATTTTTCCGAATTCCTTTTTTGTTTAGAGTCACTCCTGACTCGCATATGTCAATGTGAGTATTGTAATTGTCTTATAAAATTTTAATCCTTGTGCTGTGTCTTGTTTTATTTCTAAGATTCCTGTGAGTCGTAACACAAATATTCGTAAATTTAATTTTCTTTTCATTTTTAAAAATCGTTTTATAAATAATCGTGTTTCTAAGCTACTCTTTAATAATTTTGTTTATACCAGCTACGTAACTCAGTTACAAGCTTAATTAAAACTATAACTACCATATGTTGATACACACTAGCACTGATAGTAAATGGATAAAACCACCATGCATATGTAAATACATGAGACAGACGCTCGCGATACACGTATGTTTTGCCCATCCTACAGTTAAAGTATTGCCAGCATTGAACACAACTTGAGCAGTAACAATAAATGCTCGCGCTTAACGTTGGTTAACCGGTACACACATATAATCTCCGGCTTCTTAAAAAGTTTAACCCTTTTCTTTTAGAAAAGCCTTCAGTAAGTGTTTTAGTGTTAAGTCGGTCAGAAAAGTGCTAGAAAGTTTTTTAATTCTGTCAGATTTTATGAGTATGAATCACTTTATTAGGAACATATAATAGAAACAACTTGTCTTAATAACCAATATGCCAGTGGGAGTTATAGTAAGTCCTACGCAATTTCCTTTTCTATTATTACACAGTAGAAATAATTAGCAGAAAGGGAATACAATCTATTTGAGTATATGATTTCCAAAACTACCAATTGTGAATTAGTGCTTGACTATAACAAATTCATTTTTAAAAACTACAAGTGCATAAGCAAAAAAACTCTCCCTCCTCCCTCTCGCTCTTTCTCTCACCCCCCTCTCTCCCCTTCTCTATTTACCTCACTCTCTCTATCCTAACATGCACGAATGTACAAAAATATCACAGTTGACTGATTGGTCAGCGTATCATTAAATCCTTGACTGAGAAATTTATAACCCAATGGTAATTAACGGTTAACCAAAATGTTTGCCTCCTTTAAGTCTAAAAATAAAATGTGAGGTATTAAAAAACTATTTCAATTTATATGAATCTGCTACGAACTTTATGAAATTATTGGTGTAAATGCATCAGGTGCTATAAGACTTTCGAGTGTAATCAGGATATAAACCTGACCATCCTCATAATGTGTTGTATAATTTAGTTTATTTCGAACATGAGCAGTCTGCCTTGGAGTTGCTTTGAAATTTTCTGCAAAAACAATAAAAGCATAATTAAATTTAAATTTAAAATATATAATGAATCGATCTATTATAGTGTAGTGTTGTTATTAGCATAAACACAATATCTATTAATTTTCTGTTTTACGACTAGAGTTGTGGTGATCGTAAATTTATCTCGTGTAGGCCTACTTTCAATGTATAAACGATACGATAATTTCATTTAGTACGTGTCAGATTTGTATGTGGCTGGGAGGAGCTGTTTGAAACATTCCAAATTGTCATTGCTAATACGAATTACAATATTGGCTTTCGCAACATTACAATCCGATTTATATTACTAACTTTGATTTATGTTGCTGTATTACATGTCACCTAGTGTTCACACTGATAGAGAAATTAAAATTTGTTGTTTTCATTAGTTAAGTTTTACAGTTACATCAGTCATGTTGAACTTGTAAAAATGTCATGCTAAACTATTTCAAATAAAATAATTTCTAAAATAAACAAAGTATTTTATTATACAGCATTTACATCGTTCTAATAAAAAGCTATTGCAACCGTTTTAATATAAACCTGCTTATTTTTATATTTTATAAAAGACATCAATATCATTTGACAAAAATTCTGTTGGGAAGTTAAAAAATTGTTTCAATTAGAAATAAAATATAATTTTATCCATTGAACCTACAGCTACTGGAGTTTAGTAAAGGTCGTCTTGTATTACAACTGTATAGTGAGAATAGGTGTACATTGATACCTAGTTCATTAGCACAAAATCCTTGGAATTTGATTAAGGTTTTAGAGATGTTAAGTCTTGTAAATTCTTTCTGGTAAATTTTCCAAACACAATAAACTCGTCATCAATTTTACTTGAACTAATGTAGCCGTTACAAGAAACCAGGTTCTTCATTGTTAGTTTATCTTTCTTACTGGATACTTGACTTATTTTATTCAAAGCAACCTAATTAAAATTATTCTGAAAATGTTGGAAAAATTTTTCTCTGATACGCGATGCCAAACTAAACGAACTACAAACTTCGTTCATCACACAAATAAACAGTTCATTAGAATGCCATGAGACGTTTTATACAAGAAATATTATGAATTTGTTCTTCAGACGTGAGAACATTTTCCAAAACATAGTAAACATTGTAGCATGACAGATAATGCCCATAGTTCTGAATGGAGAGAAAGATCATAAAATAAAATAAAAACATTTTAAATCCAAGAAAGAAACATTAAAAATTAATTAAGAACCACCGTAAAGCACAATCATAGATTGAAGGAAGAGTTTCATTAAAACCAATATTACAATGAGTGATGAGTAATCAAAATAAACTTCAAAACTAAAAATAAAAAAAAAGGTAATACCCAGGTAGGATAGGAGTAAGTAAGGAAGAAACCCAAACAAGACAACATCCACGATAAGAAAAGGAAATACTTTTATAAGAAACAAGGAGGATAGGAGAAATTAAAGAAGAAACCAGAGCAAGACAACATTCACAAGAAGAAGGAGTGCTCTTATAAGAAACCCAAAACAAAACCCCAAAAGAAAGTAATAAAACTATTAACAAATGAAATTATAACAAAATCCTAAATTTAGAAAACCATGTAAAATAGATATAAACCAAAAGTGTATAAAGTAGAATTGAAAGTGAACCAATGTGAATTAATTATATAATGCAAAAAACAAACCTTCATTATCCTCTATAAGTAGATTTCTTGATTTTAAAAAGACTATAAAACTAATTAGAAATAAAATCAAAGAATAAAAAGGGGATCAGTGCAAGTTTTTATGTTATATTAAATAAACATAGTGTGTCAATATTGGAATTCATAAACTGAGTAGATTGTGAAATTATACAACTTTAAAGTGGTTATATTGTGTCAATGAATAATGTTAAATAGAGTATTATAATGACAAATAATACAAGTGTTTCTAAATAATAACTGCCACTCTTTATATATAACATTCATTAGAATGACAGTAAATAAAACAAGAGCAGGCCATATAAAAAGTGAAGTGACCAAGAATCATTACCCGGAAAATCAAACAAAAACAGCTAAAACTGAAAATGAAACTAGTATAAGAAATAGTGTAAACGATGGAAGGACAGATATGTTTTGTTTAGAATAAGTTCAGATAACTCAATACTGAAATACCAGAGTTAAATACCATTCTTTTATTATGAAAATGTTTATTATGTTTTAAGAATAGTTAATCCAGATTAAGATGTCTGAGATTAAATACCATTGTTAATTTCAATTATGTGTTATGAATTAATAGTATGAATAGTATAATAAATGTTTTTTTGTTAAAATAAGGAAATGTTAATCAATATTATATTAGAAAAGAAAGTCATAAAGGGTATAAACAAGATGTATTATTTAAAACTTTGTATGTAAAAACAGTTAAAATCTAGGCCAAATGGTAAATCTAAACAGCATTATAATTGATTAATTAAGTACAGAAAAATAGTTAAACTGATGGAATTTATATAAGGTAGATCAGTCATAGAGTCATATAACTGGAACTATAATTAAGAAAGATTTTGTAAAACGATAGTAAGAATTATTGTTAAAAATGCAAATGTAAAAACTGAAAATTCGAAGAGGGGAGTCACAGATTAATGTATAATATTTAAAAAGATAACCAATTAATCAAATTACAAAAAATTAAGGAAAGATATACCTTTTATGTCAATCTGAGATTTAATACAATCATTAATATAACATATAAAATGGCAAACATTTTGAAAAGGACAGGAAGTCAAAATTAAAACTTACAATTTTCAAAATGAAGTACATATATAGCATTTTAGATCAAAAACTTAGTAAAACTATCTTATTTGGTATCAAATCAAGCAGAATGAACTGAAGAAGAAGATTATGTATTTAATATTTAATAAATTTAAACAAAAGCAAAAATATATTCAGTAGTATAATGTAAAAATTTTAAATGTAGCGGAAGCTAGAAAGTTTTGAAACAATGGATTGCTAATATTAAATTGGCTAAGACTTTAGTTGAAGACGAAGGAAATGAGGGAGTTCATTATTAGACGTTGTGAAGTACACTTAAGACGAGCTCTTGCTAAGATATTAACCTAATAGCAAAGACATAAATGGCGTTCGTTCGACAAGCCTAGTCTATTGTAAAAAACGCGAGTTTTGTAAAATTACATTTAAACCTTAACTTCAGTGAAACGAACACCTACAAACATTAAATTAACTTAAAACAGAACAGAAAACCAGTGAATACACAATTTAAACGATTAAAACATTAATTCCACAGAACGAAACGAATAGTGCAATTATCGACCTAATAGACTAAAGTGAAATATAACTTAACACAACACATTTTATCGAAGTGAACCACTAACACTTAACCAGGAACACTCCTGAAGGAATAATCGCAGCTGCAGCAACGAGAAATCATAGGAAAGGCAGCCTTTATTGGAAGCAGAATCAGCGAGGTGCATTCGTAATACATCTGAACACGGAGCGGCCATTTTTGACTTCCCACAATTCCAAGCGACACTGCCTGTAAATCTGCACGGTTCGAAAATTTCTTAACTTACTATTATATATTGAATGTTATAAATGTATTTTAATTAATAAGCTGATTTATTGTAATGTTATACTTTCCATACTTTGCCCTTTTCCTCTGACTATATATAAAATAACTGTTTAAAGAACCCGATACTAAATAACTGTACAATCTATTGATATACCCTGAGAGAGTCGATTAATCAATCGATAGAAAATCGATTATATGATTATTTGTGAATAAAATTCCTTACATATTATAAAATTGAATACTATTTATTCCTAAATTATAACTAGCATAATATAGCATTCTAATAGAGACTTAACTACCAGAATTTCACAACTTTGAAAGAAGATAACCTACAAATAAGGAAAGTTCACCAATCGATTGTTCTTGGAGACAATCCTATTAACTGGTAAAAGAATTCCAAATACAGAAAAGGATATAAATTGATTAAAACAAATGATGAAAAGTTCGAAACACCACGGAACATTTTAAAATAATTAATATTACATTAATTAAAAAAAAAATATATAAATAATAAACAAAATTTTTTTTACCAACAAACAAAATCAAATTAACAAATTTATTTAATTTGTTACAAATTGACGCTCACAACAGTGGGGCGTAAAACAAAAGAAGGCAAACCCGAGCGGAAGTCAACGACTTGTGACAACATATATCTTTTAAAAGGATTTGGTAGTGTTAGAAATGTATAATACTTAAACTGATATTGCAGTCTACAAACTACATGGAGCAGCGGTGAGACATGTAAACAATTTTCTATGAAAAATTGTAGTTTTTAGTTCAGAATATACTAAAATGCTAATTTATATATTTTTTCTTTAAAATTAGAGTCATGTTGCAGCAATAAACTTCACTATGTAAGATACACTGCTTAAAGTCAAGGATTCAATATATAATACTTAGGGAATTTATATGCTCCGTTTTTCTTTGCTAGTGGAGAGGACATATTTTAAACGTGCACATTCCTGTTTAGTTTACACAGTCACGTTGTAAAGAAATTTGCAGTAAACATGGTAAGTATTTACCATTTGCACTGCATTTACAGTCAAGTTGTGAATAAATTTAGAGTAAGTTAATAAGTCAAAAATTTAATAGCATCTGTGAATAGTACATCCTCTCAGAATAATAAAATTGCCTTTATAGTATCAGTTATTGCATTCACACTTGCCTTTAATAGGTTTTATTTAAATAGAAGTAATTGGCTCTTTATTGAGCATAAACGATTCACAAACAAAATAATCACTGTTGCACACCACTATAGAAAAATTATTCCGATTAGCGCTTTCAAGCTTCACAGCCCATCGTCAGTTCGGAAATAACCTAGGTTAGGTTACACAGGTTAAGTTACGTTATTTCCGATCTGACGATGAGCTGTAGAACTTAAAAGCGCTAATCGGAATAATTTTTCTATAGTGGTGTGCAACAGCGATTATTCTGTTTGTGATTATAACCACTAGCACAACTTTCTTAATTAAGTTTCATGTTTTGTACAAGCTATAGCCGCAACCAGCGCATAATATATTGTGAATTAACTTTTGAAACTTATATGTAATGTGTTCAGATACATGTTGCGTTTGTCACATACGATTACTTGTGGAAACTCTTAAAATTTTATGAAAGTTAACCTACGTTAACAAAGTAATTATTGTTATGATGAGCAGACAGGTTAGCTGATGGCTGCTTGCCGTATTTGCACTGCACGCGTTCCCGGTTCTCCTGTGTCTTTCATACGCCGCTTTCGTAGCGTCAGTACAACATACGGGCTAAATGTAAATAGCAGTATATTAGAAACAGCGATCAGTTGTAGTTTTGAGTTGGTTTATTGTAGCGTCTATATTTTCATGTTATGATCTGTTTTCTGTTTCTTCTTTCCCAGTGTTACCATTTTAATGCAAATACTATACATCTTAAAATAATCTCTTTCGTTTCATAGCGTACCGATACCTTATTAGTTTTACACGTTATTATAGATACAACTTAAAAATAATTTACGATGTAATACAATTTATATTAAAATTAGAAAGTAATATTCGATGTAATACAATTTGTAAACGAGTGATATATTGGATTTAGTAACGATATTCCAATGTTGTAATGATCTGAATAATTATACTACACAAATTAATACAGAGCTGTTGGTACTGCTGATTTATGGAAATACTGGAAACGCCTCTTAACGTTAGATTATGGTATTGTTTAACTGTTTGCAACTGTTTATTGCTGTTACTATATTATAATAATTAAACTATAATTATTTGGTAATTTTCATTTTGACAACACTTGTTTTACAATACGATGGTTTAATTAGTTACTGCTTTCGTAGAATTTCAATATATTCTATGTCGCACATTAATTAATAATACATCGATTATCTATCTGTAATAATATATACACAATTTTAAAAATATACTCACACAAATTCCTTTACTTATTCTTAATATTAGCGTATTTTTGATTATTGCGTAGTTCGTAAAATATTTATTGTATGTTGTAATACCGTTACGTTGCTGAGTTTATCCATCGCATCCAACACGTGTAGAATTCAGACAACGATTGTTGGGATCGGTTGGATAACTACGTTATGGCACCCGTTACGGCTTCCGAGAGGCTGTTTGATGACTTTCCATCTGGAATAGTTTCAAAATTTTGAAACTGAAGCGGCATGGATCCTACATACGGTCAATACTCGACTTGAGTTATACAAAGAGTCCTTGTTGTGCTTTCAGCGAATTCAGGCTACAAAAACAGAGATATTAAGTTTTATAAGGCTACAACAGTGAAAGTGGCAAGAGTTTTTGTTTAGTTCCGGCCTATTCAGTTTTCAGTTTATTTCCAAAAGTTTATTTTCATTGCTTGTTATGACAGTACGAATGAACAATTGTATAAAAGTGAAACTATTACAATACAAACGTCATTGTTTTAGAGAAATGTTCATAAAATTTTGTGAATTTTGAATTATGTGTCGTCCAATAATTTATTCCACTTAAATCAGTGGAACGATGCATGAGATCCTTCTAACAACGTCTTCTTGTAAGTTAAATTTGTTGCCGTATATAAATTTTGCATATGTGGACACAAATTTATGATTAACAATTTTCTGGCGCGTTTTAAATGTATACACCGGTTTGGGAAATTTCAGTTAATAATGATGTTTCCACTGAAAGTGTTTTGAAAATAAGTGAAAATTGAGATTGGTTTCAATAACAAAAATTTATACTATAACATACTTGAATACAATGCTGTTTGCGGATGACTAACCTATTTGGATGATAATGCTGTTTGCGTACTCATCCAAAACAATGAATACGAGTTCCAGAGAGGAACGTTTTAGTTAAAATGAGTATATTCAATTTACAACATAAAAATTCTTGTGCAGAAGACAAAACATTTGGCAGCTATAAGTAAATACCTCCTGTGGAACTAAGATTGTATTGAATAGTAAGAGTATCACATTTCCGCTTTGTGACATCACTTGTTCAATCATGATCATGAAGTTGGCTCAGTGGAGCATGATGCTTATCATAAGTTGGCCAAGTTTCAGTCAAAATGTAGCAAAATTGGTTAAACGTTATCGAGGAAAAGAAGTAAAGAGACTCGACTACAATTGTATAGGATAACGGCTGTGCCAGTGATCTCTAAAGCTCTGAAACTTTAGTTCCGGTGAAGAAACACCTGCGTCGCATACAAGCATCAGAGTTTACATATTTGACACCTATTAAACGTTGAATTCAAGGACATAGAATCTGCCGTGAAGACATACGCAATGAGTTGGATATTGATATTATCAAAGCTCCCATTGTGCAAACAAAGAAAGATAGATTGCTCATATGAATAGGATACCAGATGGCAGGTTGCCTACAACAGTTTGGCATTAGAAGCCTAAGAAAGTATAGAAGAACTTAAAAATCATCGGTGAAGCAGATGGTTTTCCTTCGGCTCCGGAATAGGCGATTCGCTTATTCCCGGATGGGAGAAGAAGAAAATAATGTTTGAGGTTACTTTACATTAGATACAGCAATGTTGATAGCGCAGATACTTTAATACATTGGCAAAATTGTTATGATCATGGCTACTCATTTTCAACCGGCCACAACCTCTGTACACTTTTGATCGGGTACAATCGTACAAAAGGACATTCACAACTTATAAATTTGTATTAAACACGTCTGCCTAATTTTGATAAATTTCCGGAAATTATTCTAATTTTTCGAGTCAGTTTTACAACTCAGGTGTTAGAGAAATGTTTTCCAACGTTACAGGTACAATTTTAAAATACTTCAAGACACTCCTTAACAAGATAAATTATTAATCGTTTATTGCGGCAGTTAAACAATTATTCGTTAAAGAATAAGTTCATTTCGGAAATATCTACTTTATTTGATGGATGTGCCACCAAATGCCATTACAGCAAAATGACTTTCAAACTTAAAATACTAAACTCAAATTCTACAATTTCCGAGCTTACTGTAGTGCAAAAGAGCATGGCTGAGGTATTCATGAAGTTTGTTTCACAGCAGTTTTTGAAAGCTGCGTCTGTTGTATATGGAAACTATGTTTAAGTGTAATGCACTGTGAACACAGTAGGCTTATAATATGGTTGTTCATATATGCAGCTGTTTAAATAATTTCAATTAGTCATCATCATAAGGAAGAAGTTACTATGTAAAAAGCATTGTAATAATTCTTCTTCTTTCATATATTATCTAAATTTGGCCTACGTATTTTGTTAAAATATTGGACTACGTTATTATTTACAATTTATACAGTAATAACTTCTTCTTTATGATGGTGACTAATTGAAATTATTTAAACAATTGCATATATGAAGAACCATATTATACTTTGCTCACAGTACATTACACCTAATTTATTTTAATTTATTTAATTTATTTTAATAAATTTCAGCATTAATTTTGTTTTAGGTTAGATAAAAGTTTATGATTGTAATTAGGGTGTGTACAATTAACGTTTTACATTAATAATCATGAGCCTTTGTCTGTCATTTATATGTCTTTTTGTGATTACTGTACTTTTCTAATTCACCTACTTTTCTACTGTCTTACATATTCAGGGTACTGTTCTCACACATGTAGGCCTACAGCTGTTTGCACAGGCGTTTATTCACTTCTGGGCACAGTTAACTAACGAGATACAAGGTGTACTCTGTAACAATTTTTAACATGTGAAGTGACGTGGGATACTTACAA
Organism: Magicicada septendecula; assembly: GCA_034769895.1. Lineage (NCBI taxonomy): Eukaryota > Metazoa > Arthropoda > Insecta > Hemiptera > Cicadidae > Magicicada > Magicicada septendecula. The sequence goes on from CM068373.1 coordinate 482,003,670, forward strand.
AACGAAACGAAACATAATAAAATCATTTAAGCAGTACGGAAAGCATACCCTCGACTTAGAATACGTCTGTCCCACTACTTGTGCATTCTCTTGGCCAGTGTAAGTAGCATCTTATTTTACTCTTCTTTCAGGCGTACAGTATTGTTTGCTCTATTGTTGGTTAATCATTAAGTGGATTACAATTTAGCAAAAACGTGTGTCTGTGTTATTGTTTTTAATTTAGGTCTCTGTTTACGTACTTTTAACATAAATACTAAGCGCAGCTCCTTAAGATGCTGCTTTAATATGCATGTGTTGTTAGTGTCTTAACTAGTGTGCATGACTTATAAGCTGTCTGTCTATCTATCTTTCTAGCTGTCTCTGTCTGTCCTTCAGTCTCCCTCTCCCTCCCTTTCTCCTCCCTCTCACTCTTCTCTCTCGCTCGCTCTATATGTTTATGTAAGGACGTAAGGCAGATTAGAAAGTGCGGATTCAGAGTTATAACCTCACAGCATAAACACCAGGTGCAATTTGTAGTGTAGTATTATGTAATGCTGTTCATCTGTTTGTTCATGAGGTGAGGATAAGGTAAATAAATTTCGAAACTTACAAAACAAACTGCTTTAATAAAAACATATTACTTTAATACATCCTAGAAATACGCTATTCATGTTAACAAAAAATATCGAATTAAAAAAAACAAAGTAACTTTATAAGAATATTAAATTTTCATTAACTGACTTAGACGCTATCATAGCACTGTAACATTGTACGTTTAATGAAAAAAAATGTACTGTGTAAACGCTGACCTAATTCAAAGATTTGATGCTTATCTAAGCAGTTTCAAAAAGAGAATCTCTAAGCCTCCATTTACTCACTTAGGAACACTACATCCATTTGACGAGAGCAGGTTGATTAAAACTTTATTAGATAAATTATGTGAGTAAAATGTGTAGGTGAGTAAATACATCTAAGTACGTACACAGAATTGCGCGTATTTCTTCCTCGTGGGATGGTTTTAACTAAAAACCCGAATCACTGTATTCTTCAGTACAAAAATCACGAATTTAATTAGAACATTTTAAGTTCTTGACATTTTGACAATCTTTCCTTCGAACATGTTAAAATTTCCTTTCTCAACAGATTGTGATAGAGAATTAATGATTTTTCTTTATATTTACACTAACAGGCAGTTTACGCTGCAACAGTTTTACGACGAAAAAGTAATAAACATGAGTTGTCTATATGCTTTTATCATTACCCATAAAGTAAAATTACTTTGACGCAACATACAGTGTAGAAAGCATGCAACGTGACCAAGTTTACTTAGTATATAACTCTGTACTAAAGTTAATCTAGAGTAACAGAGCCCATGGGTGTAACTTTCAGGCTGCACTTGAATATGTTGTTAATCCAGATAAATATAGTTTCGTTCAATTTCTTCTATCGTGTCGTGTAGGGAACATTTTATAGTTTCATGCTTCAAAGAAAGTACAGTGTCCCATAACATCTCCACTACATATCAGTAGGCAGAATTGCTCAAGGCTGATTGAAAATTAAAATCCCTACCAACCAGATTCAACAAGCAGCGAGTGGTCAATGACATGTCTAAAGGATTACAGTAAATAGGCTTATAATTCATTTACTGAGGCCAGCAAATAAAAAAACAATTTACGTGATCAGAGGTGTTGTCTGCGTCAACCAGTGCCTTGCTTCTTATTTATCCGAACGTGAATCAACACACATCTTTAGGGTATTTAACACACAATTTATAACAAAATGAGCGACTATCATGTGAAGCTCAGATATTTGTTTTGCTCTATCTCTCAGATTGTTGAATACCGAATTGTAACTAACTGCCTATGAAATTGCTATATACACATTACATACCAGACACTGGAATTCCAATAGTGTTCTTTGCGTCTAGAGGAATTCAGCAAATTCCTAGTCTGTTACACGCCTGATGTATTGCTCATCAACCAGGCTACCTGAAATCACGAAACAGAGTAATGTAGCCTAACAATGTGTTCTACAGGGACAATAGACATGGCTGTCCAGGGCTGGAGTGGGGATCAGGGGTGGGATGATTGGAGCGAGGGGTGGCTAAAGATGTCTGTTGGTCATCACCGCCTGGAAATGACCGAGCCGAAATGGTGAGGCAATAGTCGTGGAACTTCCTGGAACTCTCGAAAGCATCCTCTTCGTTTGACAGTACAAACACCCAGCGGTCGACGTTTTAGAGTAGACTTAGATACACGTTTCAGTGCACATTTGGTGGTAATTCCTAAATGTGATTTAAACTGCAAACCTCCACGACTGGGACTACCGTAGTTGGGAGGGCGGTCAACACGTACTGTCTGGCCGCGATTGGAGTGCGCAGGGTAGGTAAAGTGGGGGAAGTACTAAGTAGTAACAATGCATCTGCCGGTCTAGTGGTGGGGACGCCAAGCCGCGCATTCCAATCGCGGCCAGACAGTACCTTCCGACAGGCTAATTGTAGGCCTATATGGGATACGGCACCCGACCTGTAGACGAGATGAACAACCCGAAGTACTGGACGTTGTCATTTTTTTCTCTTCGGACTAGGTAAATGTGTTGAAAGTTGTGTAGTTCAACCACAGTCCCATACAGGTACACACGTGGTCGCTTGAGACACGACTGGGGGAAGAACTCGGTGGGTAGGTGTGTGGAATCGAAAAAAACCAACCTTCAGTTTCAGGTTTCCGACTGGTTTAGTTACAGTTTTCTCCACTATCGAGTTAGTCGTTTCCGTCGGTCAGTGGTCCTCGGGTATATAGGCTCACCTCACGCATGAGTATCACAGGATTTCCGAGGAAGTCCGTTTTCTTACTCTGTATAAGAATAGACTCATGCTGTGGTGACAGCAAACACGATATCCGGCCGAAGAGGCAGGTTTTAATCGGGTGGCCGAATGTTACGTCGTGACATGCAGATCTTGCAACAAATCTGCTGGGTCGCCGATATGGTCTATGTTCTACCAGACTACACTTGCGTCTACAGGAAATCCCATTGCGCTCACCATGAAGAGCCGCCGTCCTCCGCTAGCGCCACTGGATCTTGGAAGACAAGGCTTTCTAATCCGAAAGAAAAATTCGAGTTCTTGGCCAAGTGGTTAGAACGACATTTCGCCGCGAATAAGCCGAATACGCCCAATGACTCGGAATCCAAGAAAGACCTACAAGACGAGATTCAGTAGTACCGAGACAGTTTGATTACCACCGAATTCGACCTTCAATAGAGTAGGTTTCGTAACAGCTTCTCATAATTCAACCACCAATGAGCCATGGATTGGACCTCGTTACGAATGGCATCCTACAGAGACCTTGTACAGAGGAGTTTGATGGTCACCCAGTTCATTATACGCTTTCAGTTCGGTTTGCTTTGATCAATGTCGCTAAGGGACGGTCGCAGTGATCTCAAAGACGGGTGAAGCCGCAAAGTTTGTTGTGAACCGCATAGAAAGTTCCCGAAAGCTTGGCACACCAACGAGTACTGGATCACCTAAAGCGGTTCGACGTCCTGGCTCCCGACTGTTTGGGCTTAGTGGAGCCAGCCCACTAATATAAAATATGCGCTTAGTGGAGCCAGTTGCCGCTTATGGCAAATTGTAGCCTACGTGTCTGCTGAGCAAAGTATTTCTGAGTGACAATGCACAGAAGTAATCACTACGGCTAGAATACTGTAGAAAAAAATCCAGTTTTTCTGTTTAAGTCAATGACGTGTCCAGGCTGCCTAAAGGCTGGCTGGCTATGTTTTTCAACCACACAGCAGTGAATACTGTCAATCCTGGTACTGAAATGGATGCACTTTGACTCCAGGGTCAACTGGATGAGTAGGCGGACCAAATAGACTGCCTTCATAAGCGCGGCCAAGGTACAGCTGAATCCTTCTTGAGACGCAGACAGATCCCTCATCAACTTAATATAAGCATTACTCCTCTCTCTTGGTTTGATACGTACGGGTTCACATTGAGAGACTTCTCATCAGGTGGACGGATTCCAAACAGGTAGCCTGTAAAACGAAAGCCGCTGTCACTACCAATTTCGACAACTCTTTTGTAGTAAGTCCACCACTTGCCGAATAGGCCAACTCATCGTTACCACGCATGTGATACGGATGGCTACCTAACCACTCTCAGTCTGGGCTATTTGGCGAAACCTCACAAGTGGAAACTCCAGTCCTTCATGGACCCAGTCTTGCACTGGGCCTTCCCAGCGGATTGTGTACATAGTTTATAGTCCCTCACGGAGAATTCACACGGCTCTTACTATCCGTTCCCTAAACGCTACTATGCAAACACTCTTCCACAAGGACTACAGGCTTTGCGGTCATTTCAGGGCAATCATTACATTCGCGCATTTGGTAAGCATCCATCACTCACAGGTGAGTGGACCAAGCCTCTGTAAATACTCACGTTAAATTGGACAAAGTGTAATTGCCCTTCTCTAATGGTTGGTTAAATAACGACTTGTTAAATTTATTATACGAGTATATTGTGAAAAATTGCTAATATATTACTAAATAAACATAAGTATTTCGAAAAATTAATTGATTAATAACTTTGATTGACAAGGTTAAACTAATTGTTTAATACAATTTATATTTCTCTTACATTTTATGGTATACATTATATCACTGACTAAATAATTATATTTTAGAAATTTCTTCTACTAAACGGCTGGTTAAACTATTGTACTGTACGATATCTCTCATGTGAACTTTTACTACCGTTACAAAACGAAGTTTAAAACGGCCTCATTTCTGTATCAGATGGTTATAGTAGACACAATACGTAATCTTTAGTGTCCAGTAAGTAAGACAATTAAAAATAACAAAGGTTTTAAAAAACAAATAAATTTAGAAAATGGATTAATCAGTAGATAAGTGAGAGTCAAATGTAATGCAGATTAATTCGCGATAAGCACAGTTTAGACTGGTATCATGGACCGTTACACTGAATAAGGCAGTGGGAAAGTCAGTTACTTGAAATATAGTAATTATTAATACTTATTTAATTAATTATTCTGAAATATCCGGAAGTAATTATTTACTGTTATAATAAAGTGAAATACTAATAAAAACGTGTTGTCAAGATTGTATGTAAAAAAGTTTGTAAATAGTTGTTTAAAAATTTAGAAACGTCCAAACGAAATTAAATGGTTTAGCTGGTGTTTAGAACCGCACTGCATACGTAGGTAACGTGGGATGTCCACGAACGGGAAACAGTTACCAACAGCCGGCGGCATATAATAGGCTGCGTCAATAAATTATTTTTGGCTGCGATTTACAGTAGCGTTTCAACAGTGTACAGTAGTTCTGGATTGTATTTGTCAAGGTAATGTATAATTTCACCATCACTGCAGTTCAAATAATTTTTTTTGTCAACTAGTGATTTTTTTTTCTATTTTTTGGTCACACCGACCCACATCTTATCATCCAATTTTAATTCCAACTTATCATTTAATTACAGTCATTCCAAACTGCAAATTATAAGGACAATATTAATTTGTAACTCAGGAGTGTTATGATCCAATTGCAATGAGGTTTTTAAAAGAGACAAAAACGTAATTGGAAAACAGACATAGTTGCAAACTACATATTACTTATTTAGTTAAGAACGACCTAACGTAACACTGACTTTGCTTTGGCTGACTTATTCTTGAAGTTTTGTGCTTCGTTTAACAGGCGCAAACCGACGTTATTATCAAGATTGTTATTGCTGTATGGAACACTTAAAAATTAAGAAACCTTACAAGATTTTACCGTGAGTATTACCCTTTAAAAATTTACTAATTTCGTTTTTTTATATAAATACACTTATATATTGTTAAGGAGTTTAAGAGGCTTTAATTTTCATTTTGTTATAATTATGCTTAAAGGTTAGTAGCACATTTGTGTAGATTGCCTATATTTTACACTGTAGGTCTATGTTAATCAAAGACGTGTTTCTTTTGAAAAAAAATCAAGTTTTCTCAAAGGAAAAGGCAGAATACGTGAATGAGTATACATTCGGGAGGAATACTCATATATCTGATGTATATCTGATGGGAACACTCATATATTTGAAGAACAAAGTTCAGGTAGTGTTAAAAATGGATAGAACGGAAATATGCCGACTAATAGCAGGTACCTATTAAGAATGCCTACTAATAGGAACTTATTCTCAATTTTTAGTTTATTCAGATAAAAACGTTTTACTACAGTTTACTTTCAGTGTGTCCAAATACCAAAATTTAATCATTTTAAAAGTAAACGTAGCTCAAAGCATGTTTTTTATTCGGGTCTATAGACACTTTATGTTCGAAGTACTATTAGAGGAATATCTTTTAAAACCTACAAACATATATACTAAAAACATTTATTAAAATTTTTTCAAATCAATAACACTCTCATTACTGTACTTCTCTAGTACTATAAAGATATACAATACGGCTATATATAAACTAATTCTTAAAAATTAACACTAAAATAAATAATATTTATAGTTTACAGACAGTCAAAAAAACTGACAAAACTGCCGCACATGAGCAATGTGGTTGATATATTTCAACGTGTGTCAGTGCGTCAGTGTATTGTGACCCGCCGAGACGTGAGGCATCCGGGACAAACAGCATACGTGCAACTTGCGTCGGTCACATCGAGCGCCTTGTAGTTTGTCGTTATGTCAAATTCGTTACCGTTATGTACGAAAAGAAGAGTTAATTACCGCCAACGTCAGTCAACGTCGTTTTTTTCTAATGTTCCAATGGGACATCGCCGCTTAACGTGACAACGTACTGTGCTATCTTTAGTTCTTAAGGTACACATTTTAAAATCAAAGCCATAAGTAGGGTACAAACTTTGTATTAATTAAACACAGTCCGCGTAAACACTTGCGGTAACCACCTGGCGTGACTAAGAGGTGTATCCCCCCAAACCCGGTACGTGCAGGCACATGTTGTTTTTTTTTTGTGATAAATAAAAGCGTCCTTTTACTTCAAACCCTAATCTACAGAGATTACAGATTTTGGTCCTCTAGACCGGATAGTAATACTTTGGTCAAGGCCGGATAAAGTATCTTGGTGAAAGCTGAATTCTGTTGTTTCTTTCTAAGTAAGGAAGTTGCTTACGAGATAATTATCAAGTTTTCCAAGCAACCAATCTGTTGCAATTAGTAAAAACTTCCGTTTATTAAAATTGATTATCAAAACTTTAGAAGTATAGTGAATTAAAGATATTTGTATTTAGCAAGGAGAATTCTATTTAGTGTAATATCAAGGAGAATTCTATTTAGTGTAATATCATACAAACGTATAATTTAAATGGATTACTGGTTTATAGTCTCATTACCCTAAAAATGGTTAATAATAATACAGCATTTTTATAACTTGAAAAGAATTTAATAATCAAAAATAGATATGCCTAGTATAAAGTTCCGCGCTTTATCCAATACTGACATTTTCCGCGCTTTGTCCTATATTAAATTACTGACATTTTCCTGGATTCCTTTATTCAATTTGACGAAAATGCTCTTGAACTCTGCTTTGTCGACAAAGCACAGCTAATCCGTTGTTATGGATTGTTGTTAAATGCTGTAGTGTACTTTGCTCATCTGTGTAATCATTAAAAATTTGTAATCTTCTGTTGTAATTCTACCACACAAATGTCGTTTTAAACATCAAAACGTAGTTTTCAGTAGTTGGGGAGCATAATACAAATGTCACTGTGTATGCATAAAACAAGTTTGCAGCACAAATAGGTTGTATTCAGATATACGTTTATTAATTTGTATTATGATGATATTTTGAGTTAAACTACTAAACATTTCAAATTAAAGTTTTTTTTAACATTCTGTATATAATACGTCACACTATGTAGTTAGGTAAAGATTTCCGGAGGTGTTTCTGCTGTTGTGTTTGTTGACAGAGCTTATGTAATCCTTCCTCATTTAGACACCTAATGCTATCGAAAGGGTCAATGGGGCTTGTTACAAATTTGGTACCCTCTGCACATTGTAAATTTGGTATAGACGATTGTTGTGTCTAGAAGTCCGTCCATTAATCTTCATACAGTTTAACCGTTGAACGTTTTTCTAGCTCGAAACTTCCAATGGATTATCATTATTAGGTGTTGGAAATTTTAATGGAAACGTTGTCTTTTACAGAAAAGCTAATGTTCAAATGAAAGTTCTTACAACATGTACAAAGTGTAAATTGATACTCGTCTCCTTTATAATACACATATATAAATAATAAAACCCTATGAAAAGTGTTTGGCACAAACCAAAGCTTAATGTAGAAAAAGAATGAAAATCAAAATCAAAATTTTCTCAAAGTAAGTTAATATTTTAACAAACATCATGTCGGTAACAACACGTGCACAAAGAACAAGACAGTACGAAACGCTACTCTGTGTATGTTGCGCTTAAGAACTCAACAAATGTACACTCACAAACTTTAAAACGTAAAAGTATAACATAAATTTTACAATTTAATATACTGGACTGCTCCCTTTCCTATGCTTAAAATAATACAAATTTAATTATTATCTTATATAACTATATACTATTAATTAAGCAAGAATTAAATTCCTAAAAGTTTATAAATACTTGTACCAATTTTTATCGAATATCACTTTCCTCTTGACCAAATTCCAGTATCGTTGCCTGGAATATCGCTCACTCGTTGAGCGAGAATAGCCTTTGGAACAAACAAAACAAAAATGTTTAGCTCCATTTGCGCCTTATCTACAGGGATCGCAAATAAGGAATTTAAACATATAGCTTTTTACACTTAATGCCAATTTTTGATATGTCGTCGTTTATTTCCTCCATTATGCTTTCGGAAAATATTGCACATCGCACGAAGTAACGTCGCTCACCAGTAAGTTTATATAGAGTAATCTGTTAACCCAACGACTCAACTCGTTCGTGAAACATTGAAACATCTTGGACGAAAATGTTTGATTGTGAACAAATTTGTCATTAAACGATTTACACGGTGTTTGGTGAATTTGGTGTTTAAAACAACTATCCGACCTGTATCGGCCACTTATACAGTTACATAAAATTTAAAAACTAGACACTTGGCCTAGATGGAGAAAAAATGTGCTGGAGCCCAGAGCGACAGGACTTGCAATATAACACTCGTGTAACCAGTAACAACTTTTTTATTAGTGTTTTTTTTTACAGCCTTCAAAAGATTGAATCTCACTTATAGGTTACAAAAATTAAATCATGTGAAAAGTTTAAGCACAGCTTTCAAAAGGTTGAATCTCAGTTATAAGTTACAAAAATTAAATCATATTAAAAATTTAAGCACGGCTTTCAAAAGATTGAAACCCAGTTATAAGTTACAAAATTACATTATGTGAAAATTTCAAGTATAGCTTTCAAAAGATTGAATCTCAGTTACAAGTTACAAAAATTAATGTGTGAAAAGTTTAACCAGCTTTCAAAAGACTGAATCTCAGTTATAAGTTAGAAAAATTATGTCAAGAGTTTAATTACAATGTTAGTGAACAGAAAACTGGGCTTCTGGTACCCTTAAGAGCATGTCTTTGCATTGATATAGAATGTCATTTAAATTTGATCTAAAACGGTGGATTGTTGTTCACTGACTTAGTTATTGGAATTCTCCCACCTGTGCTTTAAAGAACTGACATGACAATCTGTAGAGCAGTCTGGATAATGTTGGTGGTGGTGTTGGAAGAGTCCAGAAATTCCAGTTAGTTCATCTGGCCAGCGGTGTCTTGGGGTCCTGTAGGCGTAAAGTTGCTGAATCTGACGGCTTCGGGGAGCATTGCGCTACCCTGCTCTGGCGATGGTGACGGATGTCATTGTCACCACCATCGCATCTCCTTCTCTCTCGGCTGTGCAGGGACCCTGTAATATTTTTTATTTGTAATTGGCCGTCATAAAATAAGAGCCACCCCTACACTCTCTCGCCACTGAACACACACTACACTCAGTCACAATTTTGTCAACACTAGTTGCTCTTGACATATCAAACTTTTAATAAAGCGATGGCAAAAAGATTTAAAAAGACTAGTAGCTGCAAAGTACATATGAACCACATGATGGAACATAATTTATCATTGAATACCACATTTACTTTTAAACTTAGCAGGGTCTTTAACGGCGAAGTCGCCACGTGCTCCCAGTTACCGGGAGTAACGTATAATTTAATTTACAGTAGAAAGTATTACAATAACAATGACTTTACACATTTGGGTCACACACATACACAAATATAACACACATACCCATCATTAAATTAACCTCGAACAAAATAATTGCTTACCTGAAACGCCTTTACTGGATCAGGAAGTGATGATAGATACAACTAGTTACGTAAGGATGTGTACTCCCCCTGGACCGTCAGATCAGTATACCTCGCTGGAAGTTGGAGACGAAATGAGACAGAACCAGGCATTCTGCTAACCCACCACGTTACGCAAAAACAACAGGTTAGGAATTGCCATCTATAACGGATCAGCTGGCTGGCTGGCTTACTAAATCGCGTCGCCGTTCACGGTCGCGGCATGCTGATCAAGTCAGCGTTGCCTCGCACAGCGTTGAGCTGGCGGCACGACCTTTCAAATCTCTCCGGGAAAATTCAAATCCCGGCACAGACCTGTCAAAATAAGTTGCTGTTGACCCAATAAATTGTTAAAGATTTATCAACATATAAACACAACTTTACTTGCCATTTCCTCATTTTCCAACCATACCGTAGAGCATAGATGAAAGACAAACGTGACCAAGACTTAAGAAATTTTGTTTTCTGAAAAACCAGCTAGATAAATAAAAAATTATGTTAATTTTTTTAACTAAGCATACACTAATAAGTTAAACATAAAATATATATCACTGTTTAGATATACATCCACATAAACACACACACTTTTCTCTTTCTCACTCTCTGTTTTTATGTAGCCATTACTGAAAGTAAAATTGATTAATTAGATCTCATTTTATTATTTAACACTCCATGTCATAACAGTACAGTCACGCGTTACTTTATTAAAATAATTCCCTTTTCCCCACATGCAATACCTTTCATTCGTCCGGCATATTTTCAAAAAATCCTAATATTTAAAAAGGATGTGTACGCGTATCCATACAGAAATACATTTAAATTATTAGTCGCTTAGATTATAACCTTGTTTGCTGAGAAAGCACATTCTTTTATCACTTCTTTATAATAGCCCAAATCGTTTCTATACGATAAAAATTCCGGTTGTAAAAGAAAACGCCAATGTTTTACGAAAGTAGCATTTATTTTAAAGGTTTTGTGTGTGGGAATATTTGTATTAATTACTGAATAGAAATCAAGCTTTAAGGTTGATAAATGTCTATGTTTCCCTAACCAGTTAGTAACGACAACTACTTTATTATCGATATTGTTGGATGTGAATTTATTTGTGGTATATATTGATAGAAAAAATAGTCTATTATTATTGCATTAGTTTAATTGATGTTGAAAATATACATTTCAATGTTTCCATAGACCACAGAACGTCATCCTTCTTTGTATTGCGGAATTCTTCTTATGTGATCAACTAAATAGGTCTCTTTAAAAAATGTTGTTATTAAACTCTGCTGTAGGTTTCAGCATATTTCTATTGTTTCTTTATTTGATGATTTTACGCTCAAACTGAACACTCTAATATTATAATTAATTCGCTTTTTTAACCTTGTTCTTTCCCGTCTTGTGTGACCCTCGTGAATTGAACATTTGTCCGAACTATCTAAATTGGTGTTCATTTTCCTTCGTAGACACTTTTCATAAAGCGTGGAGAGCCCTAAATTATTTTGTATCTCTAGAACGCGATGATGTTTTACAAGTAATTTTAAAATCACAATTTAAAGATGTATCGAACGCCTGAGATGCCATTTCATAATTTTATTTCTGATATTTTTTCGGTAGCCTTGGAGTCCATGCCTAATTTTTAATTAAAAAAATATACAATTTATAAATTTATTTATGACTTTAAATATGTTGCTGACTACTGACGTTGTAAAAATAGACACTAGAGACTTAAATATTTTACTTCTAAAATAGGTAAATATCGGTAAAGATAGTGTTATTAGGAAAACACTAAAAGCTACGCTTTTCATGTAAATTGATGATTTGTGAAAAGGGATGAAGAGTGTCATCATATTGAATTAGATCAGTTGTGGTCGCTTCCAATTAATTGAAATAGAATGTATTAAAAATACCTTATACTCTATAAAAACGAATCTTGAGAATGAAGGTTTATAAAAAGGTAGGAATAGACCTACCTAGAAAATCTGTTACCTAATGATAATACGGATTGTTCCTTGTGGAAGGAGCCAACACTATTAAAAAGGCGACCACTATTACAAATACCACCAATATGTAACCTACATGATACATAAACCACGTAGGCTTTAACGTTTCTAGAGAAAACCTAGAATTTAGCTTAACATTTTTTCAACGTTTTTTGCCTGAAACCAGCAAGAACATATCTTTTGATAAAGACATACTGATATATTTATACCCCTCGTGCTAACTGGCTCTTCCAATTAAGTTTTATAGGGTTATCGAAGTCAAATAAATAATGCAGTATAATTTGAAATATCAAAATTCTCCCGGTATTGATTTGTTACGGGGAAAAAATCTAAAGAAGGTGCCTGACAAGGGCTTCATACTAATAATATACGCATTCAACGCTTTATTCAGGTTTGAATACTTTCCTCTTTTCTGGAAATCAGTTCAAATTATCATGGTTTTATAACCTGGGATAAATCTTCAAGATCCTTCTTTCTGTTGACCTATAAGCATTCTGCCGGTAATTAATGGGATGTTTGAGAAAATACTCGTAAAACGACTTATGAAAAGAACGTACTTCAGAGCCATCAATTTGGCTATCGAGAGAACCACTCAGCGGTGGATCAAAAGTGTTATAAATAAATCGCTGGAATCGAAGGTGTTCAGCTCAGGTAAGTTCCTCGATGTCTCCCAGACATTCGATAACAAGAGGGCTGTTATACAAAGTAAGGAGACGTCTGCCACATACGTTTCACTATATTCTACAGTCCTATATAGAGCGCAGAATGTTTCAATTCTCCTTTACTACGAGTGGGGTTAGGCGTACCGCAGATTAGTGACCTGGGCTCACCACTATACCTCCTGTTCACCTCGAACCTATTGTCAGGGCATGATACCACTGCTGCTATCTACGCCAAAGACACAACAATACTAGCGACACATTCTGGCCTCATAATAGAGTCTTCTGTGTTACAAGAATCACTAAACAGCGTTCACTTATGGCTTGATAAGAGACGCATGAAAATTAATTTAACCAAACCAGTACACGTTACCTTAACTAAACTTAAGGAAACTGCTCTCTGGTAACAATTAATATTAAGCAGATACCCCAAGCTGAATGTGTTAAATACGTTGGGATGCACTTGAACAGGAGACTGACGGGGAAGAAACACATAACTTTCAAGATGACTGAACATAACTTCCAAGAGAATGTCTAGGAAAGAAATATCTACTGGCTGATAGCTAGAAAATCGCGCTTGTGTCTCATCAAAAAACTTTTAATGTACAATGCAATTCTTAAACCGCTATGAACTTATGGTATTTAACTTTGTGGCGCTGTTACTACGAGCAATATACAAATTCTACAGCGCCTTCAGTCCAATATTCTAAGGCCAATAGTCTACGCACCATGGTTTTTTCTAACAACAATTTCCGAGAGTTACTGTTCCTACCGTAAGAGAAGAAATTGTGTGCCTTAGCAGGAAACACATGTCTAAATTAAAATATTATGCAACACTATATTTTAATGAATTTTTCAGCACAATAGTATCTAGGCTGAATGAAAGTGCGACTCCTCCTATTGCTGGTATGCTGGTAGGCAGCATGAAATACCAGATATATCAATTAATCAGCATACTATGTTTCTAACACCAACAAATGAGTCAGAAGTTTACCAAACTATTCGTGAACTCAAAAATAAACCTGGTGGGTGTGATGAAATTCATGCCTATACAGTTAAGCTAGCTGCTCCGTTCATAACTCCTGCTTTGACTCACATTATTAATACTGCTATGATACAAGGTACATGTCCATATCAATTTAAGAAAGCTGTAATTTGTCCTATATATAAGGAAGGTGTAAAAAGTTTGGTTAACAATTATCGACCGATCGCACTGATATCAAATTTAGCTAAGATTTTTGAAAAAATTATTTTTACAAGATTATTTAAATTTGTAAAGGAACATAACCTGTTAAGTGCTAAACAATTTGGCTTTCTCAAGAAGAAAGGTACAGATGATGCTATAGCCCTACTTAGCAAATTTATTTATGAAAATCTAAGTATTAGCATACCAACTGTTGTAACTTTTTTTGGACTACTCCAAAGCTTTTGACACTGTCGATCATGGCATACTTATATCCAAATTACAGAATATGGGAATAAGAGGTGTAAGCTTATCCCTGATAGCCAGTTATTTACATGACAGGACACAAGTTGTAAAGGTGAATGGGACTAGAAGTCAGCCTATTAAAACAAATGTTGGAGTGCCGCAGGGCTCTATATTAGGACCTTTATTGTTTATTTTATATATATCAATGACTTACTAGTGTTACAAGATGTATTAATAGCATATGCTGATGATACAGCAGTACCAATGAAAGCAAAGACATGGGCTGAACTTGCAACAGATATGTCAAATAAATTAGATATTATATACTCTTGGCTCTATCACAATAATCTAGTACTTAACATAAGCAAGTCTGTTTTTATCACCTTTGGAAATTATAGAGACTCTGTTCCGCATGACTTTGAAATTAAGATAAACGGTCAAAAATTGAAAAGAGTTAAAACTAGTAAATATCTAGGAATAACATATGACTTTAACATGAAGTGGGATGTACATGTGGCTAACATTGTAAAAAAAACCAAATACTTAGTCTACGTTTTTTACAGACTTAAACAAATTTTATCAAAAAAGCAACTACTACAAATATACTATGGACTATTCTATAGTGTGGCAGGGTATGCTATCATAGGCTGGGGGGGTCTATATAAATCATCTCTAGACGCATTGGATCGGCTGCAAAAGTGTATTCTTAAAATTATAGGAGTCAATGAACACGATTCGAATAAACCATTAAATATTAAACAGGTGTTTGTAGTGAATTCTATACTTTATCAATACAATGATCTAAAAAGTGAGTTTTTACAAAATCGAATCAGCACACGGTATAAAAGTATTATATTGCCGTGACACCTATTAAGTACTGGGCAAAGAAGCTATGTGTATTATGCCATAAAATATTTAATGCATTACCTAATGTACTGAAAAATCTAAGTGTAAATATAAAAGTGCTTAAAAAAAAATCAAAGAAAAAATTAGGAACATTGTTATTGAATAATCAAAAAAACAGTCTATTATGATATGGACCTTTTTTTCTCTTTTTTTCATTTATTTATTGAATTGTATTGTAGTGCAAACTAAAATTTTGTTAAAATTGAAAAATAATTTATTTTTAATATATTACTATGGTCGGTGAGGTAAAACTCACAATTAGTATTAAGTATATAAATATTAATTCTAAGGACCAACCTATGAACGGGCATTTATGCCCCTATAGGTCCTTTATTGTATAATTTTTATTATATGTAAAGGAAAATTGGTAATAAATATTATATTATTATTATTATTATTATTATACTATATCTATTAACTTGTTTCATACTAGATAAGACATTTATAAACTAAAAGGCATTAATTTCAGTTTCAATGAATAACGTGTTATGTTTATTTTCTTTAATATATTGTCTTTGTTACTTATACTATATTCTCTGTAACATTTGTGTTCATGTTCACGTTATCATAAAGTGTTAAAATCAACTTATATTTCTGCTTTACAGACTCAGTGTTAAATATATTATATTCTGAGTTTATGCTGGCAGTAATTGGTAATGCTTTGTTTAAATGTTCAGACAAGCAGAGTTTTAATTTATGTTTTTGTGTGTATGTTTGTTCTGTAGAAACTAATAAGAAAAGCAGTCATTGGACAATTCTTCTAATATTGAATCTGTATACGATTCAATTTGTTTATTGTTTGCGTGGCAAACAGATTAAAAATTTGTCATAAATTGAAAACTAATAATAAAAAACTTTAAAAATTAACATTTTTGATGTAAAATTCCTTATTTAGGCCTACATTGCTTTAATACTTTTCTTAATAGCATACATTAACTTTAAACAGAATAAGGAAACATTTGTACTGCGAGACTTGATTATAATTATTTAAGGGTAAAAAAATAAATAATACGTGACGTATTAAAAACCTGTTCATTTCAATAGATAATAAAACATTACCTTACACTTCTGCACGTGGAAACGGATACTATAAACAGACCAAGATTTTGAACATTCTAATCGTATCCTATAAAATAATTTTAGACACTGCCTTTTTATTCACATCTGTTTTGGTAACTACTTTATTACAATTATATACAACGCATCTTTAACAGTAAATTTTAACTCTTGCATATATTCAAAGAAATTTTTTTATCATAGTTATAAACTACGATTCACACAACCACTTACTCAACAAGGGTTTCCTACAAATAAAATATTCCGATTTTTTATTATTTGTGGCTTGTAATTTAACCTTCTAGCTTACTTCATACAATGAGATGTGACACACATAAGTCTGAGTAATCTTACAGTAAAACAGTGTTAACTTGAATAAAACGGAGCTTATTTTTGATAGTAAAACCATATTACAAGAAAAATTGTATTAAGTATACCTATAAACTTTATAAAAACTATTCCATTTGTTGCAGTAGTAATACTCCTCATTATAATTCTTGGACAAAACAATTAAAATATTTTTCCCTTGCAATATAAAGAGTTTAAATAATTTCTTCTGCGTAGTTAAAAGTACTCTAAAACATAACAGTAGTTTTTGTACTTACTGGAGTGGAACAGTTCATAAAAAACATATTTTAATTTTATACTTCCATTCCATACTTCCATAAAACGTTGCAAGAATAGCATAAAGAGTTGTATACTTTTAGTGCTACATAATATTTCCTTACACTTTGTTATTGATTTATATATAACTACGAACTTTATCAGTGTTTTATAAAATATAACATAAAGTGTAGAAGAAGAACTTTTTAAGTATATTAATTTATAATAGTATAAATATGATTTAAGACATAGATACTCTTCTATATTCTGTCAGTGCTAGTAAACAAGCTACAATTATACTTCGTAAGGTTTTACAAAATAACCTTAAAAGATAAATCTCACAATCTACTCTCATATTGACAGTGAAGAAAACGTACTTAGTAATGAACTTTGAACTGACAAAATCTAAGCTTTTCAGGATTACTGGAACGCAATTAAAAGTTTTAAGTCAGATTCCAAATACCAGCCTTATTGATCAATAACCTACAGATGGTTAGTTTCTAATAAATAACTTTTAATGGTAAACTAGTGTACTATTTCTGAAATGGAGCTGTAAAGTACTTATGTAATAAATTTGCGTATGAGCACATTTGTTATGTATATTTCCATATATATTTCTAACTGCACAGTTGTAGGTTGTGAATTTATCATTAATTTGTTCAACATACTGCAGTATGGTTCACTTCACCATACACCGAGTTGCATTCACCTGTATCGGTTGTTGTACATTTCAACGACACACATTCTCACATAGACACTACTTCGTAGACACCATATTAGAACTCTGAGATACTCGATAAAACAGAAATTCCATATCGACAGACTCCATTTTATTTCTACTTAGCATAGTTCAATGATAGTTTTTGTATTAGGTTTACTGCAAGCAAATAAACGACAGGATAAGAGACATCGACAGGCAGCAGAAGAAGTAGGAAAACGATTGAATGAAAACCGACGACATGAAACGGAAGAAGCAGAAAAACCACAAGATAAGGAACGCAGTTATGAAAGAAAGGTGGCAGAAAAGCGGCAAATAACATTCTTTCTCAGGTCGGAGTAACAACAAAAAGAGGAAGGTCAACAGGTACTAGAGGATATCAACGCGTTGATACAGGAGCAAAGAAAGACCCAAGAGAAGAGCATAAGTACAGCTGCAGAGCTATTGCGTGATGAACTGAATAAACTATGAACGATTTTCACTTTCCTAACTGCACAATTCCCCGTCTAGGCCCAGGTTATACAACTAGGTTGTACTAGAATATCTGAGGTACAAAAATACATGACATTAAAGATATCTTACATAGAATGAACAATGTTAAACAGAATATCTGAAGTTGAAGATACTTTGGCAAAAATATTCTTTATCGAAGGGTCAGTTGCTAATATTAGGAAAAATATTTGAACAGAAGTCAAGCAATTTATAAAAGTACAGCCAAGCATCTCAAAACAAGTTTTTGGACAGACACGGGTAATAGTAAAAAAAGAAAGGACGGAGAAATTAAGATGGAACAAGTGGTTTTGCTTGCAGTAGGGCCAGTTCATGTCAAGGGCCTACGTTTGATGGAAGCACTCACTGGAAGACAAATGTTTGGAAAATTGAAGCCGCTGCTTGTTTAAGTAATTAGACGGAGAAAGAGAAAGATTGCGACGAAGATGAATCGCGATGAAGATAAAAACTAACAGGGAAGAACAGGAGGAACAGGAAACAGAGGCCCAACGATTGACCCCACAGTACAAAAGAACAAAATAAGACCGAAGATATAAAAAAAAGATATAAGACCAAAGTGTTACAAATGTAGAAACTTTTACATCTACAAACAGATTGTCGGTTTAGAGTTAATTCAAACAGCAGGAAAACGAGGATTAGTCGGTAAAACGAATCGTGTGTCGGCTAACTGGAGGAATGTAGCCCGTAGACAACAGGCATGGTATTTAACTGATTCGCTCAAGAAAGGCCAACTTCAGTTGACACGCATTCGTTGTGCGCACTAATGTAGTTAAAAATCTCAAGCCAATCTGGTGTTTTACAACTTGGGAACAAGTACTGGAAGTCCTGTAAAAGTGTTTGGGAAAGTAGATGTCGTTTATGTGTTTCGGAAGTACACAGGCGCCGAGGTCGACTTGAGTTTGATCACCAAGTTCTTGTTGTAGGCATTGTGAATAAACCAGTTCTTAGTGTGAGCATTATGAACTCATATGGGTTTGTTGCAGATTTCAGAAATAATGTCCTAAGAATCGGGCAAGGAGAAGTAATGAACTCTACACAAAATATTTTATAGCATCAATAGGCATGATAAATCAAGTAGGCGTAACTATCCTGTCAAACTACGAAATAAATCGTCATGTTTAACACCCAGATTAATACTTGCAGAATTAGTACTCTGTATTCAAAGTTTAGTTAAACCAGACCAAGCTGGAAATGTGTCTATTAGAGTAGCAAATATTGTAAACCAGGGTGCCACTGTACAAAGATATACACATCTGGAAAAAAATTTCTCCTCTGGTTTGGGTAGACGAAACGAAGATACACAGAGTTGTAGCAGCTGTTGTGGAAATGTTGAACAGATCTTCTGACGATCTCTAAAGCCGGGAGTTATAATTTTTCATACAGTTTTTACATAAATTTGAAGTTGATTTTTACTCATTGGGAGTAACCCTTCTTGTACAACAATGAATCAATACAGGGGATACAAAACCGACACGCCAACCTCCACGAAGACCTCTGTTAGCTAAGCAGAAGAAAATGTCTCGCTTAGTGTAGTGCAGGATTGCTGACAATGGAAATTGTAAACCCTTTGTCAAGTTCTTGGTCATCTCCGTTGTTGACCAAACGGAGCGAAGAAGGACGGTAGGCTACATTAAAAATAACAAAGTGAAAAAGTAAGATTGCTATCTATAACCGGTACATCATAGTAATTGGAAACTACTTTACTACGTGGATAGAAGCTTATGCAATTCCAAGTCAGGGGGTTATTTCTTTCACCTCCGCGTTAGCTCAGATTCTTTGTTGCTATTATGGAGTCCCCATAGAAATCAATACGTATCGAGGGATGCATTTTGAGTCAAGAGTTTTTAAATAAAAATGTCGCCTATTCGGAATTCGAAAGACCTGGACAACACCTCTCCATTATCAGTCCGATGGAACAGTTGAGTGGTTTCATAACTTTAATAGTGGTTTATTAATCATCACATAATCATTACATAAAGTAATGTAACATTATATTATATTGATACAGTATGTCAAGTTGAAATTAATTTTACACAGCCAATTACTATATACTTTTATCACTTTATTACTATATTACTTTTATTTTTATTGATAAAATTCAATAATAGCCTCTCAGTTTATATAAATTTTATAAGTAAAAGGAAATGGTACATCGGCTTAAATCTTAAATATAATATTATACTGTTACAATATAATTACTATGGAATTACGTTTTAAAAGAAGTGGAATGGAGAGGCGTGAAGGGCAAAAAATAAATTACAGTAAAGTGGCTAATCGCTCAAAAATCAATATAATAAAAATATTCCAAGTAATTGGTGTACAAAATTTTAAATCCTGTACGGAACTGTACACTTAGAGATGTGCCACTAATTCTAACGTTAAAGTAATTGAAATTGGAAATATTTAAGCAGCGTCTTTCCAAGGTTGTTGACAAGAACGAAATAGACAGGGACCAGTGTATATTCCTAATGGCGTACAGGTCATCTGTCCACGACACAAGCGGCATCTCACAGTGAATCTAGCGATTCGTCTTCCTGAGGACTTTATGGTCTTATCATCCGAGACTCGGTTCTAAGCATCGCACAATTATTCGTCACAGCTAGAAAAGAAAATGCGAGAAATGAATCATTTGATACGAGAGTGACTGAAGTTAGCCAGTGGCAAAATGGAAAAAGTATGACATATGCAGCAATAGTGTGGGTTCCGAATAAGGAGACCAGGTTTAATTGTATAAGGATACAGCTGTCGTGGTCGCTTCTGGAAGCTTCAAGCTAAATGAAAAAGCCTTTACACTAAGAAAAAGAGAATAGATTAGGTAGTTTATCAGATATAACAGTAAGGGCGGCGGAAATTCAAGGTCAACTACCTTGACCGAATGGCAAATTACTGCTACAGAGACGGTTTGTCAGTTTGAAATGACCAGGCTTAAGGAGGGGTCACTTTTACGTGAGATGGAAGATAACTACATGACATTATACACGCGTTGATCACGGAACTTTCGAGGTGCATGGTGACGTGTTTTCAGACGTTTCATCATCATGCTGCCTGGCTTGTTCAAGGGCGGACATTCAGGCAGTTTCTAGCGAGTTTAAGAACGGCTGTAACTACCGCTCGAGTTTATTCTTTACTATTCTACCGGTATACATGCCTGTCGCATTACTCCACAGTCGGGGTATAAATACTAGATTTGCGAATGGCCAAATTCAGTCAGACCTGGCGGTATGGCAAGTGCGTTTTGGTGTGTTTGTAGCGGTTCAGTAGAAAGTGCTTATTGACTTCTTCAATCCGACACTGTAATACGGTGACACTTATTGTTGAGTGTCGAAGAAAGATAGCTTACTTATTGTAGAGTGACTTTGTTGATTTTTAAATGTTGTTTGTGTCTAATTAAATTGTAATCAGCGACTTCATTGGTGCCACTTATTCTGTTTCAGCTGTGAATCACGACGATCCGTGTCATATCAATATGTAACAAACCTTGACGTAAC
Organism: Magicicada septendecula; assembly: GCA_034769895.1. Lineage (NCBI taxonomy): Eukaryota > Metazoa > Arthropoda > Insecta > Hemiptera > Cicadidae > Magicicada > Magicicada septendecula. The sequence continues at coordinate 482,025,334 of CM068373.1, forward strand.
AATATGTAAATCTAATTATTGCCCTGTTTTGACATTTAAAACACGTTAGAATTTTAAGGTTATTTATTAATTAGAATAAAATTGTTTATTCCACTGTTTATAGGTCACGAACTGAGCGATCGTTGTGCGAAAATCAGGAAAAAGGCTCACAAAAGTTTGTGCATAATGTTGATTGCATCTTAGGAAGTAGTTAGATGGTATGAGTAATAACACTTCTACAATTAGTTTTGCAATAAATTAGTTCAAAAAGGATTATAAAACCCAGTCATCGCATAATCATTACGTAAAGCAATGTAACATTATATTATACTGGTACAATATGTACCAGTTGAAATTAATTTTACACAGCCCTTTACTATACTAAAGATTTTACTTTAATTGAGAAAATTGAATAATAGCCAGTCAGTTTATATAAATGTTATAAGTAAAGGAAATGGTACACTGCCTTAAATATTAAACGTAATATTATACTATTATAATAGCCTATAAATACTATGGAATTACGTTTTAAAAGAAGTGGAATGGAGAAGCGTGAAGGACGAAAAATAAATTACAGTTAACTGGCTAAAAGGCCTAAAGTCAATATAATAGATATATTTCAAGTAATTGGTGAATAAAATTTTAAATCCTGTACGGAATTGTACACTTAGAGTTGCGCCAAATATTCTAATGTAAAAGCGATTTAAATTGTAAATACTTATGTTCCTAAACTTTGTAGCGAGCTGTAGTAAATCCAAAATCTCTTTTTTATAGAGACTTGGAATATAAGAAGTAATCAACGTGATCGAGAGCTTTATTATAAACATAAACAACGACTATCATCAAATGTGTTACAGCAGGTTTTTAGTCGGCACTGTCGCACAGGAGCATGTAGGCTTATCTGTCTTTGGTCTGCTACACCATTCCAGCTAACCTGTTCCGGTTCAGAGCGCTGGTCATAACACTTTTCCAAAACTGTTATATAGTAAGGAGCTTGCCTGAGGTGTATTTGTCTTCTCTTAATAAATATTTGTAATTTCAGTTAAAAATACTTGGCTAAATTTTATTAAGACTTATTGATTACAAATTTCGCCGTTATTTTGTTTTCTATTTTCAATAAAGTTTGCATAGTTCAGCTTACTCTTTTCTTATAACTTCAACATATTGATCTTGTGTGTTCTTTGGCATTATTGCTGTGATCAATAATTAACAAAAATTACTGTATAGTAGATATCTAATCTTTTACTGGGCATTATTGTAAATCAGTATTTTATCATAATAATCATCATAATCACCTTCAAGGATTAAACCAAGAATGGTTTGTTCTGTTCTCAAATAGGCAAAAATTAGAGCTGGTTACTCCAATGATTCCTCGGACGTCCAACACCTCTCCGTCCCCTCGGTTTAAATCAGTATCTATTCTATCTGTTTAATGCGCCTTACGATTGTTTAGCATTTGTATTCTCTGTTTGTATATTTCTTGAACCATAAGTTCTATATTTAGGCATGGCAAATAGAAAAATACTTCTTCTTTTCTTCGCGTTACTTCTTTGTTTTCTGAAATACTGAACATTTCTTTGAAATATTTATTGAATATTAGTAGTATTTTATCTACTGCTACTAATAAAAGTCTACCTTTATTTGTAATGTATTTTATTCTTTCTATAATTAAAAAAAAAATTTCTAAAATGCCCATACTGTTTTTTGTATCCACTACTAAAACATAGACTCCTCTTAGTTTCCACCTTCATAACACGTTCAAACTGATGTGTTCCAATTGATTACATACCTTGCAAGACTGTAGTCAGCAGCCTTATTATGTTAGATTGGCGTGTTGTTTCAAAGTAAAGTTGAAATGCTTACCCTTAACTCAATATACTATGATAAATTACAAAACCAGAGTTGTGCACTAAATAGTCACACGTAGATCATATAACGGCTATTGTCTATAATACTTCAAGATATTTAATCCAGTACCATGTTATAAGCTACCACTGCCAAAGGGCAAGTGTTTGAGAATACAACAACCCCTGATGCCATTATCCGCTCAGTTTTAGTAAGGTTACACATCGTGTTTTATTTCCGTTGACACATCGTGTTGTGTGATTGACACAGCACCACAATGTTATGATCCCATTACACCTTAACAGAATTCAGCATATAGACCCTACTCATAATAATATTTTCGCAATTAATTAATACTGTAAAGTATTGTGGAGCCATCAAAATTTGTATTTTATTTTACAATATTAGCCTACTCTCTTTGTATTTAGCTGTTATTTTCCATTTATTTATTGATCTCATATATTTACTTTTATAGTCCGGTAAAATACTGATACCGTAATAACAAAAACAAAGACACATTACTTTTGCAATTATTGATATACTTACATTAGTGCAGAAAATAAAACAAAATGGGTGACATAAGATAAGATAATTCAAATTTTGTACGATGTGAGAGACAGTACAATATTCTATGTAGTCATACAGCATTTTATATTTAATTGTATGTGGTACAGTACACCGGTGTAGTTGGTACCTACATAATTTAGTCTATTACGTGAGCAAGTTTCTGCCGATTTTGAGTTAGTGCCAATGGATCCTTCTGATTTTTTTTTGCAAAATCTTTATAAAGGATTATAAAATAAAGTTAAGGAAATTTTTTGGCCGCTCTTAAATTTAGGGGTTGTTCTCACCCCTTTTTCGGGGGTGAAAAAACAAAATTTAATTAACCACGCGACACGATAGAGAATTAAATTCTAAGCAATAAGGTAGTACACACTTGTTCGAAAAAATGCGTCGTTTGCGAGTTACAAGGGTTCAAACGTTTGCAAAAAAACGCGTTCTTTTAAATTAATCTCCAAATAACTCAAAACGACGACATTTCGCAAAACATTTATATAACTCAAACTTAAAGTTTATTACGAGGTAAACATTTTTCACATTGTTTGGTTTCGTTATGTCAAATGGTTCTCGAGACACATCCAAAATAAATGGTGATTCACCGGTTTTTGATCAAATTACGTGATTAAAACTGATATAACACGGTGAAAAACTGTTCTATTGTAACCAAATTAGTATCAAATGAAAGCTCTGTTAATTTTGTAAAACCGCTGGGTTAATTACCTGTGTAGCTTGAAACATTACGAAGTTATGTAGGAAAATATAATAATTTCTGCATATTTTTTCCAAGAAATGTAAAAAGGACGTCCGCCATTTTGTCAAATATGCATATTAAGCCGGTATACTGTAGTTTTCGGTTGTTTATTATATTAGCAATGTCCTCAATTTTTTTGAACCATATATGTATTGTTTTGTTGGTTCATCCTCTTCATTCACGCACTTAATATTAGTGATAAGTTGTAACTTTCCTTGTGAACAGTTACGTTTCTTAAAGTCCTCGTACGTTTCGGTGTGCTATTCACCTTCTTCAGCGAGGTTTAAATACAGAATGTCTTGAAACAGTTGTAACGGATTTTTCCAGGTTTGTGGTATGTGTGGGGGGTATTTGGTGGAAGGGGGTTGGCGCTGGGATTCAAAGTATTGTTTGGTTTCTGAATGATTGTGTCAAATAGTACATGTGACTTGAAGTGTAGTTGGTCATTTAGTATGTTGTTCGGTTGTAGTGTGTGGTGTCTGTATATTTCATACTGTTCAGCCGTGTTGAGTTTTTCACTTTTTGGTAAGTAGTGTAGTATTTCCAGGTTGCTTTCTATGTTGGTGTAGTTGTGGTTTTCAGTCTGTATGTGTGTGCCAAATGCGGAGTGTATGTAGTTATTATGTAGTTATTATGTAGTGTATGTTGATTTTTCTTCAAGATTTTTAGAACACATAAAAGCCCTCTCTAATAACTACATACACTCCGCATTCGCCACACACATACAGACTGAAAAACCACAACTACACCAACATAGAAAGCACCTGGAAATACTACACTACTTACCAAATAAACAAACATAATAACGTTGTTTCATGTTTTCAATTTTCAACCTTTTAGGGGTGGTTTTCAACCCTTTGAAGTCGAACCCTTGCGTCGGATGTATTCCTTGACGTCAAAATCGTAAGCAGCACCCACAAAAACCTGTAGGTACCCAATTTCAGGACTTCAAAGTAGATCCTCGCGTTGTTTCAAGTGTTCAACCATTTAAGGGTGGTTTTCAACCCTTTCAAGTCGAACCCTTGCGTCGGATATATTCCTTGACGTTAAAATCTTAATCAACACCCCCAAAATAGTCACTTACAAGGCTTTGACCGGCATTCTCGCGAAGTTTAATACTTACACCCCCTGATTGTAGTCTGCTTCAACCCTTTAAAAACTACGTTTTGCGTTGAATATAATTTTCGACGTCAGAATCGTAATCAGCACCCCCAAGAAACTATAAGTACCTAATTTCAGGGCTTCGAAATGCATCCTCGCATCGTTTTATATTTTCAACCTTTTAGGGGTAGTTTAAAACCCTTTAAGGGTTAGAGAGGGGACCACAATTTTTCCTTAACTTTGTTCTAGAAACTTTTAGGAAGCAATAGCAAAAGGAATCAAAAAATTACATGGACACTAACTCAAAATCGGCAGATAGGCCCTTTGTCGTGCCTCACGTAATAGGCACCATACATCATAAGTCATTAATAGGTGTTAATGACATCATAAGTCTCAGAAGCAATTTAGGTTTTATTACAATTGCCTTATTCATAATGCGTATTGTACCATAATATATTGCGTGGCAACTCAATTAGCTTTGAATTGCAGGGGGAAGTCTGGCTAAATACCCAGGAACTGCGTCGTATTTCTCTTAGTGTTACCGCCTACTATTCGGGGCTAGCCGAATTTTCTCGGGGAAAACACTCTTCCCTACTCAATTATACAGTGTTAACATAGCCTCACAATCATAAAAGTCACCACCTGCAAAAGTATCGCTGTGGAAACTCTAAACCGTAGACTTCCAAACTGATAAGCTGATAAACGAGATTCTTGAAAGATCAAAAACATTTCTTTTGACAAGTATTTCCTTTTGGAAAGAGGAGCTTTTTTAGTTACGTAAAGTTAGACGTTCCTTTGAGAGAGATGGCCGTCTACAATGAAATTGTACAGTTCTAAGGCGTCAGACATAGGTATGAAATGATACAGAAGTCGTTAGTTTCTGTATAATTAGTTCGAGTGACAGTACTAACAAATATAAGTTTTAATTCTGTACAATGTAATTCTAATTACAGTTTTTGTTAAGGTCGGTAGACGTCCACAGGATAGCAGAAACAGTAGAAAATATATACGTTTACTTTGACAGGAATCCGTTTTACAATGACGTATTAATATATGATGTCTAAAGTGTAGACACTTAGTAAAATCAAAATTATATGCAGAAGAAAAAGGTGACAACCTTCTAAGCTGAGTCATCTGCGGAGTCGTTGTAGTTATATAAACACACGTGGCACAGTGGTAACAGTGGTGAGACATGAAAGGGGGACAGGAAAGAGGAACAGTGGTAAGAGAGAGAGTGAGAGATAGATCAACGTGTTACGATCACACAGCCAGCGTGGTCTCTCACCCTCTTTTACTCTGTATTTTGCAAAAAAAAAAGTATAATATAAAAAAATAATTGCCTTATCACTATCATTATTGGTTTGACACTTCGCAGACTTCCATAGTAAAGTGAAGCAAACGCATTTAAATACAACTGCTTGCACTGTACGATCTGTTGTAGAATATTTGTAAAAACCTAAATAATAATTTGTGTGAATACATAAAGTCACAGGAAAAAAGTATAATGTATACTTTATAGAGCCCACAAAATTTTCTTAATTGCAAAATAGAAAGACAAATTGAAAAGTTTAATGTGACTAATAAAATTAAAGGAAATGTTTCAAAAGAATATTTTCTTGGCTTATCCGAATAAACTGTCTGGCAAAAACAGCAATGCTGGCTGGACTTTGTGAACTGTAAAATCTTGGAATTTACATTGATATTTCATATTCGTGTCGCTCTCCATTTTCTCCAGAATTGTTTAAGCAGGTAGAGAAGGAGACAAGCACAGAAACGTGGATTACTGAGAAGGAAAATCACGTTCACTTTTTGTTAACAAACTCAAATATAAGAAAGAAAATATATTTTGTACAAATATTTTGTTTAAAACTCACTAACGTAACAAATGTTTTAAATTAAAAGCTTCATGTTTTAGTTAATTTTAAAAATAACGTATGCTTTATAGAGCCCAACAAATTTTCTTAATTGCAAAATAAAAGACAAATTGAAAAGTTGAATGTGATTTATAAAATTAAAGGGAATGTTTCATGAGAATATTTTCTTGCCTTATCCGAATAAAATTTATAAATTTTCGTAATATTTCGACTTTGATAAGCCACACAATCATTTACATATCGAAAAGATAAGTAGGTCAGGAGGCTATTGTAAGTCTGTCTCTTGACTCAGGTTTATACACATTATCTCAAACATTCATAAACATATTCGACTGTAAACTGATAAGGCATCTATAATAGTTACCGTGTTCAAACTTTGTTCTTAGGTTTTATGTTTACATTTACCTAGTTAAGCACAAACATACCTATCTACAACAATACTTGCAAAACTCTAGATATTTGTAGATGTTTTTATGTGCAAGTGTGTTGGATCTCATCTTTCGTACTTCTGTAAATTAGTATGACTTATGAGAAACATCATTATACTTTAAGCAAAACCTGAACAACAACCGACGTTCAAGCAATAAATTATTAAAATACCAGAACGAAAAATGGACATCATTTTCCTTTTATTTACTGACGTCATATATTTACTTTAATATTTCGGTACAATACTGACATGGCAATAACAAAAACAAAGACATATTACCTTTTCAATTATTTATACAGTTATATTTGTGCAGTCGATTACTCACGTCTACCGCTGTTATTCGCCGTTGCAGATTTTTAGTGAACAGAATTCCATTATATGGCACGTATGACGTACACAATTATTTATAGAAACTGAATAACTTTTACGTTTTACTTAAAGGTACTTCATGACTGCGTTATATTGAGAAGATTATTTAGTTTCCTTTGGGTTATATTTATATAAAAGAATTCAATATCTGTAATGTGTGTGTGTGTGTGTGTGTGCGCGCGCGCGCGCGTGTGCCTGCGTCAATATATAGGAGCAGCCATTCAAAAGCCCCGAAATTGTTGAAAGAAAAATCATACAACTAAAAGAAATTTACTTAATCCTTTCAACAAAATAATCCGCTATTGATCCATCGCTTCCAGCGAGATTTTAAAATCATTTTTCGTCAGCGTCTTCAGCACGTTCTGCGATATATTTTGAATCTTCTTTACCGTAAGAAATTTTTATCTTTGACTTTTACTTATATATTTTGAGAACAGAAAGAAATCACAGTGGGCTAAGGCGGGTGAATAACGGAGTGTAGAGTCAGTCAAAATTAATAACAGACAAACAATGAATTATGAATGAGGTGGTGATTTTCCGTTATGTAACCCACATGTTAAGCAGTTCTACATCTCAGAACGTTTCAATCATACTTATTATCAAAGCCGCCTCAAAATGTCATAGTAGAATTACCCGTTACCCTCCTGGCCTTGTGGAACAAAATTCTACATGGATAACGACTATGTAGATATTAATGTCAGAAAAAAGGAGATCAGTATTGACTTTATGTTCGCCGGAATTTAGATCGCTGATTTCAGTCGGTGCATCTGCTGACTCATGTTGAGATGACTACTGTTTTGTTCGTGAGTCGTAACAATAAATCCATGTTCCATCACCAGTAATTATCTGTGATATTCAGTTTGGGTCATTTTCACAACGACCTTTGAGCTTCCCACACACATTGACTCGTGATCGTTAGGAGAAGAGGCACAATGCGGCGCTTTCCAAGGCATTCGACAATTTTACTAAACAACCCTACAGCTTTGCAAACATTGTGAGATTTCTGTGGCGATTATCGTGAATTAATTTAAGAAGTTTGGCGATTTTTACATCGGCGACTCCAGTTCTAGGGCGTCTAAAATGTTTATTATTATTTTTTAAGTATATTGTATTATTTATGTGACGTTTAATCCAAGGCCGTAGCCAGCGGGGGTTAGGGGGTTAGAACCCCCCCCGAAATCTTGAGGTAAAAATAGAAATTTTTTAGGATAAAAACAAACGTAAATAAAAATATAATGATAAATGCTCTTCTAAAAAAGAACTGTGCAATAATTCAGTTATTTTGTGTTTCTGGTACTGCATCTACAAAAAGCAAACTGTGCGTTTGTTTCCTTCCGTGAGTACATAGCTGCCTTTGTAAGAAGGAAACCACTAGTTTCTTGGAAAACCACGTAGCTAACACTTGACAGCCCTCAGCATTGTTGGCCGCCGACCTTCAAACAATGGAAAGTGAAGGTGCCGAACTTACTCTGTGAATATCTTGACCACGTGGGTTACAGTTTGTGTGTTGCCATTTGGTAATGACGTGCTCTTCATCTTCAGTAAATTAGTGAATTATTGTGCTTGCTTTAGTTGTAGAGGGACGTACAAGAAAGAGACACAAAGTAAGTAAAATGTTTGCATTTTTACGAGTCTTTCCATTATATGTCTAGTCTACATGTCATACAGTTGTGCTAGAGATATCAATGTATAGGCCTAGTATTATATTTTTTGTATTATATTTAATTAGAACTGGGATTGTGACTTAACTTTACGAATTCCCTCCGTAGGTTATAAAGATTTGTAATTATATAACAAAACGTTCTTGAATGCTTAATTTAATTAAGAATCTTATTGATAGGATTTTTGATCCCGGAAATATAGGTAATTCATTTATTGATTACACTCTTAAGCAGTGGCGAGTTGTGACATGCAAAATATATCGACTGTGTTTTGGTAAAATGCTGTAACCCTAATTTATAAAATTTATTTTTCAGGAGAGACAAAAAGCATAGTGCACATAATATTTTTAACTTTTCAGGTTATTGCCTATGGTTCTATTACACACATTTGTTATGTTATTTCATACATAAAGTGTACTTAAAATGTTTAGAAATTACATTTAAGGTGAAAAATGTTGGTTACAGCATTTTACTAATCAGTAAATAGGCAGCACTCCTTAGATGTAACCCACTTGAGGCCTTTTCCTTAACCGAAACTACACACAGTTGAACCAGGTTTTCGGGCAATAATGCTGTAAGCCTCACTATTGACACCATACAAGACAATAAGGTACCTTACTAAACTTTTATAAAAAAAACGGAATTACTTTTATAACGATAATAATACTTCAAACATAGAGTAATGCAGTATGGAAAGTTTTACATGATGGGAGTGTATGGAATTAGAATAAAAGTCAGTAACGTCAGATAATGACAGCAAAAATATAAGGGTTACAGCCTTTTACCAAAACACCGTCGATATAAAAAACAACTTTTACACTATAAAAATAGGTAATTACCTTGTGTCAACGTTTCTTAAAATCCTTTTAGGATAACTCGAGTTTCGACACCATTTGGTGTCATCATCAGATCGGATATGAATTAAGTCAAAACATTTTGATGCATATACATCTCGTCAGATATTAAAAAATTTAAAAACAACACATAACATTATATAAATAATAAATAAACTATATAACAACAAAATAACATTACAACAATGAAATATAAAAAAAAAATATTACTTTGGCCTCAAAGGCAAGTAATAAATTTGAGAATAAACTTACATTTACTAACAAAAATATACCCTCCGATATATTTGATGGTACTGGTGTATATAGACTTAATTGTTCTGATTGCACACAGTTCTATATAGGACAAACAGGTCGTTCTTTCAAATTAAGCTATAAAGAACATATCCCAAGCTCCAAGTCAAATGTAACAAGATCTACATTTGCAGAACATTTGAGCTCATATAACCATAATATAAAGAGTATTAATGATAATTTAGACATCCTACATAACTGTAAAAAGTCACCAAAGCTGGACACCCTTGAAAGGTTCGAGATATATAAAGCCATAAAGAAGGATCACAATCGTGTCCTAAATGAAAAAGCAATACATACCAATAATGTTTTATTTAATAGAATCGATCTTATAGAGCGAGAAATTGGCTATATCAGATCGATAAAATTGAACCAAGGTCAAACCGGCATTGATTAGTCTTACCGTGGGGGCGTTCCTGTACAGGTTCGTTTGCGGCCGCGTTGTTTTTATATTTCATTGTTGTAATGTTATTTTGTTGTGATATAGTTTATTTATTATTTATATAATGTTATGTGTTGTTTTTAAATTTTTTAATATCTGACGAGATGTATATGCATCAAAATGTTTTGACCTAATTCATATCCGATCTGATGATGACACCAAATGGTGTCGAAACTCGAGTTATCCTAAAAGGATTTTAAGAAACGTTGACAGAAGGTAATTACCTATTTTTATAGTCTTAATCGTTTCTGGAGGCAAGAAAAATGTTTAAATTGAATGCCAGTCAGGTAAAAATTGCCTTTCAATATATGAATTTAAGGTTAAAACTACTAAAAACGGCACTAAATATTAGATATAACAAAACATGTTTAAGTTTGCAAATCGTGCCGAGTTATGTCCAGATAAAAATAACATCTAATTCTTATAGCGCTAAAAAAAACTAAAGAAATGGCCACTAAATTATGGATCAAAAACGAAATAAAACAATTACATAGTAAAAGAACTTACTCAATACGATGCTCATGAAAAAACATCTCGAACTTTTACAAAACTTACATGCCTCACAAGTCCACAATGTAACATATTTGATGGAAAGACAAATAAATAATACCATTATAAAGAAAAAGAAGACACAAAATAAAAAAATTCGTAACTTATTGAAAAAACAGAACGACACGCAAGAGAACAATATAATAAATCACCAGTTTTACCCTCGTATTGTTAATCTTACTGGAATACAGTTCAACAACGAAGAAACCAACTTATTGAATAAAGGCTTAAAATACAATCTTAAAAACAATAGTTCCAAACAATCACTCTGTACTGAAATATTGAATGCTGAAACCGCAATAAATTCCATATCCGATGAAGAAACGAAAACAGTAATAAGACATGCAATTGACAATAAAATAAAAAAAGTTATGAAGGCCGAAAACATAAAGAATACAAAAACTATTTACCATAGCGAAACAAGGGTGTTTAATGAGATAAAGACGAAATTAATAGACCATAACGCAATCGTCACCAAAGCGGACAAAGGTCAAACTCTCGTAATTTTAACTTATGATGATTATAAAAACAAGATACTGGACTTCATTAAAAACAATAACATTATTGAGATTCATAGCGATCCCACTCTTACATTTAACAATAAAGTGAAATCAATATTGAATAAATCAAAATACGTCATAACGAACGATGAGAAAAAATACCTAAAAATGATAGATCCCAAGGCCCCTAGACTTAGGGGCCTTCCTAAAATACATAAAAATAATATGCCTGTCCGTCCTTTAGTTAATTTTATGTCTGCACCTTCATATAAAATTGCCAAAAAACTCGAAAAAATTTTTAGACAACACATAACGTTCAATAAAAATTATAGCTTGAAAAACAGCTTAGAACTGGTCGAACTTACAAAAACTATTACAATCGAACCGAGACACACTCTCGCCTCATTCGACATAGTAAATCTATACACGAACATACCTATTACCGAAACGTTAGAAATAGCTAAAAATTTATTACTATCTAAATCCACATTAAATCATGAAACAGTTGATGAGTTAATCAATTTGACAAAAGTAATATTAGAACAAAATTATTTTACTTTCGACAACAAATATTATTTACAACAGGATGGTTTAGCTATGGGATCCCCATTGTCAGGCATTCTGGCTGAAATTTACCTAAATCATATTGAAACAAACGAAATTTTATCGACTAAAAACAAACATTATACAAAAATTTTATTTTACCGACGATATGTGGATGACACAATAATGATTTACAATGGCAATTGCAGACAACTAGAAATGCTTAAAAATTATATGAATACTATTACAAATAATTTACAATTCACATTAGAGACTGAAATGAATAATAAAATTAATTTTTTAGATTTAACTTTAACTAAAATAAATAATAATATTAACTATAATATTTACAGAAAACCAACAATCACAGATCATGCTATTCACGCCTCATCGTATCACCCTATTTCACATAAAATGGCTTTTTTCAACTGTATGATTCATAGATTGCTGGCATTGCACTTATCTACGGATGATTATAACAATGAACTAAGCATTATCAAACACATAGCATTAGCCAATGGATACAAAAGTCATATAGTAGATAGAATAATTAATAAAAAACAAAATAAACCAATAAATATTGATGTATCCAAAGAAAAAGTAAACAAATACATTGCTATAGAATATGGTGAAAATCTATACCATATTTTAAAAAACCAATTAAAAAAGCATAATATTACTTTGGCCTCAAAGGCAAGTAATAAACTTGAGAAAAAACTTACATTTACTAACAAAAATATACCCTCCGATATATTTGATGGTACTGGTGTATATAGACTTAATTGTTCTGATTGCACACAGTTCTATATAGGACAAACAGGTCGTTCTTTCAAATTACGCTATAAAGAACATATCCCAAGCTCCAAGTCAAATGTAACAAGATCTACATTTGCAGAACATTTGAGCTCATATAACCATAATATAAAGAGTATTAATGATAATTTAGACATCCTACATAACTGTAAAAAGTCACCAAAGCTGGACACCCTTGAAAGGTTCGAGATATATAAAGCCATAAAGAAGGATCACAATCGTGTCCTAATGAAAAAGCAATACATACCAATAATGTTTTATTTAATAGAATCGATCTTATAGAGCGAGAAATTGGCTATATCAGATCGATAAAATTGAACCAAGGTCAAACCGGCATTGATTAGTCTTACCGTGGGGGCGTTCCTGTACAGGTTCGTTTGCGGCCGCGTTGTTTTTATATTTCATTGTTGTAATGTTATTTTGTTGTGATATAGTTTATTTATTATTTATATAATGTTATGTGTTGTTTTTAAATTTTTTAATATCTGACGAGATGTATATGCATCAAAATGTTTTGACCTAATTCATATCCGATCTGATGATGACACCAAATGGTGTCGAAACTCGAGTTATCCTAAAAGGATTTTAAGAAACGTTGACAGAAGGTAATTACCTATTTTTATAGTCTGAATCGTTTCTGGAGGCAAGAAAAATGTTTAAACTTTTACACCTTGGTGGAATACAAATACTATGCAATCATTTTCAACAATGCTCTCTACCATGCGAAATTATTTTTTCTAGTCTCTTTTATTTATTTTTAGGAGACGTTAAACTATAATGGCTAAACGTCCAGGCTCACAACTGTCGATAAAGAACTTTCTCGCCAAGGCTAAGAAAACCAGTGACATAGAGCCCAAAGAACCTGCAGAGCCTGTTGCAAGTACTTCTACTGTAAATGAATAAGTAATATCAGAATTCGACTTTTATCCTACTGTAAATTCACAAACAAATCCGGAGCATGATGATTGGCATAATGTTGACGTAGGAAAATATGTGCACACTCCCGGTGATAAAATTGATCGGGAAACCAAACTAAATGTTCTGAAAAATCCGTGGGTTCCTAAAATGGAAATTGAATTCCCACCTAGTGGGAAAAGAAATCTAAGATTTCAAAGACAGTGGCTACATCGTTTTCCCTGGCTTGCCTACACAAAAACTGACGGGGCCCTGTGTAAATATTGTGTGCTATTTTCAAAAGATACAGCTGGTAAAGGTGGTCATCAGGAATTAAAATCGTTAGTCAAAGAACCCTATAAAAATTGGAAAGATGCTTTAGAATTTTTTAAAAGTCATGAATCCAATACATACCATAAAGAAGCAATGATTTCAGGGAGCAACTTCTTAAGTGTCTCCAAAGAGCCTAACCGTGACATAAGAAACATCATTGATTCAACGAGGAAGAAATAGGTAAAAGAAAATCGAGACAAGTTATTTTCCATAGTTGAAACTATCAAGTTTTGTGGTCGACAAGAACTTGCTCTCAGGGAAACTAAAGATTCAGGACCCATATCGCTAAAAGATGAAGAGCCTTTTCATAATGATGGCAATTTTAGGGCTTTATTAAGGATGAGAATACTATGTGGTGACCGAAAATTGATCAATCACACAGAGAGTATGTCTTTAAATGCCTCTTACATGAGTCCAACAGTCCAGAACGATCTTATTCAGATATGTGGAGAAATTATTCTGAAGCAAATTGTCAATGATACAACTGAAGCCAGTATGTTCTCCATTTTAGTAGATGAAACTGCAGACATTGCTGGACATGAACAGCTATCTCTCTGTGTACGATATACAAAAAAGAAGATAATTATTATGTGTCAAAAGAGGACTTCTTAGGCTTTGTTCGTCTTCATCATACTACCGGACAAGATATAGCTAGGAATATAACTTCATATTTGGAAGATCTTGGTTTGGATTGCGAAATGATAGTTGGGCAAGGCTATGATGGTGCCTCTGTGATGAAAGGATCATTCAAAGGCGTGCAAGCACTAATCAGAAAAGATTATCCAGAAGCTCTGAATGTCCATTGCTGTTCCCACTCGTTAAATCTAGCTTTATACCACTCGTGCAATTTACAAAGTGTAAGAAACTGTGTTGGTACAGTTAAGACTACGATCATTTTTTTGAAGAGCTCTCCTAAAAGAATGAGTGTATTGCAATCAAATAAATCTGACTCCCAGTGGAAAACTTTAACATCCATGTGCGAGACCAGATGGGTTGAAAATCATAGCAGTCTTTTGAAATTCAAGGACCTTTTCAAACCCATTCTCACCACGTTAGAAGATTTAAGCGATGATCCATACATGGATACCTCATCCAAAGCCTCATCTTTAGTAACAGCTCTGCTTAATGGAGAGTTTGTTCTTAGTCTCTGTATATATAGTACCTATATATCTGATATATGACGAGCCAGTGTTCAGCGATTCAATCAAATGCATCACATTGAAGTTATCAAGAATTTACGCGTACTTAGTTAAATAATGTACATCACATCTTATAAACAACGTCCGTGTGCTTTGTATAGTCGCTTCACTAGTAGTAGTAGTAGTACTAGTAGTAGTAGTAGTAGTAATATTAGTAGTAGTAGTAGTAGTAGTAGTAGTAGTAGTAGTAGTAGCAGTAGCAGTAGTAGTAGTAGTAGTTGTTGTTGTTGTTGTTGTTGTTGTTGTTGTTGTTATTATTGTTGTTGTTGTATGTAATAGGGACAACTACGACAACAATAAAATAACTCATATCATTTTAGTGCGGCTTACATATTATATATAAACCCAACACACGCAGTTAGGAATGAGGGGCAAGGGTCCGCACTTAAAATACAATAACAAATTCTCAGCTACTGAACCAAAATAAAGTTTATTGAAAACTACTGGCTTAATTGCTACACTATATACTAACAAATGTAATGAGAACACAACAATTTTGACTACAGTATTTGGTAAAAAAATTAAAAACAAAAGCATCTAAAATAGGAAAGTTGCCCAAACCTTGGGGCAAGAGTCCGGTCCGGTTTCTTGTGTCCTACTGACACTTATCACACAAGAAATGGCTCAATCCACTGTAGTTCGTGCACGGATCTTCCCACCACGTACTACACTGACGACACGTGATCCAGTCTGTAGGCGGGATTCGTAAAGATGCCCACAACCTCCGCAATAATAATCAACTTTCCCGGAACACGATATTCCTATTCTTTCTTTGAAATCAGCGGGACTTTCCAGCACACACTTCTACAACGGTTAACAACAATTGTAGGCCTAATGCAAGTTTTATTTAATTGTAATGTGAAGTTTGTTTATGTGGGATAAACTTCCGCACAGGAGACCAAGGGGACTCTTGCCCCCGGAAGCTTGCCCCACTGTGTTCTATACATTTTGCTGACTTATTATGATTAAATTAAATAAGATTGACCACTAACTTTAAGTTGATATGTAACCTCAGACTTACCTTTTAATAATGTACTGTCGAAAACAAATAATAAGAAAGTATATATTTGTATAAATACTCTTAAATTACACTGTAAAATAACTTCAACTTCCACAAAATTAAACAACGTTACTATTCACTCACCGTAATGGCGCTAGACTCCTTGTTTGCTGTGTCCAGCCAGCAGAATGCATTTCTTCAACAGCCCAGACACCAACTCACGACAGCTATTAAGAAAACTAGTAACTACGACGTATTAGGAATCTTGCCCCTTGCGGTCTCTTGCCCCTCATTACCCTACATGTATAGTGATGTAAACTATGCTTTTGAGGCATTCACCGTTTTCTGTCACATATAATGTAGGACATGGCGCGAGTAATTTATGATGAGCAATGAGGAAATAAACAATCGTTGACGTAAACAGTACCATTGCGACAATATTTCTATGGCAAATGTCTATTTCTACGCAAACAAATGTGTTACTATGTTAATATTGTCATTATTTAACTTCTGATAGTAATTTGTGTTACGATGTTACTTTTACTGTTTATATAAGCCTACCTTAAGAATTGATCAATGGAAACTAGCAATAATTGAAGTTTCTGTTATTTGAATACTAAACTATAATAGTATTTGATTAAATACAGTTTTGGTGACAATTTTAATATCATCCTTATAATTTCAACTATTGTTACGTAATGTTTTTGCATCAAATTATGTTTCATGTACGAATTTCAGAGGCATCACTTATTGTCAGATTGATGATACTTTGTGAAAGTAAATGTTTACGTTGGTTGTAAGAGATATTTTATACAGAGATCTCTAATTTTTGTGACAATCAGACGATACTGTGGTACAGCAAAAACAAAGTAAAGAATGGGTCGAGTAGAGATTCCAGAATTCTGGTCAGGTACACGATATTGTGAACTCAGCTAAATTACTCTGTGCAATTTGCTGGGCGCTCATTATTTGCACTTCCTCATGTGAAATCAGAGAACATTATAAGATGTGAATTCGATGCGCAAGTATAAAAAGACATTTTACACAACAGGTGCAGAATATATATTAAGCATGTTTTACAACCGCAGGCGGAAATAAAGTGACTTTCCTGTAGTTCTGTAATAGTTTATTGAACCACAGTTTAATTTACCAGTATCAATTACAACTATTCAATCTGCAATAGAAGACTTAAGTATATTTGGAAAAGTAATAAAATGATTCCGCTATTTAATACTTTATTCTTAATAAGTGGCCCTAAACAGACCAGCGAGAGCACCAACAGATAAGTAAAATTTTGTTACAGTTAATTTCTTAAAAACGTCGTATTTGTTTTCGTCAAAACTGTATCTGTTTGTCAACAGATTTATATATTTCTAAATTTTAAAATTGCATTACCTAGTAGTTTCAATGACAAACCTAAACTAAAGATATTCAAGTTTATGTTGCTCTTAATTGCACAGTAATTCACTGTACATCTAATCGTAAACTAAACATTAAATAAACTCTTTACATTAAGTGTAAACAGTGTACACTAAGTAAACTAGTAAAGCTACTAAATTTTGAAGTTAATTTAATCGATAATTTCAAGGTTCAATGTGAAGGATAAGATTTGTTTATTTTTCAAGTTGAGGGATTTTTCTGCGTCAGTAGGCGTAACATAGTTTTTCCACTGAAGACATTTTTGGTATTGATGAGTTCTATATATTAGAAAAACGGGTCGCTTTAAATCTGAAAATCTATAACGTCAGCTCAGCGCCGGAAGGTTCATCCCACTAAGCAAAATTTACAGCGCTCTTTTCAACAGGGAGCTTTCCTCTTCTGTGTGTTTATCTGAAGCGTATATATAAATTTACCTAGCATTAAAATGATATCTATCACTGATGTATTTTTAAAAAACAATCTGTTTATTATCGATTTGGACGGTTAATTTAGTATTGATCGTTCTTCCACTAGTAAACCTACATAGTTTCTCACCTATGCTATAGAGATCAACGGCACTTAGAGATTAAAGAGTTAGTTTGTTTATAGTTTAAGTTTATAGTTGAATTACAAAATTATAAACTTACAACTTTATAAATAGATTAAATATTAACGAAAATACTGGCTTACTATTATTGTTTATGACACTATAATTATAGCTAAACTATATTTATAACGATAATGAGGCTTGCTTTCTATATTATTTTAACATTTTTATTTTATACTGTCATTAGTCGTACAGTAATTTATTGTAAATCCAATTGTTATGATGGTTTCAAGAACGTATTAACCTTTAACCTTTACACGCCGTACCAAACTCACAGAAATGCATTTGCTTGAGATAAATTTACATAACTATGGGCCTCAGACTGAATGACATTAGCGTTAAAAAAAGTGAATTGCAGCTAATCCAACTACGTGTTCAGATTTCTCCCTATGACATTTTTATGTATATTGTATGTTTACTGTATCCTGAAAAATAATAAAGCCACATGGGTTTAACTGAAATACATTAAAATATATTTACTCTACGTTTCCTATTTTTAAAATATTATAAATAAATATAATTAATTCACTACCGACTCGGAACACAAAGTTTTTTACGGGTAAAAAGATAAAAGTTTTACCTTATAGCCTAAACCGGTTTTCGCTTTTAAAAAGCTTTTTAAGATGCTGCCGTTGGGAGCACTGTCCGTCTTGTTCTTGGCGACAGTATCGACTATTGAAACATCGATATTGTGTGTGTGGGGTGTGATATGTTCGAATAATGCGTGTGATTTGAATTGTGTCTGTTCGTTTAGGTTGTCGTTTTTTTGTGTTTTCGTGTGTTTGTATATTTTAAATTGTTCCAGAGAGTCTAGTTTCCGGCCTTTTGTGTAGAATGTTCATGTTATTGTCGATGTTTTTGTATGTGTGGTTTGCTTCAATGAAGTGGTTTGGAAAGGTGGATTCTGTAGTGAAGTGTAGTGCCTTTGTGTGTTCAATGCATCTTTGTTTGAAGCTACGTCCTGTCTGGCCTATGTAGAATTTGTTGAGCAATCTGAGCAATTTAGTTTGTAAACACCAGGTAGATCCAATTTGTTTTGTGTGTGTGTTTTGATAGTGTGTGTTCTGTTTTGTTAGTAGTTTTGTATGCGATTCTGTATCCTGCTTTTTTGAATTTGTGAGCTATTGTTTTAGTTTGGTTGTTGATGTATGTTAGTGTTATGAATTTGTTGTTTTCTGTCTTTGTCTGTTGTCTGTTTTGTGTTTTGTGTAGTAGTTTATTGACTATTGTTCTGTTGTATCCATTGGATTCTGCTAGATATTTTATCGTATTTAGTTCGTCTTTGTAGTCTTTTTCATCTGGTGGGATGTTGTTAAGTCTATGTATCATAGTTCTGAAGGCAACTAGTTTGTGTTGTATTAGTGATTGAAGGCGTTGTGTATTAATGTGTCAGCTGTAGTCGGTTTTCTGTATATATTGAATTTGTGCCTGTGTTCAAATTTTGTGGTAGACATGTCTAAGAAATTATGCTATTGTTGTGTTCATATTCGGCAGTAAAGGTTATGTTTTTGTGTATTTTGTTTATGTGCGATAGTAACTGTTTACATTGTCTTTTGTTTTCCCTGTTTATTAGAATGTCATTAATGTATCTGTGCCAATATAGTATTTCATGTGAGTGTCTGTCATTGTTTGTGAGGCTATAAGGTAAAACTTTTACGTTTTTACCCTGAAAAACTTTGTGTTCCGAGTCGGTACTGAATTAATTATATTTAATTAAGTAACGGACACGTCATGGACAACGAAATCCAAGACTATAAATAACTAGTTGCGTTAACGTATTAAGCCTACTACCTGACACTTTCGTGTATTAAGTTGTTGTTATCATTAACGGCAATCTCTATTGTATTAATTACACGTAAATCCTTAACCGCGTAATTTGACTGTAGATTATTTGACTGCAAGCATAATGTGTTAATTAAAACAGTTATGGTACGTAACAACACAGTTATAAGAAGACAAAAACGTATGGAGAAGATGCACTATAATATAGAGATACTTCAGGAGTAGCATACAAACTTGCCGGGAGAGAGAAAACAGATGTAATCGTACACGTGTAGTGATTTAAGATCCAGAAATAAAATTAAACTCAATATCTATTATAAAAGCAGAATACCAGATACATATGATCAACATTTAAATGAGAAAATGAGTGTTCTGCAACAATCTAGCTGTTACGTAAAAGTGATTTATTAAATTTTCTAATATAAAATAAAGAACCGTAATGATGATTGTATGATGCGTTGTGGAGTTTACAATTAATTTAATGTAGGACGTTTGTGTATACATCTCCCGCTTATTAATTGCTTGATTGACTTAAGCTACAGTTATTGTAGAGGGCACTATGCCATGTTTATTCAAAGGAGCAATAAGTGAATCTTTCTGTCTAATTGTAAAAATGAATAGAGCACCCTAATATGCACTGAGTAAATGATCATACAAATGCTTTTATTTTATATTTTGTATATTTTATTACTACTCACTATATTTATAAGGAATTTCATTCCTATTTCAGTTTATAAATATACGAAATTAATATTATATAGGCTGAACATAATTCGTTGTAAAGAAAGTTGAGAAAACTTAAAATACTACAAGAAGAAAAATGAAATAAGGATTTAAATAGTTTAAATAATTCAAATGTGAAATTTGATAATAAAGATATATTTTACCACATACACTATTAAGAACAGAGAAATGTAGAACATAAAGGTTGTTGGTACCAGTCTGATACTTACTTAGCAGGTAGCAATGGAAAAGTAATGAGATAAGGGGCGGTGACTCGGCTTATTGTTTGCTGACTAAGGCGTAACAAGCGTCAGCGTACCTGCTATGTTTGTTTTTGTCAAGTTGACGCTTCCGGGTTGTAGATAGGATATATAAAGGCGGAAAGTTTTCTAGGTAGGCCGTTGTTCCATAAGAAGATGAGCCGAGAGGCTTGAAAGCGCTTATGGAAAGTATAATTGCGTGTTACTGGTTGCAATACAAGTTTAGTAAAAATTAGACTTAACCGCTAAATTGAGTTTATCTCTTAAAGACCTTTTATTAAAATAAGATTTACCATTCATAATGAATGCCATTACAAAATTTTTTGCTGGCCATCCCAAAATAAGGAATTCAGCTACAATTATATAATGACCTTTCTTCATGATTTTCTTTCTACATTAAGTAATTACAGCTAAAAAACTTTAGTTATTTCTCTTCGACAGATACTGTTAACCTATAATCCTTTCCAAAATCGTAATAGCCTGCCGTTCTGTTTATATTCGCTATTGTTTTACAGTCTTTGTAATTAAAAGTTTTCATCTCATCAGTTTAACCGTCAGCAACTACGATGAATCAATTTTTTAAATAAAAATTTGTTGTAATTACTTTTTAGCTATTTTTAGTTGCTTCCGTTCATTGATTGGGCAGTCGCCAAATCTGAAATGATGTCCGAAAGTCGTCTAGTGGGTACTGATACATTTTGCAATTATGGTTATATGTTTGTAGTTTGAAAACTGCAATCACTGGTAAATTTACTGGTAAATAATCATGTAAATTTAAAAAAAAGTCAGAAAATTATTAATATATAGTGTATATCACTTCCGTGAATGTAAACTTAACATTTACTGGAAACGCTGTGACAAGAGAGGGTGTGAATCGAGCGGAAGGGTCAGAGGCAATAAATTATTCTATGTCTGACATTCACTGTGTCTCGTGGTCACATATTATGTTTTGCATCACACAATTCCAATCTTGTGCCCTTCTAATGACCTGATGTAACGTAACGGGCAATATATACGTTTATTTCACTAGTACCTAGACTAGTTAATTACTGATACACCTAGCACATTATATAACTATTATAACTTACGTCAAATCATTAATCAAAATAATTTTATCCACTACGTGCTTAAGTAATATTTTATATTATAGTATTTGAATAATAAAGTATTGGATTACTATACCTCACAACACAAAACATATATTTCTTCAACTTGTTTTTTTATTTCAATTTTCTATTGTACGGTATTGTATTTATTGTTCATAGCCTAAAGGTACCATACATACGATTTGCAATACAATTTTTATTACTCACATTCTTAAAAACGATCGATTTTGGTCACAGACCATCGTCAGGTCATATACAGTACACTTGCTGTCACAATATCGTAAAACAGTCACCATTTACAAAAACGAATTCGTAGACATTGATTAATGAACGTGATACGTACGTCAATGTCCAAAGTTTACCGAGAATTCAATTAGCGTTCAGAACAAGCAATGACATCTACAACAATCTAAAAATAAGCAGCACAAAAAAGAAAAGCATTTATGAAAAAGCTGGAGTCTACCAAAATCTTTGTCAGCCTGTTAACTCGACAGAATGTAATGTACGGTCCAACAAAAATTACATAGGATTCACTTCAAGATCATTTAAACACAGATATATTGAACATACCAAACATTCTCAGCACTCAAATTCGAACTCAACAGTAGCCAAACACATAAAACAACAGTCTTGTGAATATGGTCCAATACAGCAACATTTAACCGTATTGAAAATATGCAGTGATGAAATAAAATCTAATATATATGAAAAATATCGAATATACAAACATGTAAAAGAAGAGGGCCATGAAAATCCATTGAACATCATGACGGACTTCAAAAATCGTATCACATTTGAAATATTGCGGCAAAATGAAAATCAACATTCAGTAATCAGCTGATATAACATATAGAACGGAATGTAAACATAAACACACTGTAACAAAATCAGTTCTCGGGAAACTTTGGACAACGACGTACGTATCACGTTCATTAATCAATGTCTACGAATTCGTTTTCTTAAATAGTGGCTGTTTTACGATATTGTGACCGCAAGTGTGCTGTATATGACCTGACGATGGTCTGTGACCAAAATCGATTGTTTTAAAGAATGTGAATAATAAAAATTTTATTGAAAATCGTATGTATGGTGCCTTTAGGCTATGAACAATAAATATAATGCAATAGAAAATTGATATTATAGGTACTATTAATAAACAATAAGTGTGTGTATATTATAAATACATCACATTAAAATTAGTTTTTTTATTGTATTTTATGTCGGTTTATATATTCTGGCTTCAGTTTCAGTCATTTAATTTACTTAATACTAGTAAGATACCGTCGTACAAGTAATAATATGGTAATTGAGAATATAATATATACCATATGTATAATATATTCGTGGGTATACTCTATGTTCCGGATATAGATTGACGCCTTGTAGGGTTATGCTTCATAGAACCCATATGTGTAACACGAAATTTGCTAAATTTAATTTAATTAACTCGAAGCCTACAAACACCTGGCGCATTCAGGAAGTCATTGTCACCGTAGAGACTTTCCCTTACATCCGGTTCCCCGTTAATTAAGTTTTATGTAATCACTCTTCTCTGTTTAATCAATTTCTTTGCCACCGTGAATAAATAATGAGTACACAAATAACATTGTCAGGTCAGAAGAAATATTTATTCATACATATGATAAGCATAATTTATGCAGTGCTTTACAATATTAAAGATATTGAATAGTAAAATTTATTATGAAGGGTGAAAAAATCCAATCGTACACGGTATTGGGTAACTTAATATAAAGTTTCTGTCACATGCTACTACCAACAGTAACAGTACCAACCAAACCATACCAACAGTATGAGTAGTAACACGATTCAAGTCATTGTGTACCAATGCAACTGGTCCACTAGGTATTCTTGTTCATTGACGTTATACATATTGTATAATATTTTGATAAGTTGAACACAAGAATATCGTACCACGCCTCCGAGAAGTACGAAAGAAATATGTATTATATTTATTTACAATTTAATGTGCAGTAACAGTTTAAGGTAGAAAAAAGTCTGTAACTTAACTTTTCAGTAACTATGTACTCATTAGAATTTTATTTTCAAATTATGTGTACTCTACGTATAAACAATTATGAGGATCCTAAAGTACGGCAGTGACTTAAATTTATTCACTTTTGTACACATATTTACTCAATCTCTAGAAAAATGAAGAGAAACGCTTTTAATTAGCTATTTTTAATACACTGCATAATAACTAAACAGTGTTCTTAATAATAATTGTTCATTGTGCTAGAAACTTAAACTAATCGTAGCAATACAATATTTCTTGAGCTAAAACTGTCGTTGTATCTCCTTATTTGAAAATTAGTAATATTTGTTGAAAATAAACAGGATATTAAAATGGGTAAGATTTGTCGCAAAGTAAAAATTGTAGCGCTTTTGAATTAAAAATTAAATATTTTTTGTAGTCGCCGATATCATTTATAATTAATTTTATTTAGTTTAGTAAATAAATTTATATTTTAATATTTTCTGTTTTGTATTACTGCCAAAACAAAAGTTCTTACACAGACACTGACAATCAACACACATACACCACACAAATCCTGTATACATAGTGTTTATGTGTACTTTGTTTTCGATATTCAATTATTTTTAAATTAAAAGTGAAACAAATAATTCATATATGCAAATACTTTACAATGTTCTTTAAGCAGCTATTTTATGCGGCTCGTCATGTTTAATTTCTTATTGTTTAAATTTTTTCTTTGCATGCTGTAAATCTGTCTAATCATTTTAACTTCAATTATTACAAGTTTTATGAATCTAAAATCTGTGCTATTCAGTTTATGTGTAGCGACAAAATATTTTGAAAAATTTTTGAAGCCAGTTGTTAGTGTTAAATGAAAAATTTTAAGGTACAATTACTGTACTCACAGAATTTAATAAGCTTTCTATCCGGCAATTTTACAGAAATATTATTTAGTTATGTAGAAGGAAGTATATATTTTCCTTTTTTTCTTCCAAGTCTGTTTCACAATAAACAAATCATAAACATAAAGTTTTCTTCAAATCATTGTAAGGAACACTTAATTTACCTTAAGTAAGTGAAGTTTTATATAAAAAAATAAAAACTACTTATCTTAAAATGAAATATTTTAACCATAAATAAATTAATTAATTCAGGATTCTTTAATGAGTTTGCTACAACGTTTAATTTATGAGCACACAAGATGAATCGCATCTTACAATAAAAAAAAAATAACAAATCAATACTAAGGAAATGAATGTTTCTTTACTAGCGTCTTAATAAAAGAGTGCATTGCTTTAAACGTTTTACGGAAAGTAAAAACGAGTTAACAAGAACAGTAACAAATGTTCTATATAATGCTTAAGGGCTAAGCTTCTTTTCTTTGAGGATTTAGAACAAACGTCAATTATTTTGACAAAGTGAGTGTACGATGAATTGCTGATAAGCAAGAACGTGGCAGCTTGGATTAACGCTTCCCTTCAGTTTGACGTTCCAGTAATAGTTCTTGTCTTAACTGGTGATTTATTATTCACTACGTCAAAGGTGCCAATATTTAAAGGCGAGGACTGTTTCTACACATTTCAATATTTTATATATTTGTGTAACACACTAAACATCAAAACAACAATCACCGGTGTCTTAAGTGTTGCAGTATTTTGAAAATTTAAAGAAATATAATGTACTAACTGTTACCCGCTGCTTCGCACTCAAATATTTTACTTTTAATAAGTATTTTAATATAATTTTTATTGTCTGTGTATATGGTGTTCTGTTAGCTCGTATAACTATTTTGTACTCATTAGTTAAATTCTCTTCAAAGCTGTTTTCAACACTTGTACTATTTTAATTGTACTAAATTATTATGTTGGTGCAACAGCCTTTGGAGATTTAAAAGTCCCTGTTCATAAAGCCTTTGGAGATATTTATAAAATACCTGTTAAATAAAAACGCTAAATTCTTTATTTTAAGTGTTACTGTGTTAGAAGCATTGTATAGCACATTAAACGTTGTGTTTTCCTCAACCATTGCTTTTATTTATTTCAGCAGTAAACTGAAAACCAAAAACCGTTGTCACCTAACCTCACAAATGAAAACAACACGTATTTCCGCTTTCCATTAAGTAATAGGACAATTTACAATTAGTAAACTTCTTTTCCACATCGTAATATATCGATACAATCGCATATTATATAAATCATCGAAAATATACTGCAGGAATGGATAACTGTACAGTTCCGATATCGCTAAATAGATTTTGTTTATTTTCTTGTTACTATGGTAATTAATTCAGGGGTCCATGGTGTTGTTGACGTCTTTAGTAGTAGTATTTAATATATTTCATTACTTATTTATTGCATCATCAGAAATACATATAAACGTAAATTTTATAATCGTTTAAGACAATTACAAAATATAGGCCTTTAGACGTATCTGTATACAAAATTACAAAATATATCAATACATTCGCATATTAAAAACATTTAAAAACTGCAGGAACGGATAAAGGTACAGTTCTGATGCCACTAAATATCATTTGTTTATTTACTTGTTACTATGGTAATTAATTCTGGCGTCCATGGTGTTTTGACATCTTTATACGCGTCAAAGAAAAGGCATAATTAAAAAGGCTCAAATCGTGCGAACGGGCAAAATATCAAATTCCAAGTTAGACAGTATTTTTCGCCTTGTGTCAAAGGTTACCTGTGCACAATTTGGTGGCAATCGGTGTAACGGTGTGGATTTGTATTCAGTACCCATTAATCCTCAGCCTTTAAGTTTTATGTATAAATAAGTGTAAATAACGTGATGTTTTTGTGTGTGCTGATGACACATATTAAAGTGAATTCGCTATGAATTAGTAGTAGTAGTAGTAGTAGTAGTAGTAGTAGTAGTAGCAGTATTAGTAGTACTAGTAGTAGCACGGAACATTGTGGGATCTGCTGACTTCTTGAGTCATCAGGTTTTCGACTTGTTTGTACTCTTCCCTATCCTACTAAGAATTATGTTAAAAACGTTTGTAGATAAATATTACACATTTTTTCTCTTTTATTATCGTTAACATATTATTATTATTAATGAATGTTACTTTGTTAATATTTGTAATTATTAAATTGTGTTTGTATTAAATTGTATTAATTATTATTATGTATTTTCTCATTCCTGTTTTATTCATCAATTGTTCTTTGAATATACCTCGGAAATAAGTAGATGATTGTTATTGTTACTGTTGTTGTTATTGTTGTAGTTTATGCCACTGAATAATGTAGTTTATTTTATACAAAATAATTTATCTTTCTGTTGTTTTTGTTTCGGTGAGAAAACTTGCAAATACAAACTCTTTGTTAAAATTAAAAGAGCACAAAAGTAAATTACGTTTATTTTAATGACCTCAACTACGGCACGTAGATTATAATGACATGTTTATTTATGAGAGTCGTTATATGTAGTTTTACTAGTTTTAATTAAGTATCCTCTTTTATTAAAATTTGTATGCTGACGTCAACACTTCAACAGAAAAAAATTATTTGCAATGTATCAGCAAATCACATTTTATGTTTACTTACGTCCGGAATAAATGACAGCATTTATGTTACTAAGGTTGTTGTGGGTAAAGTATTGCACTTCGTGTCAAATGTGATGCTTTTCGTGTCAAAAGTTGAAAATACTAAATCATGAAAAGTCTCGAAATAAAGTTACAGCTATCACATTTGTCGTGATACTAATTTAGCAAGATTAGTAGTGACAGACAATGAAAGTAAATAAGTATCTTAACTTACTCAATAAAAGATTTAAACTATCATTTAGTAAAAGATTTTTCACTAAAATAAATGCTACATATACAGAAGATTAACCCAATACATGTAAATAAATTTAATTATGAATACCACATGTTGCTTTTAAAATGTAAATGTGGCAATCCTATTAAAATAGAAGGTGTATTAGGTGTATTTGCCAAAATTAAATTATTTGGCCTTATGTCCCAAGTTTGATGAAACATGATTTACTAATTTTAGAAAAGCGTTGAAACTAACATTGTCGTGACTACTTACGCATGTACCATACGTAATTTGTAATATGTATATACCGGGTTTTTTTTTCAGTCAAATATGCATTGTGGTATTTTTGATTTTAGCTGTTGTTTGTGTTGACCAGTTTGAATGAGAAGGGTCATTTATACTGCTACCTTTGAGCAAAATACCGTTTGTCCGAATGTTGTTCAAGAGTCTCCGATATGCTAATCAGCAATAGTTGCTGTGTCGTTCAGTTCCTTTTTTTTATGTGAAATGATTAAATTACATTCATGTATATGGTCAAGACGTATTAACTGACATTATCAGGAATATTGGCCCATTGTCTGATGGAGTACTCGGTCTCTAGTAATTTACAGTTTTGTGAATTGTTTTTAGTTTGGTATGTAATTTTTCCTGGACAATGTTTCAAATCTGTAGTATTTTAAAAGTTAATCGTCCTTTATATCGACTTTGATTTGTTTCGAATGAATTACGTTTTCTAGTTGTGTTTCTGTCCATGGAGTTTTTTAGGTCAAAATAACTGTGGCATACCTGAAGTGGGGATTTAAATTACGGCCGATTAGAACTTGAAAGTGGTAAAAAGGCCACATAATATAAAACTAGACTTAGAGTTTAATAAATAAGTAAAAAAGAAAATTACTTTCTATATTTGTTTATAATGAAAGAAAAGCTTTTGGTGTATGCATTTTGTTAAAAAAAGGGAATTTAACTTTTAAAAAAACTTCATTTACATTTTCTTTTTACCTAGAAAGAAATCCCTAAATAGAGAATAAAAATTACACGCTCATAGAGATAACGGTAAGAAAAGAAATAAATCTTCTGACGTCGACCAAAGTTAAACAAAAAAGAAATTAACATTATCTGACGCACGTCAGATAACTATGTTTGTACAGTATAATTATTCTGACGTGTATAATTATGACAGAAATCTTCAAATGCAAAAAAAAACTCAAGTTTTGATTTGGTAATACAATAAACAGTTTTGACACGATGTAGACTAATATTTGTTTATATTGACCACAACTGTACGCAGAACTTCACTTTATTATGTGACGATTTAATTGAATATAGAATCTTAAATAAATTAAAAATTAATTTGCTAGCAATTAAGTATTTTTAAATCGCACTATTAAACCTAAAGCACCTGTACTAAATCAGAATGAGTATGAGATGTAAATGGAATATCTAACTAAACGATAAAAAATCGAATTGTAAAAAGCTATTAATGTCACAGTTAACCCTTTGCTAGTCATCATGCGGTGACCTGTTAATTCCGAACTCAACGTGTTTAGCGAGTCGTCTGTAACTTAGGAAAATATAAAAATCATAATGTTTGTAATTAGTAATTTGAAGGCACGAGTAGTAGTTAAAATAATTCTCTTAAATTATATATGTATAATTAATGTATTGTTTTCGTAATAAGAATGTCAATTTAAATAAAAATAGGAACTATATTATCGCGGAGTACTTGCCTTTCTCCGTTGTAATGTGCCAGTCGAATCGAGTAGAGAGTCACAATGCTGCCGTCAGAGCGTATAGAACTACGAGCGAGAGCTCCACCAAAATGCACTGGTTAAATTTAATTTTAAATGTTAGCTGCCTCTGCTAAACGTGGCGAGCGAGTGTAATGTGTGAATTGTAGAAAGTTGTGTTAAAAAGAAAAATGTAATAAGTTAAAACTAAAAAGAAATTAACAAGTAGTAAGCAAGATGACGTCTCCCCTCAAGAGGTAAATTCAAGTACAACTTTACATATGAAGATGTGACCTGCATAAACTTCACATGTGGACGTATACGATGCATAAGACGCTGACGAGGACCTACGTGGATCTACACCAACTTTAACAAGAGAAACTTCAATCTCCGCAGTGAACCACCTATCTAGTACTTGCCGAAGACAGGACTCAGATGACGACGCTGACTTCAAGAATTCCCAAGAGAGACACCCCAGGACGAGGTTACCACGACCTATTGTAAAGGTGACTCGATAGCTTGCCTATCGAGAGTTAATTATATTTGAGACATAACTTACAGAGAAAAGAGACTTTTCAAAGACTATAATTTTCTTTAAACTATAAATGAGACCAACCAAGAGTTTACTGTAATATTGAATATCATACGTTGTAACGCATTATATGTAAACGTAAATTATAATAACTTTAGTTAATAATACCATTCTTCAAATGGTAAAAGAAGTCTTGCAAGCATCTAGATGAACACAAAATACTCAGAAGTCTTTGTTATAGAGATATTTAAAGTAAACTCGGATCCGAGGTAACAAAGTACATAATCATTATGATCCCTAGTTTTTCTGAAAACCATTTAAATATTTTAATCTAATTAATTATGTCATGGGATCTTTTGGTATCAGTTGTTAATAAAGAGAAGTCATCTTATTACACATGAAAATGAGTGCATAAATCAGTGAAATACCTTCCCTTGTTTACTAATAATTAGCTTAAGTAATTTGTTCAATTATGTTGAGTTTAATAACAGTTCGTTACAACGTAGGCAGCCCATGTAATTGGCAGGTGTCAATTTAGATGGGTACCCTGGATTTGTAACGTGGTAAAAAACGTTACAAGACGGAGTACGTAGTATGTTGCAAACATTATATATTTCTGTACTTATCGATTGTACACACCAGAAAATATATTGGTAAATTAGGATACATTTGTCTTGTCCCTCAATACGTTTAGAGACGTTGCAGGTAAACGGTGTTACTGAACGACTCCTGGGGGAATTAATATGCAGTTCAAGAACGAGGGCAACTTTACCTCGTACATAACCTAGATAAGCGTCCCATCGTTACTGACGCGTCTGTTGCAGGAGGTTAAACGGCAAGATAACATATACGTGTCTCTCTGTTCCTTGTATGGTTGTACTGATTATAATTATCAGGGAATTATTTACACCGTTTGTTGTTATAAATCCAAACAAGACATTCAAAAGGTATTTGTGGTAATAAAATTTATTGTCATTGACTTAATTCGTTTTCTTATTTATTGTAATATTTTCTCACATCTTAAACTTATTACTTAAGTTTTTAATAAGAACAGTTCACCCAGTGTTTTACAAAGTTATTTGAGTAACTGTAAAAGCATAGGCCTATCTGTATAAATGGCATTACACGAGGTAAACTGATTTTGATTTCGTTTTACTTAAAACGTATTTATTACTCAAATGCTTAGACGTACGGAATGGTCGGGTACATAAGTCACCCATGAAATTAATTTGTACGACTCCTATTTTACAACAACAATATATTCCGACGTTACGTTCGTTTGCATTTGATGTTGAGTGTAATTTTAGTACTTAAAATACCTTTACTTACACAACCAGACCGAGTATTTAAGTTACGTCCAAACACTATGCCACATAGAAAATAGAATGTTTCAGACAAGGCAGAGTATCATAAAATGAAACAATAAGTAAACATTTGAAAAACAATAAAATTGTACTTGTTTAGTTTAAAAGCGTGAAAATTTTAAACATTTGCCTTTTCTATAAGTGTGCGGGTAAATCACACATATAAGAAATCACCATATTAGAAGATTTAATTTTACAATTAGAAACCTCAAACTAATTTATAATAAAATTAACTAGACATTACGTTTGTTGACTGACAAAAGTAATAAGCCACATAATTTTAAAATACTGGGAACAAAAACATTTTTAAGCAAACGGTTTGAAGAAATGGATATGTATTGGATTCACCGAAATGGAAAAACATCACCCAAAAATTATGTAAATAATCAGTATTTTTAGGTTTAATTAACTCTTTATGTTAAATTATTCACTAATGTTTTCTTTCCAAAGTTGTTACTGAATAACAAGGTCTGCATGGATAGATAGTATTCATAGAAGAGGAAAATAAATACATCAGCTGGTATAGATAAAGAAATAAAAAATAGGTGCCTGTAGAAGTAAAAATTGGTTAAGTTAAAACTGTCTTGCCAAACTTTATGCTACCCAGCCGTTACAGTTAATAACAGTTATAAATTATTTATGAAAATATAAATTTATTTTGCTTCAATGGCTGCTGCCGATTTTTCCCTACGTAGTTGTTGTGTAAGACACATTAGTCTACTAACGTCTCTGCAGACAACAAAATTTAAATTCTTGAAAACGTTTAAATATGGTACACATTAAATTTATAATGGCAAGATATATATATTATATTAATAAAAAGATTTCAATGCATAATTTTTGAAGACAAAAGTTACATATAGGCCTATTTTAGATATACGAAAATTACATATATTTTTCAATCATGCGAAGCACGAAAAACATTACAGTATCAAAAGTGATCAAGAAGCACATAATCAGATACAATATGTCGAAACTGTTTGGCGAAATAGTGTTACCATTATTCTGTGTTGAAGGTTCTGTGAATTTATTGTAGAACGCTAAAAATATAATAGGATGTCTTTATGTATCAGTTTTGGTTACATAGAATTTTTGTTGATAATAGATAATGTTGATAATTTTTTGTTGAGCGGAGTGTATCCGGTCAGCCTACGTAGGGTGAGCACCCATACTGACGTGTGTTTTTAACAATTGAGTATGTGATTTTACATTTGACGATCTCAACTGAGTAAAGGAATCTGATGATGGAACATACGTTCCGAAACGAGTAATTCTAAATAATAAAACAAAGTCACACGACGGATATACGGTAATTTATTAATTTATAAATAACAAAGTGACTTGGATACCAATATTACCTCCAAAGTATATATCTCCAATTATTACCAGTAATCGTTGTGATTTTTATTCATCATAAAATATTGCCTTATCATCTGTTTATCCATCTTCTCATCCATATACACCTACCACGACAAGATACCCTCTGTCTATCTTAAATCTCACTAATATTATTTTATCATTGACACAAGTATAGTTTTTGTATTTTATTCCTTCATTTCTTATCAATCATAATAGCCACTGCACTCTGAGCTCTTGTTCCTGAGTCTACACCGCTGTACAGCATCTAATAATCATTAAGGCATTCTGTACCTTTAAGTGTCTTTTTGTTTCTGTTTTTACAGAAATGTTTATTATTCTTTAATTTAGTCCTCTGTTTAACTCTTTTTTTTTAACTACTCCTCTTACGTTCCAAGTAGCTAGGTTTAATCTGTCCATAATTCCAATGTATTTATCATTTACATGCTTATGTCTATTGACACAAAATCCGTCCGGCTTATTCCTGTGGAGATTATGTGTAGGCGTAGTTTCACTATCAGAGGTAACCAGCCTCTACCTAGGTACTGCCACCTTAAGGTTTCCCAACGTGCCTGATCTTCTGTTGGTGTTTTTCCTTAGCCTTTGAGGATCCCTCCATGCTGCAAAGCAGTTGTTTTGTAATTTTTAATAAAGATCTCCTTCCTCTAGCCTTTGGCGAACCAACGCCGAACTGCAAGGAAGCAGCTAAGAAATTAGAATGAAAAAGGAAGACACACTAGCCTTGAATACTCTAATAACGTCGAGGTCAGAAAAGAACAAGAGTCAGTCAAGAGAGACTAGACAGAAATAATTAAAGGAAGGGATCTCACCCAAGACAAGTTGAAGCAAAGTGAAAATCAAGCTAGAGCACATCAGAATTGCCAAATAAGTATCCACAAGTGTGTACCCCTGATATATTACACCTGAATACTAAAACAATAATTTTTAGTTTAAAGTAATTAACAAGTGTTTGGATTTAATACAATAACAAGATTATACTGAATCCTGTATGTGTTGAGGTATTCAGAACCGGTTAAGGCTTTCGGTATTTTTGTTCAGCATGACATCAAAACAACTGAAGATAGATTATCTATGGATTGACAATGTTCCGGTCTAATATGAAGGATTAGTCGAAAACAACATAACGTAAAAGCAACAGTATAGCTTTCTGAATAACTTGCCTTCTGAAGATGCTTATATATTAAGTTATGAATAGTGTTTTATATACAATGTACAATTGGTATGATAAATAAATGAACAATACAATTGACATGCTATATTAATTAAACCCACAACTAACTCAATTGCTTGTTTTATACTATATTTTTTAGTCGTCTAAACAAGTACGCGGGTGTTTCTCTCACTCTCGCGGGATGTGTGTGTGTGTGTGTGTGTGTGTGTGTGTGTGTGTGTGTGTGTGTGTGTGTGTGTGTTGGGTTAGTTGTGCGCATGCTAGTGCTATTGCTAAGCCAAAGGGACATAACAGAAAATAATATATCCTGTAAGGGGATGAACAAACTGCAGTAAAGCGTGCGTGTATCTTGTAAATGACCGTTATTAGTAGCATCGCGCTTTGTGTGCTTATCTCTACAAACACTTTGCAGTTGTTTGTGTCTATCCGTGTTGTTTCATCTATTATCAGTGTTTATGCAGATTTCTCATAAAATATAAATGCATTCATATAATGGCGTATGTCTACCGCACTGCATTACCATAGCTTCATAACTTTATAGTTTGTATTGTTAACGCCACTACTGTGTAAGCAACTCAGGGTGTCGGTGCGGCAAGCAACAAGCAGTTAGTCATGCAGTAAATGGAGTTTCGAGTTTGGTAAACTAAACGTAAGTTATTTGTTGTGCGGTTGCTTAAGGTGTTTATATTCAGTGTTGTTATGGGCTTAGTAGAATAGTGTCTATGACACCTAGTTTATTAATGTACAGGTTCCGGGTTAGATTTCCGGGCACACTGTAAAGTCAACGAAAAAACGGTCCCAGGTCTACTTAGCCTGTGAAAATGAATACCTGAGAAAACATCCTAGAGTAATAATGTGCTGCTGCAACTTAGAACTGGTCACACTACCTTCCCTGTTTTGCTGACAGGTTCACGTACAGCAGCCTATACTGCATAGCTCGTAGATTGCTTTGGCGGTAAAAAATTACCAGTACTATTGTTACTTTTTTGTGGTTTCTGTTGTTGTTGCTGCTGCTGCTGGTGTTGTTGCTGTTACGGTATTAGTAAAAGTGATAAATTTATAATTGCATATTAATGTTGAGATCTATTGCAATTAATTACTACTAGATGTGTAATCCATGATGAATAATTATATAACTAGAATTCTTTAAATCCAAGTTGGTTCATATGAAAGTAAATAAATTTGTGATTACTGCTTTCTCTGGGGTTTAATAGTGTCTTACACTGATTTAAGGCTATGATCCGTGAGATCGTCATAATAGTTGTATGTGTTCTCGATTGTGTGTACACTCTCATGGCGGCTTCAGACTTCAGACGATAAACAATTGTTTCAATTTTTTATTTTTTATATATTCTTTTTTATATAGCCTAAAGGTACCATATAATGTTATTATTTATATTCTTAAAGCGATCGATTTCGGTCACAGACCATCGTCAGGTTATATATCACATTTGTGTTCACAATATTTTAAAACACTATTATTTATAAAAACGAATTTGTATACATTGTTAAATTTGATACATATGTTGTTGGCTAAAGCTTCCTAAGAACTGATTCTGTTATAGAGTGTTCATGTTTACAAATTATATCAGCTGATTACTGAGTGTTGATTTTGTCGTAATATTTGAAAGGTGATATGATTTTTGAAGTCTGTCATATGTCTACAAATCTGTTTACACATCTTAGAAGTTTAGTCCTTAAGACAAAACTTCGGTTGCTTGGTCACTCAGTGCTAATGAGTTAATAAATTACAGTAGTTGATGTTAAAATTATTTTTTGGACATACTTCGGTTTTGTATACGTACAGAAATATCTAATCAGAATGATCACAGTTGCACACCACTATGTAAAAATTATCCCAATTAGCCAATCTGACGATGGGCTGTGAAGCTTGAAAGCGCTAATTGGGATAATTTTTACATAGTGGTGTGCAACTGTGATCATTCTGATTGTGATTTAAACCACTAACACAAATTTCTTCATTAAAAGAAATATCTAACTCAGAAATAAAATATTGCAACGTTACAACAATTATACAAATATATTATCATATTCTCAACGCAACTATAATATGTATTACACCGGCCAGGTCGCAGGATTTGTTCTCTCGTTGCGTCAAGTATATGTGGTTGCACAATAATTAAATAATTTTTAAAGAGGAGTGAGATGTTGTTGACATGAAATAATCAATTAAACCAGTTTCAAAATAATCATTCTAAGATTTATTTCCTTGATAGAAAAATATTTAACTATTAAATATCAGAGGTAAAGAATAAACTGTGAAACTTACCAAGTGTTTGTATGTTTTTAAAAACCTTAGCAGCAATATATCTCACCAAGTGCCTAACGAGCCATCACTCAATAATACATGTTGTTTACATATAAATAGCCTGAAGTAGCGCTTTAAAAATTCAGTTTTGTCAAATCATAAACCTTAACTTTATTATTACTTAAATTATGGTAATAATTAAATATTAATTATGTTATTAATTTATAGCTTACTTGACTTCTCTACTATACTGGAATTTCTAAAGTCCTGAATGCTTGATGATACTCGACTAAAATGTTGGTTTATTTTCTGGTAGCTAACGTAATGATTTAATAATAGTAGTAAAGCTTATATCCCATAATACTTTTGAAATATGATCATAGCTCCAGGAACCTTCGAAAATTGTGTTCACTCTTTGGAACTGGCCAGTCTCTTACGGTGATTACTTAATTGGGATCCTTACTAACATCAGCTGCCGAGTATTTTTACCAAACAGCACTAATACTGTACTTCCTTCTGGAATACAAAACACTTCTTCGTGCTCAGCTAGAGTTGGGCATCGTGTATTCTAGTTAAAACCTCTTTAATGTTTTCTAAATGGTGTTTAAAAGTACTTTCGATAACTATGAGAGCGTCTAAACAAACAAGGCAAGTTTTCCGTCCCAGGCCTCGGAGAACCAGATCCATTAGTTTTCAAATATTCCTGGCGCATTATAGAATCTAAATGGCAAAACTATAAACTTGGAAAGGTCACCTGTGATCGAGAAAGCTGTCTTTCCTTTGTTTTTTTGATAAAAACACACTCTCTTTAGGTTGAATGTGGCAAACCGCTGAACTCCAGACAGCGCATGGAGTGTATCGTAGACGCGAGCTCATGGATAGAAATCTTCCTTTGTCACGTAGTTAAACTTCCACACGTAGTTCATAATTGTCCACACTAAGCAACATATACAACATCAACAATAAGCACTTGGTGATCAAATTCATGTAGACCTAGCCACAGATATATCTCCATGGTCCGAAACACTTACTTCCGAACAGACCTCCTGTATCTGTTCGGAAGCTTGGCTTCAGATATTTCACGACATCAAAGCGCACAATGGAAACTGCAGCGCCCGTGTTCACTGTAATTGACGTCGGCATTTTTTGAACAAATCCGTTTTTCTGAAGTGTAGAAGTTGGTCATTGTCTAGAGGTTTCATCCTCCAGTTAGTCAACACTCGCCACGTTGTACCGAATACTTGTTGTTTTCAACCTGCTTAAGTCTGGACCGATAATCTCATTGTAGATATCCAAGTTTCCCACATCTATAACACTTCGGTCTTCCTTCCTTTCTCTACTGTAATGCCGCACGTTGGATTTCTGTTCATTGTACTTCCACTTCACCACTTGTGGCGTCGCGACCTTTTATTGCTCCCACTTTATGATTTGCTCGACCAAACGCTGACTAGGTGGCCTCAAATTGTGAATAAGTGAAACTGCTTAGTCTTTCTCTATTTCATTATTTTAGCATGCAGCGGCTTCAAATTGCCGAAGATACGTCGTTCAGTGAACGCTTCCCTGGAATGTTGAGGCGTTGACATTATGTGCCCCAACTGCAGGCAAAGTGACTTTGCCCATTTTTTATTTTCTGTGTCTTTTTCTGGCTTTGGTGCAGTCTGTTCACCGATTTGATTTTAAACGCATGGTTTTATTTTCATTAACTGCTCAACTTCATATTTTATGTGTTCTATTATAGTTGCAGTTGAGTCTTCAACAGCTGATATTTTTGTTGACATACTAGATACAATTATCCCACACTACATACAGATTTGTATAATTTTTCTACTTCAGCTGTTTTGTTTAACATCGTTTGTTCTATTTCAGTTATTTTTAGTGTCACTGATTTTTTTTTGATTCCCATATCTAATAAGGTGGTTTATTCACCTCACCTTGAAATAAACCCAGCCATGCAGAATTATGCTCCTGCATCAACTTTTGTTCTTGTAACTTTTTTATGTCCTCTGATTCCTGTTGTCGTACTCCAAAATCAAGCAAGAATGCTTTTTGGCGCATTTCTGCCTCTTCTTTTTCCTCTCGACGTTTTTCTTTGACATTTTCTGTTTCTTCCGCCCCCGTCGGCGTTTCTCATCCTGCTCAAATTAGTTGCAATATAATACAAAAACTTTTGTTATAAAAGGGACTTTATTTACAGTAATATTAATAGTTAATTAATGTTTGGACAGTAACCAAACAATCAGTATAAAATTTTTTTACATGTAGTGTAAAACTGGTTTAATTAATGCTAGATTGCCACTTTTACGTGACAGCGAGACGTTGCGTAATCCAATTACCTGCGCTGTATGGAGAATATAAACCAGCGATTGCGGTAGTTAGAGAACATTTCAATTTACAATTATTGTGCTGCAACCATGACACCTATGATTTCTAAAATTAAATTCCCAATCATCTAGTTTTTAACTCTCACAGTAATTGACCCCGTTACGTGGTTAGAATCGTGCGCGTGTGTTATGTATTATATATATATATATATATATATATATATATATAGTATTACTTCTTTATCCCTATATTTATTATCCTAGAAAATATAATATATTTAACATTGCTAAATATATATATATTTATTTGTTTGCATTCCATGGTTTTTCTTTGGAAATTGTTATTAGTTGATATGGTTCCTTTTGCAAACGCATATTTTTGTACATACAGCGTATGAATTACATTTACTACAAATTCCTGTTTGGTGTTACACTAATTGGACAGTAAAAGTTTTGCCACCTTTTATTTTTGAAATCGTCAGTAGCGGCTAATATAAATACTTGTATAGCACAGTACAGTAAATACTGTTGAGACTCTTACATAGTACATATTAATTGTGTTTTCTGTACGTAACTTCTCAATGACAGTTCTACAGTAATACTTTAAGTTTAAAAATGCATACACTCATTTTCTTCAAATATTTGATACAGCTATTATCCAAAGTGTAGAGCAGGTACTAATTCACGTATAAAAATTAATAAAATTATTGAAGTCACGTTGCGCAAATTATTATTTGAAATTGTACACACAGTCAAAAAATAAACACCCTGTGTGTTGTAGATTGAAAACGTGGGTACCGGGGTTTGGGTGAGCAAATGTAGACATTAATGTAGCATTGTTCAGTACAAAATTAACAGTCATTAACACCATTTGTGTTGACATTTCTCCCGGCCAAGATTGGCAATCATCGTGTTTAGGCGGACCTTTGATACAGCTGCACTATATAAGTCTGTTGATGTGCAACGGAACATTCTCGCAGGCATCTTCTTACACACGTTACAGTACACAACACTTAACACTCGTCCAACATTTTTGCCCTACCTTGCGACGATAGTTTTTGTGAATTTATTTGTCCCCAACGTAAACGCTGACCTAAATAAGTATTAATGATAGCAAGTATTTAATAGATTTTATTTACACGCTCGTTAATTTATTAATTTTATTTCCGGTATTATGAATAGTATTTAATTGTTTATTAAATCAGTTTAATAAAATACATAGTTAAATTAATGTTTTACAGTCTTGTGATTCTCATCGAATTTTTAACTCAGGGAACCTTAACCTAGTAACAGTACTTTATGCTCACATTAAACGTACATATTAAGTTAAAATAAATTTATAACATTAAGGTGTCATAGGAATTCGTAAAATGCGTACACCTGTTAATTTCTACATATCCATGAGCCGAGCACATGTATTTAGTAGAGCTTGCAAATTCTTTGCTTTGCGCACCTGCCGATGCCCACTGAGGAACATTGTGCGTGAATGTACGGAAATTTCCACGGACTGGTTTTGGGAAGTGTTAAGGGAGCGTTATAAGATAAAGTGTTTGAAGTTCTATTTTTAATTGTTTTTGCTGAATCCTGTTTGGTGCAGAGTCAAATATCAAATGTAGACTGTTTTTTACGATTATGAAACGAGAAACTACACAACTAGGAGAACAATGCAATACAATTTTTTGTCGCTTAATAAAATTAACTGCAGTATTTAGAGATTACGATCTACGCAAAGCCTATGAATAGTGTTAGAAGAATTAAGTCTATACAAACGTTAATACTACATAATAGCTTACTTTTCATTAGTGATTTATCGAAATGCTTGTTATTAGAGATTTGTTTGTTCATCTTGGCCAAGAATAATATATCGTACTACTAATTTCGTAGTGTAAACACTTGACAATCACAATACTCCGTCGGACCGAATGCTGCAGCATGATGATTAGAAATAATTATTCTAGTTTCTAGTTTTCAGTAAGTAAAACGACACGACGTGTTAAGAGACACTGTTACATATAATTCCTTCTTTGTTTCTATGTTTATTAAATAAACTATTTGTATACTTTATTAGATTGTACTTCACTACTGGCAAGATTATTTGTTTACGTTTGTTTTAAATCTAAAAGATTTTCATGCATCAACTGCCGTTAGTAAAACTTTAATATCTTTACTAGCACTGTCGAAATAATATTGTTTTTCCGAAATTTTATATACTTTGAAATATAACTACAACGTTAGTTTTTTCCGACCTAATAAACGTTTCTTATAGTTACAAGTTATTTGTTTTTCTAAATAGTGTATATAGTGTGACGCTTGTAGTGACAGAGTGATGTGTAAAACGGATTTTGTCTAAATAAATAGAGTTGTCAGATGCAACAATGTCCATAGAGTAAATTGTGTTTTTGACACTGAGTAACACGGGTGTTCACCTTTGTAAAAACACCACATCGTGTCCACAAGCAACAATAGTTACTCTATACAGGGTATTCAGTAGCTGAATACGTGTAAATGTTAACTACTGTCCGACGCGTCAGTAAATATTATTCACTGACATCATGTCTTAATTTCTTTAAACTTACGTGCTCCAGCGTTTCTTACATATTATGTATTTTTATTAAGCACACAATTTTAGTTTTATTCGTTGAAATTAAAATTTGTATTTTTCAGTAGAGGTTAGTGAGGATCGGTCAAAAATAACACAAATTTTTAATTTGTTTGAGTCGACGTTTCGACAATGTTTATTGTCATCATCAGGACCTGTGTCTGAAATACAAAAGAAATGTCAAACACAACAAAACAATTAAATATTTGGGTGAACGTGTTACAAAAATTGTATATTTTCTAAATTATGATTGTTTTTTAAACCACTAGTGAATGAAACATGTTAAAAATAGCTTTTAATAAATTACATAGTTGAACATCCACTAATCTGGTTTTAGTTATAGGTAATATATTTTACTATGCTATATGTTGACTGCTGTATGTATAAACAATTTATGTACCAATCTAATATCCAATTGTTGATTACTGTTTGTTTAATTAATTAAAATATCATTACATATAGTAATTTAAATTGTAATACTGTATAACTTAAGTTCTGTCATACTATAATTTTCTCGTTTTCTTAAAGATAATATTGGAAGATGTAAACAAACTCTCTTAAGTCATCACATATACAATGGTACATACATACGCACGCACACACACTCACATACACGAACACGTTCACCCAAATATTTAATTGTTCTGTTGTGTTTGACATTTCTTTTGTATTTCATACACAGGTCCTGATGATGAAAATAAACATTGTCGAAACGTCGACTCAAACAAATTAAAAATTTGTGTTATTTTTGACAGATCCTCACTAACCTCCACTGAAAAATTCATTGATTGACAGTCACTACGAATTTAAGGAAGTAAAATTTGTATTAATAAAATGATTACCAATTCAGAGCTATATCATATTTTTCAAAGCTGTTAACCTTTACTTCAATCTTTATTACTGGAACACGTATTTGTGTGAATACAATTCTTCTGAAATATTTTATCTCTAAATTTATAAAAACCCGTTAACAAATTATAAGATTACCCAATTGTAAATTACTTTACAAATTATAAAATAATTTACAAAACACTACAACTTTCGTTACTACAAATACTACAATTTTATCGTTACTAAACTGAAATTAAAATGTTTGGTCAGGGTATCAGATTAACTTTACATTAAAATGCTATTTTAATAGTAATCAGAATAGTTTTGGCAAAAGCATACTAATTCCAAAATTGGAAGATAAAATGCTGTAGTTCCAATATAAGACGAACATATTCGACAATGCATATTACATTTATACACACAAGTTGAAAATCATGAGATTTTCATACCCTAAAAAGCATTATCTTGTAAAACTTCGCTTCCCTGTCCCTACGACATTATATAAAAATATACTGCCTCTTATAATTGGTAAACAATCTAATCTCATAAATCTGCAATCCAATGTACATTTACAAACTTTGAATAAGTAATTAGCTAAACCACTCTAATCAAAATAGATTAATGCAGAATACGAGGTATACGAAACCTA
The DNA here is from genome assembly GCA_034769895.1 of Magicicada septendecula. NCBI lineage: Eukaryota > Metazoa > Arthropoda > Insecta > Hemiptera > Cicadidae > Magicicada > Magicicada septendecula. The sequence continues at coordinate 482,067,832 of CM068373.1, forward strand.
AACATACGAGTCTTCTGGTATTACAAGATTGCGATAGGACAAACACACCCCTTTATATGACGAATACGCCTTAGAAAAGAGAATGTAGGTGCCCATAATTAATGACAAACTGATGAGGCACGCCGTTTAGACTACGTAGGAAGCCTCATATGCTTCAAATAGTATCATATGCTTAAGGTTATTTTTATTCTGTATTTCACGCATAAATAGTAGAAGACTAATAGAAAAACAATTTGGAGCCAGCGTGTTAAGTTTAGAACAGAACTGTAAATTGAGATGATAGGTCATAACGTGTTCTGCGAAAGATTATTACAACCACAATTCAAGCAGAACATTTTATGTTTATTTGTTTATTGAAAAAATCAGGCAAATAGAGAATTAAAACAACATAACAATTAAGCTCTAGTGATTTATTTTTTTGCTATTAAAAAGAAAAATAATTTTCTATTAATGAAGATACTAGTAATGGTCATCATCATCTCTACTTCGCGTTTTAGGCATTGTTGCCCTTTACGCAACCCATAATTTTCTCGGCTATCTTCTTTCTTTTCGTTTATATATTTTTGCTTTTAAAGGTAATTAACTCTCTTTTATCATCTCCATGTGTCTATTCTAATAAATTGTATTATCTGTTATTTTTTATTAAATTGAATTTTTAAAGTTCTTTTCTGATTATTTCGGTCTTCATCATATCTCTCCGTTTACATATTTTGCCTCGTCACAAAACTTCATCTTTTAAGCTATAGTTCTTATCTCTTCTGCTTTTGTTGTAACACTGATTTAACTGTAGTTCATAATTTGTGGGTACTACTAGAGTTTACTAAAATTTCAGCATAATTTTTTTTAAAGACATCCGTCGATTGCAACGCGTATGTTATTATATCGTACCTTTCGGTCCAGATCTTTCTGTAATCTTAGGAAATATGAATCCTAAACAATTAACATGGTTTGCAAATAAATTTTTACCTTTCTAATCACAGCCAGGTTATCAGCGTATAAAATTAAGTTAACTGTATTGTTGTCACCTAAATAAATCACTCTTTTGTCATCTTATTTTTCAATTCCTTACAATATGGTTTATGTAGATATTAAAGAAAATAGGCGATAGACTGAAAGTCTCTTGTACACCTTGTTAGTGTATACCGGATTGTTTGTTTTGTCATTTGATCTGATATCTATGACTGTTTCTCTGTAAAAGCTTTCTATTGCTGTCATGAGGTGTGGTGGATACCCTCTGAGGTATATAATCATCCACAATTTTCCTTTGATTACACAATCAAAGGCTTTGTCAAAGTCGACAAACACTATTTACGTATCAAGTTTGTATTCTCGGTGTTTCTCGATTACCTAATGTCAAATTTGAGTCAATTGTACTAAACAAGTAAACATATTAATTCATGTTACTACACAGCAGTAATACTTAATGTACCTGTTGTAACCTTCCCACACTATAGTGGACTTTCTGAAAATAAATTTGGGTAAGCAGTATCATTGTATTGTGGCTAATGCTTTTTAATAAATGGTAAGCCTATATATAATTACAAATTTCTACACTAATGCGTATGTATTGTAGGCTAGTATTTTATAACACTAACTGATCCGTAGTGACAGAGTGGAAAGGTTTTTCCAAAATAATGAAAAAGAACTCTTACGTAATAAAACGAATATGCTCTTTGTGAAAGTCAATAAACGTTGTAACCGGACATATTAAACAATTTAATAGCACCTTTGATAGCGTTCTCACACTGAAACTTTTCAAATAAAACTGATTGCTCTTGTCAACTGTAGAAACTTAATTGTTTCATTTAATTATTTCAATTCAATTCTTTTAATTTTCTATTAATCTAATGTTACAAATAAGTCGATGATCAAAATTTGTTTAAGTTATTTCAAATCGGCTCCGGACCGTTTCAAGTAATGTTACATATTGTGATAAAGTTATTATTTTACATTCATTTGCTATCTCTTTATTACCAGCAACCGTAAAACTCTATTTCTTTTATGAATTTGCTAACTGCTATAATTTTTATTGTTCGACTAAGCTTTTCGTCATCACTGACATCTTCAGGTCTTAAACAACAGGTCTTAATATGTATCAATTACATCAAAAATTATATACAAGTTACAATTATATAGAAATAGAAGAAATGAGAAAAGAGTTTGGTGAAAAATACATAGAAAAGAAAATAAGAAAAATGGAAGAGAGATTAAATAAGAAACTCAAGGAATTAATAGAAGGAACAAGAAATAAAAATAAAGAAAAAGATAAAGAAATAAAATTTGCTGGAAAAGTATTAAATTTAACAGAAACAAAGTTTACAGAAAATGAACATAAATTATTAGGGAAAAGTTTAAAATATGCAACAAAAACAAACATAAATAAAGAAAATACAATAATAGAATGTGAAGAAATAATCGATAAAATAAAAAATGAAGAAACTAAAAAACAATTAAGAAGTGAAGTAAAAGAAATAGTAGAAAAAATATGTAAGAAAAACAAAAATGTAAGAAATAAAAACGAAACACAAATAAAAAAATATAAGAGAATTAAAAAAGAAAATCACGGAGAACAATTTGATAGTTATACACAGCAGTGGTAATGAACAAAAGAGATTATATCGAAAAAGCAGAACAATTTATACAAAAAGGACCATATAAAGAAATAAAATATGATTACACAAGTAAATTTCAAGCACAAACAAAGAAATTGATAAAAAAGACAACATATTTAACAGAATATATGTAATAATTTTTTTAACATATAATAATTTAATAATTTAACAGATCCATTTTTTAATTCTTCTTTCTTTATCAAATTTCGTTAGCAAATTCATAAAAGAAATAGAAGGATGGCTGCTAATTTAAACAATACGAAGAATAAAACCGTAACACTGTTTACAGGTTTTAATTTGTAGAAATACAGGTAATTTACATTTTGTTTAACATTATATACTCAATTTTCACCTAGCGAAAATTTACATTTAGATTATTGCACTTACACCATTACAGATATGAGTACAATTTTCCCTTGAACATTGTTGTAATAGACCTATAAAGACTGCCCTTATAATTATTAAAGGTATGCAAATTCTACGTATGTTTAGTAATTAAAACCAGACCCTTATTTTAACGGCGTGCTAAGAGGTTTCGACATTATCATTAATCCATGCCTACAGCATAGCTGTAACATACTGTTAATTAATTTTAATAACATTATTAATTTTCGCCATGTTGGTGTACTTTGAAAAATGTTAATACTGGTATGAGAAGTGTATTATACTCGCACTACTGAATTCCTGTTATAAATAATTAAAATTCCACGACAAAGCGAAGTGTGTAATAAACAGGAAGGTGTAAACAAGGTGCTAATGACAGGATCAGCTTGTAAACATGCTGTTTACTAAACATAGGAACATTATTGTCAGTTTCTCTTGTTTTACTTAAGTACCGGTGGTGAATTTCCAAAGAGACAACAAATTCTTATCATTAATTTTTTTTGTCCGAGGCCTTGACAACTAAGGTTTAAAAATGAGCCAAAAATATCGATCAGGAGTATTTCCGGCTTCTCACGTACACACAAGTTTGAGAATGAAACAAAAAATACAAAAGAAACAAAAAATAGAACATAATCCTGAAGCTCCAAAATTTAGATGTCAAATTAAGTTACATAAAAAAGAAATGCCATTAAGACCTATAGTATCATTTATAAATTCGCCAACATACAAAATATCAAAAGAAATAAGTAAAAGAATCAAAATGGCATATGAAAAAGAAGAAATCCACAGCATAGAAAATAGTAAAAAGGTAATAGAAAGATTAAAAGAAATTACCATAACAAATAAGACAAAATTAATGTCATTAGATATAAAAGATATGTACACCAACATACCAATAGCAAAAACAGTAGAAATAATAAAGAAAAACAAATTAAGTAATGTAGAATGGAAAAACGAAATAATAGAAGGATTAGAATTATGCCTAAGCCAGAACTACTTCAGATTTAATAACAAATTTTACATACAAGAAAATGGATTACCAATGGGATCACCGCTTTCACCATTAATGGCAGAGATATTCATGAATAGCTTTGAAATCAAAATTTTAAAAGATATAGATAAAGAAAGAAGAATTAAAAAATGGATCAGGTATGTAGATGACATACTAATAGTTTGGGAAGGTGAAGTAAATGAATTTAAAAAATTTACGGAAGAACTAAATAACATAGAAAAAACAATAAAATTTCAAGAAGAAATTGAAGGATTGGAAATTAATTTCCTGGATATCAGTATAAAAATTGAAGATAACAAACTCAAATTCGATATATATAGGAAAGAAACATACTCAGATTTAATAATTCCACAAGAATCATATCATCCAGTCAATTATAAAATGGCAGCATTAAATTCATTTTGCTATAGAGCTATAAATTATCTAGAAAATGAAGAACTCAAACAAAAAGAATTAAAGAAAATACAACAAATATCAAAAAATAATAATTACAACCCTAAAATAATTAATAGAATAGTTAAGAAAATAGAGGAAAATAAAGAAATAGAAAAGAACAAAAAAGAAAAAACAAATGAAGAAAAGATATATAAAGGAGCAATAACATACATAGGATATCAAACAAAAATGTTACAAAAATGCTTCGAAAAATATGAAATACAGATAGGAATAAAGAAAACGAAAAATGTATTCGGATATATAAAAGGTTGTTTAAGACCTGAAGATGTCAGTGGTGACGAAAAGCTTAGTCGAACAATAAAAATTATAGCAGTTAGCAAATTCATAAAAGAAATAGAAGGATGGCTGCTAATTTAAACAATACGAAGAATAAAACCGTAACACTGTTTACAGGTTTTAATTTGTAGAAATACAGGTAATTTACATTTTGTTTAACATTATATACTCAATTTTCACCTAGCGAAAATTTACATTTAGATTATTGCACTTACACCATTACAGATATGAGTACAATTTTCCCTTGAACATTGTTGTAATAGACCTATAAAGACTGCCCTTATAATTATTAAAGGTATGCAAATTCTACGTATGTTTAGTAATTAAAACCAGACCCTTATTTTAACGGCGTGCTAAGAGGTTTCGACATTATCATTAATCCATGCCTACAGCATAGCTGTAACATACTGTTAATTAATTTTAATAACATTATTAATTTTCGCCATGTTGGTGTACTTTGAAAAATGTTAATACTGGTATGAGAAGTGTATTATACTCGCACTACTGAATTCCTGTTATAAATAATTAAAATTCCACGACAAAGTGAAGTGTGTAATAAACAGAAAGGTGTAAACAAGGTGTTCTTGACAGGATCAGCTTGTAAACATGCTGTTTACTAAACATAGGAATATTATTGTCAGTTTCTCTTGTTTTACTTAAGTACCGGTGGTTAATTTCCAAAGAGACAACAAATTCTTATCATTAATTTTTTTTGTCCGAGGCCTTGACAACTAAGGTTTAAAAATGAGCCAAAAATATCGATCAGGAGTATTTCCGGCTTCTCACGTACACACAAGTTTGAGAATGAAAGTGGGATATCGTTTCCACAGGAGCAAATAAATCCACTGTAATCCATTATAGAAAACTTTATGTTTTATAGAAAGACAGAGTTCAGTTTATAGCCAACTGCTTAATTCTGAAATCCTCTTTCAAATTAACTTTTACTCCGTAACTTACCTGAGCTCATAATATTCAGTTATGCTACACCGCAATATGTTACATCGGAAGAACTATGGTATAAAACCATATGGGTCATTCTTCTAATGACTACCGGGAAAATTTCCTTACACGTGGACAAAACCCAGATCTGTGTTTTTAAATCCACAGGTCGCAACATGAGTCATTTCTACCGATCCGCGTTGGCCCTCCCACTGTCGTTCCGAAGCGTGTCTGCAAATATCTTGACGTCACGTGTGACTCCAAACTTACCTGGCAACCACACATCAAGCGAAACGCTGCCAAGCCATCGGATAAGAAGCTCTCAGGCTTCTCGGAAGAAACGACCGCTGCTCCAATCAGACACTCACCAGGATTTACACCACTTGCCTACACTACATCAAGGCCATCCGAACCTCCTGACTGCACCCCATGACCGGCTTCAACCATACCGCATCATAGAACGGCGAGCCCTAAGAATTATACACCTCCGCCTATCAATAACATGCACCAGAAGTACAGTTTTTTATGCCCTTAGTTCCCTTGACCTCAACTCCTTTCTCATGAAACTTAACAGGAAATTTACTAAAAACGCAAGCTCTCTAGCCTCAATCCAATCCATTGCAGCTTCCATTAACCGCACAACCAGATAAACAAAACGTCCAACCTTCCTTGTCAATTGCCTGCCTATCTACAAAACACAACAATCCTCTGAAATAAATAAACGGCCAGGTCATTACATATAATCCCGCACTACACTCTCTTCCCTCACTTGAGTTCTCCACCGAACATTTAACGCCGTTTTGTAACTTTGTAGCTACCCTGCGTCTTTAACGTCCGGCACTACGCGGCCAGCCAGTCTCTCGTTAGGCATAACCCCTTCTACCTTACACCTTTACCAATTTGGCTGTCTCGCGTAACACAACACACAACAACCTACACTCTCTAGACAAAGTGCCTCCACCTTCTCTGTCACCGGTCAGCAATGGCGTGCATCTCCCATTATCCTAAACCAAACAAGCTGAACGAGGATTGTCCCCAAAACAGACTGAGACTTATCATACTCGAGAAGCCACAAACATCTCAAAAAAAAATTCTACTTGAACAAGGTAACAAGACGCCAGTTTCCTGTGACCAATTTGGTGTAGTGATCGTCATCCCTACGAGCCGAAGATAGTCACAACTACAACTATTTCCCAACTGATGTTTCCTGTTAATCGCTATAGTTAAAGCTCAACGGATATAACGGCGGTCTGTAGGATATGGTCCTCAGCTGTTGATGTGATATGAGCAGTGAAACTCTAAACCTGTTTGTATGTTTGTTTCCATTAATATTCGTTGGTGTTAGAGTCGCTGTAAAGCCTTTTAATTAACACGGTCAACGCGTCATCTTGACGTCATACATATGACGTTCTCTAGCGTTTGTTGTGTTATGAAAACTGGGAAGTAGTCGCTTTCTTGCAGGTCTGAAAACGTCTGATAGCACGACAAACGAGGGGCAAGAGTCGGAGTACAGACTGAAACATCGGTAGCATTGGAAGTACCACTACCAACATTAAAATCAGTCCTTGAACAACAGATCTTCAGAACTTATTTTAGCGATGGCTTTTCTTTTAAAACACTAAATGGGATATGGGCGTGGAAGTCTCCCACCAGGAGTAATGCAGATGCTGTAGATCAACCAAATACTGTAGATCTTCTGATAAGCCTACCTATCTGAGGATAGCAGATCATTATCCTTAATGACTGGAGAAATCTAGTAGCTACTGTTTGCAGAAGCTTAGAGAGAGTACGTCGGGTAAGATATATGTTGCATAAGAAATGTAGCAACGCCCCCCCTTATCACCGTTATTGGGTATAATATCACAGTGGCAGGACTTGTTGTGCCCAGCACACTCCACGTTACGATTTTATATATATAATTGTAAATTAGGATTCTACTCATACTCAAATTACTCAATGTATTATTTTATTTTATGTTAAGAATTATTTTAAGGAACAAACTGAGCGATTGTGAGGAAGTGTGCTGCTCATTTTTATCGTGGCACGTGTAGTGAGTTATCAACCAGGGAAGCTAAGAATAGTCTACTTGTCAGTGTTCGCGAACGAGTTCCGCTTTGGTTCACAAAAATCAATGTCAAATTTTCCTCTCGTGTGACTTGATAAGTTTCGAGACACGTGCAGAATCCAGTTCTGATTGGCTGAATTTAACTCATAGAGACTTTTTGCGTCATGCAGGGTATAAAACTGACGAGAGCACTGGGAAGTACACTCACTCTTTTTTCACTTGTTCACATTTTGGCGTCCTTGCGCACTGTACGCACACACATCTTCTGTCTACGATGGAGCCACATCAAAAGCGTAATTACAACTTTGTTTTGTTTTACTTTGTTCAAACTTAAAGCAATAATCGATTTTGGATAATGAATTATTTATACTCAGAAGTCCTCAGTAGTGTTCTAAATTTGTTAAGAAATATGTATAATTGACATCTTAATCATTTATGCCTAATTTAAAGTAGTAACGTACCAAATTCATAAATATAGTTAGTAAAGCTTTTATAATGTTTTAATAAAGAATAGTCAGTAATAAAGAATGTTTTTTTTATGTATAATGTTATGTCTTAATGAAAACACTCAATAGAATTATTGTAACGAGAGTATGTCACTTCAATTATTGCTATTTTGTTCATTTGTATTGTCATTATTGTCACTTGTTCATCAAGATAAAACTTGTTAACGAACGTAGATACTCTAATGAATTAAAGAAATATTATTAATCTAAGTAAATGCCTTATTTAATAACGAGCTACTCTCACAGCTATCCTGTCCGCACGACTGGTGCTTTCACTTTGTGAGGCCCAAGCCCCGGGCGTTACAACAGACTCATATCCCCTCATATTAAATTGTTCTTCTGGCCTAAGTTATGTTTCCTGTAGTTACACACACATCGATATAAGTCTGGCCAGTAGCATTTTAAATCTTGAGTAGAGACCATCTTGATGCCTTGAATGCACTGCATGGACTAAGGGATAAATGTCCTCACGCTCGGCCTATTAATTCCTGATCTCGTTTTCTCTGGAATTATTGTGTTATTGAAAGTCAAGAAGAGTGGGTTGTGGACAGAAGTGTCTCTCCCTCCCTGCATGCCGTCAGCCTCCGAAGTGCTGTGACTCATATTAGTACCAATTTTGTCACAATTTTTTTTTCATCGCAATTTGTCTCCAACAATTAGAAAAAACAAAAATACTCACAAACAATGACAGACACTCACATAAAATACTATATTGGCACAGATACGTTGATGACATTCTAATACTATACAGGGGAAACAAAAGACAATGTGAAAGACAATGTACTAACGCACATAAACAAAATACATAAAAACATAACCTTCACTGCCGAATACGAACACAACAATACCATAAACTTCTTAGACCTCTCCATCACAAAACTAGAACACAGGCACAAATTCAGTATATTCAGAAAACCAACTACAACTGACACACTAATACACAACACCTCCAATCACCCAATACAACAGAAACTAGCTGCTTTTAGAACCACGATACATAGACTTAACAACATCCCCTTAGATGAAAAAGACTACAAAGACGAACTAAACACGATAAAATATCTACCAGAATCTAACGGATATGACAGAACAATAGTCAGTAAACTCCTACACATAACACAAAACAAACAACAGACAAAGACAGAAAACAACAAATTCATAACACTAACATACATCAACAAACAAACTGAAAAAATTGCCCACAAATTCAAAAAAGCAGGATACAGAATCGCTTACAAAACTACTAACAAAACAGAACACACACTATCAAAACGCACGCACAAAGCACTAAACAAATTCGATCTACCCGGTGTATACAAGCTAAATTGCTCAAATTGCAATAAATTCTACATAGGCCAGACAGGACGTAGCTTCAAACAGAGATACATTGAACACACAGAAGCACTCCACACCACTACAGAATCCACCTTTGCAAACCACCTCATTGAAGCAAACCACGCATATAAAAACATCGACAATAACATGAACATTCTACACGTACACACAAAAGGCCGAAAACTAGACACTCTAGAACAATTAGAAATATACAAACACACAAAAACAAATAAATACGACATCATTAGCGAACAGACACAATTCAAATCGCACGCATTATTCGAACACATCTCACACCACACACACAATATCGATGTTTCAATAGTCGATACCGTCGCCAAGAACAAGACGGACAGCGCTACCTACGGCAGCCTCTGAAGAAGCCTTTTAAAGGTGAAAGCCGGTTTAGGCTGTAAGGTAAAACTTTACGATTTTACTTTTAAAAAACTTAGTGTTCCGAGTCGTTAGTACAATAGTGATATTTAGTTTTTGTGGAGTGAAATTATGAACATGCATGCCTAAGTTTTACAAAAATCGGTTGATACTTTCATAGTGTTTGGTGGAGCAGTAGACACCAAGCAGCTAAAAGCTTGGTATGCTGTCCCCAAGCAGTAGACAGACAGACAGCTAAATGCCAAAAGGTGGCGTTTAAACTGAGAACTCGCTTCGCTCGTTCAAAAAGTTAAATTTCATTTATGAGTTTTTATGAGTCATTCTCAAAAATTAGATTACTTATCTCAAAAATATACGTTTTGCTGATTAATATTAATTGAAAGCCATATAAAGAGTGCAGCAGGAACGTTATTTTACAGCTAAAATTGTAGCAGCTTAAACGAATCTATAGATACTGCGCTTTCACAAGTAAATCTACGTGAATTTCGAACAAAAGGAAACATAAAAGAAACGCATAAATAAAACAGCTTTGTGTGGGTTTGTAAAATTTACAAGATTGATGATCAGTGAAAGGGGTGTTGATGAATGTTTCCATATAATGTTCCATACAATATAGTGACTTTACTAAGTATAGCCTAGCAATATGTCTGCAGTCATTAAGTAACCATGTGTATGTGGTCAAGCATGTGGCATCAGTAAACTCTTTTGTCAATTCTGTATTTAATTTCTGCTACGCCCGCTTATGCATTTTAACGTATTTCATTGTACAATATTGCCTATTGTACACAGATAATATATACACAGATTTTTAAACACTGTTTTCTACGCACGCACACATCTTTATTTATATTAAGACATTCCCCGACCGTTCTTACTGCTACAATAGGCCAAATAATTGCCTACATATAACAGCATAATGTTAGGATGTTCCTGTTATTAACTGAGCTTGCAACATGTACCGCGGTTTGGGGTTCTTTATATAATTAACCTACTACACAGTACTGGACACGTAGTTCTGACATTAATTTGATACCAGTACACATACGTAGTGTAACACTGAGATAGACGAGCACTATACACATGTAGCAGGCCATTTTACATTTCAAATATCAGTGGCACTAAATGCAACAGAAGCACTGGAAAAGCATAACACAGTATAATGCAATTAATGCTCGTACTTAACATTGGATAGACGGTTTACCATATAACCAAATTAAAAAATGTAACGCTTTCAAAGCTGTCAAAACTCAAATAATTGTTTTGATTCCAAAAATTTTAGAATAGTGTCAGATCATTTATGAATAATTTAAAATTTGTAATCACGTAAATCACTGTATTATTCTTTTTTTTTTTTAATAAATTTGTTTATAGTAAGCACCCTGTCGGTGTACATTGTTATATAAAGTGTAATTTCCCTCCAGGAAGAGGTAACATCACAGGGAGTGCGACCTTGGGAACGTTGACTGCTATTTCAAAATAAACAATAGTGACTTACTTGTTACTTATAACGAAGCAATATTTCTAACTTAAACGTTCAATAAGTATAAGAAGGCAACATTTCACTGAATATTAACGTTGTGTTGTGTAATGCTTTAAAAACCGGTTAAGTGAAAGCAAATAAAGTGAACCCAAAACTGTCAGTTACATAATTTACTGTCAGTTACTGTCAAGTTTAGTCAAATACATTAAAGTTATTTGTACCTACAAATTTTGCCTACATTTTACAGTTACAATATTTATACATTATTGCAACGTTACATTTATTATTATTATTATTATTATTATTATTATAACGAACAAACTATATTGTATTTAAACCACCGACTCGGTCGTAGAATGTTTGTGTGTTCGTTGCGCTAAGTACAAGTGTTGCAAAATAATTATTTTTCTTCATTTTTCTTCACACAACCACACGCACAGAGAGAGAGAGAGAGAGAGAGAGAGAGAGAGAGAGAGAGAGAGAGAGAGAGAGAGAGCGAGAGAGAGACAGAGACAGAGAGAGAGAGAGAGAGAGAGAGAGCGGAGTCAGTCTCCGGATGTAAATCTCCAGCCCAAACTCTATGTGTATGTCGGGCGGACGACAATTGGAGTCTACCGTCCACGCTACTAAGGGCGCAGCAGTGAGCCTAATTTGCTTGCGTAGCCTAACACAGTCTCGTCCTCTAAATATAGACTCACTTGAGCTGCCCTGGACCAAGAGTATCAAGTACCTCAGGTACACCTGGACTCACGATTCACCGTGAATCACCTAGCAAACCAAAGCACAGAAAATTCCTACAAATGCACACTTCGGCGCAGCTCCAAAGGGTATGGCGCGCGGTTTTTGGTCCGGAGATGATTCCCCCCCCCCATACTTTGTAAGGCCATCGTGAACACGTATTTGTTGCCGTTGATTACCTGGCCGTCTGGCATAGAATGTCGCTCCAGAACGTGCTCGACTGGTTCCTTGTAAAATACCCCGCATGGTCTATTTCCGTGCACTTCTTAGAGGACTGGGTGTCAGTGATTCATGCCAATCCGCTTAGAAAAATTAAGTAAATATATTGAAATTTAACCAGTGGCAGTATTTGAAATTGAAAATCAAACCACTACACATCTCGCGCGTTGCGCAAGGTGCGTAACCCCATTGAACATAGAACTGTGTATTAAACTTATAAAAAAATTATATCACCAAATACACAGTACACACGACACAAATAAAGCTTCAACGCAGTGTTGTTTTAATTACAGACAACAGGAGCAATTATGTAGTTAAAAATTATGTTTTTTATTATGTATGTCTCGAAGGTAAAGAAATAAATGTTTCACAAGGATAGGAATGCAGAAACTCATACGCATTCCATCGGTATTGCGTGTGATTTTAAAATTCTTCCCTACAAGAGCCGTAACCGAAACCATTATTTTCTTAACCATTTAATTGGAGTGTTATAAAAGCATCATCCTAACAAAGTTTTCCTTTCTCTGTAACCCCTGTTTAAATTTTTTTTTTCTAGAGGGGCCACCAGATATTTAAAACTAGGCAGAGGGCCTAGAGAAGCCAAAAATGCGCTGGGTCCAGTGGACGGGACTTGCAATTAAACTCGGCTGTTAAACAACAATAACAATTTTTATTTTAAATTTTAAAATCTTCACATTCATGCATATAAGTTGCAAATTTAATGACTCTACTTTAATACAAATATAATTTTCAAATCGGAATTATACCATATCACCCGCATACGCGCAATTACATAAATAATTATTTCGGCAGTTAGACCCTTTTATTTTTTTATTCCGTTTATGGCACGCCGGGTTTTCACCAAAACACGGCACATCTCTACTCCCCCTATCAGTAGAGGCCGTGCATCTACTGACTGAAAACTGAAAAGTAACTTATTATTGCTCAACCATAGCTCGTATAGACAGGTGTCGTAATGTATTTTCATAATAGCGTACTTTCTTTGTGGGCGTTATATTTTTTATCTCCCATTTTTTTTATCACACCCCACACACACAACATCGATCTTTCGAAAATCGATTCCGTCGCCAACAACTAGACGGCAGTGCTACCAGCGGCAACCTCTGAAGAAGCTTTTTGAAAGCGAAAACCGGTTCAGGTTATAAGGTAAAACTTTTACGTTTTTACCCATAAAAAGTTTTGTGTTCCGAGTCGGAAGCGAAATAATTATATTTAGTTAAGTAACGGACACGTCATGGGCAACGAAATCCAAGAATATAATTTTCATTAAATCGTATCTTAACACTTCAGTATAAACACATCGTGTTTACAAAATAAATTTATGTAAATATACTCTGTTTATGTACTATATAAATATAGTACATACAAATTATATTTAACCACGATGTGCTCAAAAGGAGAAAACCTGGGGAAAAGTAAAAATTCCTAAAAAAGGTAAAGCTAAACAGATTCGAAAACTAGCAAAATCTTGGAGCTTTAAAATGTAATTCCATGTGAGAGGCTTATCTATAAATAAAGGTTCCTATCGTGTGACCATACTTGGTTACCGATGTCTAGCTGGTAACTTTACCATTTGTTAAAACTCCACAGAAATAAAAAAACTCAAAATGTCTCCTCTTAACAGATGATTAATGTTCCAACAGTTATAAAACTTTAAATATAAAGTTTTTTATTAAAAATATTAAGGAAAATCATCGATCTGCTAAAGCAATAATATGTGAACATAAACCTTTTTCCTCAGACGTTGCTCAAATGCGTTTTGCCTATGCCTACATATTTACAATTGTATCTATTACCTTGACTGCGACAAAAGCTACTGATAAAAGTCATTTTGTTAATTAGAAACAATTAAATTTTATAAGAAGTTTTACAAAGCATATATTAGAAAGTTTAAAATATTTATTAGTTTTTAAAACGTAATTGTGTATATTTTTGCTGTGTAGTCCACGTTGAAAGCTTTTATATTTTTACAAAATTTTTAAATATTTAAATCTTTTAAATTACATAATTTTGGATTTTTAATCTATTTTGGGGCACGTGCAGCTATTTGCACCGTTTTAAAATAATTTACAACATACAACAGTATATGAGAATGGGAAAGAATTCAGAAAACTCTGTGGACTAAAAAGTTATTAAAAATACAGATTGTGTTGAGGTTAATTGTCTAATAAGATTTATGAAAATTTAAAATGTACCTTTTAGAGAACATTCAGCTATTTGTCATTTTCTTGTTTAAGAAAAATTTTATCACACTCTATACGCTGTGTATGTACTGAGTAACATTTGTTTTGTAATTGTGACACTAGTTGATGTTACTGTTTTCAATATAACAGTATTCTTTTGCCGAGGGGGGGGATTGTTCGGAATGGAAATTACTATTTTTCGATTCTATACTCCTTTCATCAAAAAATGTTGACTCTGACTGAACCTGGCACATTAAGTTAGTAGAAAAATTGGTAACGAACATATCAGTAAATCATTCCAGTAACTCAACATTCAGTGAAACCACTATTTTAAATGTAATTGAACTGAACAACGTAGGTTTATTGTATCCTGTAGTTAATCAGATGAGAAAAATATATCTTTATGTGGCAACGATTTCTGAGTGAAAACATTATTGAAAATACCAGGTATGTTGAAACAATACACGTTTTATTAAATTCTTCCTTCCAAATTATGTCTTCTTCTTTCATCAGGAAGTAGACGATTTGGCTGTTCCGGTACCGAAGAAATGATGTCCACACCACCTTAGCTCTCATTATGTCTCTTTGTCCTATGGAATTTATTATATTGCCAAATTTCATTGGGTAACCTGGTATCCGCCATCCTGTTCAGATGTGCAATTCATCTCCCTTTTTGCAATGCATCTTGATATTATACATTTTCTACTGTTCACTACGTCAAAGGTCTCACTACAAATTTTCTTTTGTTCTTTTCTCTGACACATTTCCTTGTCTACTAATGTGTTAATAGTTATTTATTATTATTGTTACAAGTACTATTTCTTGAATTAAATATGTCAATTTCATTATTGGTTCTACTTCTTTCATTTTTTATGTGCTTGTTGTTCCACTTAACCTTTTTAATGCTTTACTCAAACTAATGTGACTATAATCGTGCAATTCTCTCGCATTTCTTATTTTGATGTTATGTATTTGCCACTTGCAATAATTTTGTTATTGTTTTCATATTAAATGCTTAGAAAAGTTCTTATTTGGTCTTTTTAATGTTGCTTAAGAAAAAACGTTATTATAAAAACATGTTAGTATTCTACTTCACTGATAATATAATACTTCAAAGACACCCACGAAAGAAAATTTTGGTAAATATGATTTGATGAAACCGCCGCTGAACACATAAAAACGTTTTATAACTTTCAAATAATTTTGTTTGTTTTGGACCTCGAAAGAAACAATAACCGATAGAAGGGACTCTGTCCTTCTTAAAAGCGGAAACATTATGCTGTATCGGCTCTGAAAACATTGTTTTGCATCTGAGTGTGTATGAATGTCTACTTGCGTTGAGTTACCTAGAATGTAGGGGAGAACAATACATACAGACGAGAAACACTCCTGGTTGACCTCGTTGGCATGAAAACCTCGTTGCCTTAGTTGCCGAGTCCTAAAACTACAAGAAAATAATAATTGTAATAAAATAATAATAATAATAAAATAATTTATTACTACCAATGTTACTAAAGTTTGACAATGGTAGGCCAAAATGAAATGAAGGGATTTTGAGTCTTACGCGCGCAACGTTACCACGAACAGCGAAACTACAATATCCTTGTTTTTTTTCAACACATTCGTAAAACAATTGCTCTGTCCTACTCTACTAGAAAGCTGCTCTATTACTGGAAAGCTCTTTGTTGTCCTCCATACCTTACGATAAGATCTACAGTTTTTCTATTGTTTTCCATTGTTATCCATCTGGAGCTCTTTCAAAACTGTTTATATTAAGTTAATGTCTTTTGTTTTATATCGTTACTAACTATTATCATACTTGACGTGACACCTAATTTACTCCAAAATGTTTTAATTGGTTACTACGTTTTGTGGAATTGCAGTACATTCTATATGCCATATTAAGGAGTAGTTAGTTCAACGTATTAGTACACTCAAATATTTAAACCCATTAAGTTGCGTTCTGAAATTCAATATCATTGAAAATACTATCAACAGTATGTTCACATATATTATTTACTTACTGACCTAGAATACTGTTATTTAATACGTAGTCCTAAAATACATTTATTGTGTGTTATGATATTATGACACCGGTGTGATTAGGCAACATGCCTAGAGATTACGCTGCCTTGTTACATATTGCGAGATCGGTCGGTTGTCGCAATTCAAAATATTTTGGCAGCCGTTGCGCCCTCCGATATTCTCTCCCATTATTCTCAGGCATCTGAAGTTTTCTCAACATTACGCAACTTAAGCTGCATTGACTGTTATATAAGTTCAATACTAGCCTTGATTCGTACAAGCAGTCGGATTGTACGTTTTACGACTTTAAGGGATGAAACATCTAGTGAGATAGTGATATAAGGCAGTTTATTGGTGGGAGTGGCAGCGTTTAATGGTTTACTGTTACGGACAATTGTCACGTTACTGCAAGTCGGTCAATGTTTTTATTTGTTGTAATGACGCGTAGTGAACAATCGTATATAAATAACTATATTGCGATACGAGTGTCATCGTTTTAGGGGCGTGTTTGTAACATTTGTACACGTTCATTTCTCTCTTTTTCAATAATTTCTTTCACTGTCTGAGATCACGCTGAATGCTATTCATATAACAGTATTTTACTGCAAGTTAGATTTTTGTTTCGTAAAAATTCGTTCTTGCGCCGGTGTAAATTTTTATTATTTCCATGTTCCGTAATGAAATGGAATTATGGTGATGTAGAAACAAATCGTGATAGGATTAAGGAATTCTTGTTGTCCTACCCTTTAAACATGAAGAAAAGTCATTTTCAGAAAAATGTCTGCGTGTGTGTTTGTGTGTCTGTCTGTGTGTAGAATTTTTTTTTATGGGGAACAATAACTTCCGCACATTCAAACAGAATCAGATAATTTTTTGCACATGTGACCGAGTTGTAGAGGATTAACGTTAACGTCTATTGATTTTGGTGAAGATCGGTTGAGCGAGAAGGAGAGTTTACCTGCAACATTTTACGATTTAACAACAGTAAAGTACTTAATTTTGATAAATAAATTATCCTGAAAAGAGGGTCATAATAATCCACTGCAGAAATGTATATGAAATATCTATAAATAAAAAGGATAGTTGAAGGGGGAGGTAGTAATTTCTTATATGTATACTACGTTATCGGGAACAAAGAAGTAGTTTCTATGTAAGTATTTAATTTCAATTTGTTAAACGTGTCAAATTTTTTAATTTATATTTGAATAATTTTAAATATAAATCTTGGAACATGGAAGTCATGTATGGTTCTCCATACCCATTTTTAATATACATTTTACTTAAAATATTTCTAACTTATTCATGATTTATATAAATGTGTTACATCTTTGTATAAGATTAATGTTACATAAGGTATATGAATGTAATACAGTTTTACATTTTAATACTTTGACAACAGTTATGTTACAAAAATGACTGAAATCGTTCAAGTGTTCTCAGCAGTTACTTATGTTATTATGGTATTAATAAAATTCATTCTTTAATAAATTAGTATTACAATCAAGTGTTTTTATTACTTCCAATTTTAATAAGTTTCCAAACGAGAACGTCAATTTTTTAGAGGCATTGTTAAAATGGATACAACACCAGGTCTTTTTCCGGTGTTATGCAAT
Source organism: Magicicada septendecula (assembly GCA_034769895.1). Classification (NCBI taxonomy): domain Eukaryota; kingdom Metazoa; phylum Arthropoda; class Insecta; order Hemiptera; family Cicadidae; genus Magicicada; species Magicicada septendecula. The sequence goes on from CM068373.1 coordinate 482,086,089, forward strand.
TTAATATTCAATTTTCAAGATTATCGTTTGTAACAAGCAATTAGTTGTTCTCGTAGCAATGTAGATTGGTTTAAGGAAGAAGATTTAACAGGCAAACGTCACACTTGCATTATTCAAATATAGATTGAAGTAAATGGTTTTGAATGGGAACATGCTAAACCATGACACCTAACATTTCTGGATTTAATGTAGTGTGAAGGGCGTGGCTGGGTATTCCTAAACTTTTGAACAGCAGTTTCAGAAGTCTTTTGAATAAGGCAACTATGTTTAGGTGTAATGTACCGTAAGGAAAGTATAATACAGTTCTCTGCATATGAAACCGTCAAGTAATTTCAAAACCAATACAGTAATGAAGTTAATACTAAAGAAAAAATTGTATTCAATATTCTTTTCAGAAACTTTTTAAAAATATATTGCAACGTTACAAGTATTATGAAATGAATAATAGTCACATTTGTCCATCTAACCAACGCAACTGTAAAGTGTTAAACACCTGGCCAGGTCGTAGGATTTTTGTGTTTGTTGCGTTAAGTATATGTGGTTGCACAATAAACATACTTTTTTACAAAGAGGAGTGAGACGTTAATGACATGAAATAATTACCGTAATTAAAACATATTAAAAATATTAATCAACGGTTTATTAAATATTGCAAAGAAATTAGTTGTTTATTAAAATTTGAAATTATAAAATTCAAATATATAATAATTTATAAGTTTACACTCTGTAAACATAACATACTTTTGCCATTCACCACAGGTTAATAACATATAATGATAAATATCTAAACATATATGATGAACAGATTATAGAATCACTTCATATTGCATGGGTCTCATTTTTTAAAATTGCAACTCATTTATAAAAGTAATATTCCTTTACTAACATACAATTTAATTGTTGCTATTAATATAAAAAAAAATAACATTTACTTTTAGAATATTTATGTTTTCTGATGACACACCCAATTTGTAAAACTTGAACAGAAGGAAATTATTATTTTTAACAACAATTTACCATTATGTTTTCTACTTTAAACATTTACTTTATTTACATTTAAGTCTTTAAGTTTTTGGTATCACATATTTAGTTTTTTTTAATGAATTCTTTGCACAAAATTATAGTTGTTCAATTCTCACCTGCGTATTGTCGAAGTTACCGTTGCGTGTGTACGTGTGTGTACATCTCTTGAATGATGGCAATGACGATGATTATGACGATGATACGTTCTCGGTACTCTATGGCTTGTTGTGGCTTATGGTCCTGTGTTTCTCCATCAATCATGGTGTATTGCAGATGATGGGGACGATGATGATGATGAATTTTCAAATTGATCGGTAGACCGACACAGTGACGTCGTGTGAAGATATCTTGAGTCTGACTTCACACAAAATTACTGCAGGTACAGTAGTCAGGAAACTGACCAGATATTGATTTTAACATATTAAATTTTGTCAACTTGATTGTAGTGTCTTTTTCTTCTGATCAATTTATAGTCCGTTTTTTCGATTACGTAAATTTTAATCTTTACGCGAGTGGTTGCATTGCCTTTGTAATTATTCACTCGTCATTTACATAAAACTTAGTAGTTAATTACTAGCTAATTATCGCAGGAATTGACATTAATTTGTATAATGTCTTTATTATTACACTTGTCTGCAATAATTTTGCATCCCCATATGGGTTTATATGTCGTTAATTTAATTGCGTTTTTAGAATCGTGTTATGTCCTCGGTAACAGGTAAAAAACACATTTATTAATTTATCTTAATCCTGTCAATACCTGATTTTACAATAAAAAACAACAATTTATAAGTTGTTGGCAGGACACACACACACACACACACACACACACACACACACACACACACACACACACACACACACACACACACAGTTGTACACTTTTGACAAGCAACGGCCTGTACAAGCACAAAATATTTAAAACTATTCGTCGTATTCTCCTCACACTAATTATTTACAGGAACTGCCCTGGGTAAATATGCAAATGTATGTATTTTCGCAATATATGATTACAATTTTTGATTAAGCTATTTGTTAACCATTTTCCTAATGAACAAGAGTAATATAATTTTGTTATTTAAAACAATTCCAATAGATGTGTTGATATCAAGTTAGATAAAACTTCATGTAATTAATATTCATTTCATACAGAAGTAAACACACTATGATTCTACCTCAACGTAAACAAAAGAAATAGTTATCTCTGTCTTTCTGTGTTTGTCTGTCCATCTACCTTTCTCTGCCTGTCTGTTTCTCTCTCTTTTTCTCCTCTCTCTCTCGTTTTTTCTCATCCTCTTTCTCTCTCCCTTTCTACCATCTCACTGAATCGTCTCATTATCCCCATTCTCTCTATATACGCTTATTTAAGAATCACTATAATCTAAAGAGTTTTTGCACTTTAATTATAACATCAAACCACAAGCACTGTGTACTTTATAACATGGTATTTACATGTAACGTGTATTGTAGTGTTGTGTTTTGTAATATTATCTGCATAACTGTACGTGACATATGCATGCGTGTTAAGATGAATAAATCTCGAAAAGTAGCTTGTTCCTGGAACCTAGAAGTAACTAAAAATAAACACACACACACATACACACACACACACACACACACACACACAAACGCACATTTAAAATAAGAACGTAGATTATACGAATGCAATGTAATTTTCTTTACGTAAAAGCAATATTTCATATAAACAAACCCCGATCTTTAGTTCTTGAATTCCCAGAACGTGTGTTCTACGTTGGTTCTACTTAGCTCTGCTGGCACCTGTTGAAAGTACACTTTCTTTCACAACAACATTATCATTTTGCTTTGGATCTGTTCTTCTAATATAATTATATGTGTGTAACGTTACTTAACGTTCACCACTTCTCAAAACTTTCTTTCCCAAAGCTTCATTTTACTAATTAAAGAAGTAACACACACAAAGAAAATAAAAATGAACGGTGTAATACTGTAACGAAACACATCGCAACTAAACTCGGGAAAACACCTATACTAAATTGCCATAGCCTTGAAACTTCTCCATAAGAACAATGGATTTCCCTACCTTGCCCTATTCTCATATGACTGTTGGACAAAGTATTATATATAGCAGCTATTTAAATCAAATTTTTATTATTATTTCATAAATCTATGTGACTTTAAAATAAGACAATTTTTATTTGTGTAGAATATAAAATAGGAAAAATTTTAATTATGAGCTATTTATTTATTTTACTTCATTCTATTTTATGAAGTAAACTTTTTTGTACGTGTTTGGAAAGTTTAATTGTCACGGTGAAACTACATAAGTGTAGTATGACAGTAGAGGGAAAATGACAGTTCTGACTAAAGTACCGTTATTCCCCCACCACCACCGCTGGACCAGCAGCATCGACCAATCAAATTGCATGGCGCCTTTCGCGCGTCAATTCAAATATATGCCGTCTTTCGCGAGCCTAAATCACTTTCACTTTCTACTGGACCGCGAATTTCCGCGAATAAATTTTTTTAATTTGATATTTTTATTTTTTTAATTAAATTGATTTGTATATCCGCGAATATATGCCGCCTTTCGCGAGCCTAAATCACTTTCACTTTCTAATTTCCGCGAATATAATTTTTTATATGCAGCCTTTCGCGAGCCTAGATCACTTTCACTTTCTACTGGACCACAGCATCCGCGACTTTTTCGCTGATCTGTGTCAAGATCCGCGACTTTTTCGCGTATCTGGACCACAGCATCCGCGAATATAATTTTTTATTTTTTTATATGCCGCCTTTCGCGAACTTAGATCACTTTCACTTTCTATCACTTGATGCAATATTAAATATATGATCGGGGAGTACCAACCTTGCATGAGTTCAAATTTGTTATAATGTATATTAAATCTATATGATCAGGTTTACCGACCTATGTATGGGTTCAAACTTGATATGTGTGTGTATTATAGTGTATATTAAAATATATGATCAGGGTTACCAACCTTGCATGAGTTCAAATTTGTTATAATGTATATTAAATCTATATGATCAGGTTTACCAAGTATCCCTCCTCAGACGCTGGTGTTACTTTGCATTTTTGCATTAAATATATATATCGTAAACAATGAAATAATAATATTTCGTCATTGTAAGATTTTAATAAAACAATTATCAGTTTAAATTCTCTCTCTCTCTCTCTCACACTTGTTGTGTATGTTTCTCTCTCTGTGGTCAGTACCACGCGCATGTATATGAAATTAGAAAGTTTATATTTATTCGACAAATATTAACGCCCTCTCTCTCTCTCTCTCTCGCTCACAGACGTCGGAAGCAATTCGAGGTCATTGACACGACTTTACACTGACACATTGCAGTCTCTCACTCTCTCTCTCTCTCTCTCTCTCGCTCTCTCTCTCTCTCTCTGGGTTAAGCTGGTGTTGTACGTTACTAAAATCATAGCAAATATTTTCATTCTAAGCATGTATTACTGTTTAGTAATAATTACAGCCCCAACAAAGGATATATAAGTTTGTGTACATGGATTGTATATTGCAAGTACGGAATTATTATTTAAATCCGATATCTGTTTTTATTAAAATCATACAATGTCAAAAGAGGATAGTTGTCTGTTACGAACCAGTACTAACTCTCCTATATGGTCGTCGCTCGCATCATCCGTATTTAAAGTTCGCTACTTCCAGTACACATGGCCTCTGTAACAGATTTGGTCTCCAACAGGTGTGATTCGAACGGTAAGAGCAAGAACAATATGAACAAGGCCAAGGACATTATATGTCTAGTATCCCTCCTCAGACGCTGGTGTTACTTTGTGTCATAAAATCTCGTGGCACTCAAGATAAGAGACAATACGTTTGCAAAAAACGACAAAATTGAACTTCTGGAAACAAAATTGTACGGTTTGTAAGTAATATCGACAACACAAGTCAGCATTTTTCGGTAATTGACAGATAAAGGGATCATCACATTAGGACTACTGACTGCTAAATCCAGTAGTACAAGAACTTAGATATTTGTTGAATCAGTAGCAAAAAATGTTAAATCTACTGTTTTCAGCGTACATAGACATTTGATAATATTCCATTTTGGTTGTATTCGTGAAGCCATAGTGTAATGACTCTCCTTGGAAGTCATGTAACCCTTAGTGTTTGTGTGGGAATCGTAGTCGGATTTTAGTTTCTGTCATGTCTTTCGTCCGTTTGTGTGCAGGTTGTCTTTACAGTCATGAAAATCATTTCAAGAGGTAAGCCGCATTGTATTGTTCGCGTACCGCAAGCAGATGCGGTGGTGATTGCTGTACAAGAATTCTACGGACTGATGTGTTACGAAATTAGCGTGGTAACCAAGTTCTATGACATAGAGCGCAGGTTTCTCCGTACAATTGTGTAACGTCGCGTAGCATTTTTGTGCGATGTTAAGCGACCTATAAAACGTAATGAACCTGTTGTGCCATGATGACGGAGTTGCACAGATGCATGTGATAATAACAATAATAATATAAAGAGGTCGCGTGCTCAAACATTATTATTATTTCACCTTTGACATGCTCCTTGTCAGTCTGTAATTTAGAGGTAGCGAATCTTTTTGCCATTCTTCTGCCGATGATAAAATGTTCTCTGTAGAGTTATTCGTCAAGTTGTTGGTGTAACAATAACATGGTGTAAGCTACCTCTCGTTTATCCATGAGAATGAGTGTTCGGTGTCATCTGCCGTGAGGGTAAATAGCGTCTTATTTTCGCTATTATTTACAACGGTACGGCTAAAATACTAGTAAGCGTAATCAAAAATTACTTCCTACCCTGCTAACAACATCAATGGATGCATTTTGAGTACGTGGCTACGAAAATGATCCGGACACAGGTTATGTCAGGTTGTAATAAGTTAGGCCTCTCCAGTTCTATAATTTTCTACAAAAAATTAGGTTTTGTTTCCGATTAAGTATCTCCATTTTAATTACTTTTAACACTACACTGAAAAGTTTGTAGTTGTGGGTAGAGGAAAAAATATCAGGAAAGGTATCCGTAGTATGTCATACGATAGTGAAGGAAAGATTTCATTGATATTTTGACATGTTCTCTCGCATATGTTATAGGTTTACAGTGGATATGAGATTCGGTTAGAACATGTGCACACTAAATAGGTAATTGTAAGGAAAATAAGAAATTACTGTAATAGGTAAGTTGTTCAGTACTACAGGAGTAGAAAAATATTTTCATATTCATCATTGTCGTAAGGAACTCACACCCTGATGGAAGGACACACAAGGTGCAGTACAAAAATCCTCCCAGAAGGTCCTTCCAGAGGGCGACTGACTGTACGCTATCATTAAAATTATACAAAACCACTGCTGTCCCGATTCAGATGTACGACAGTGAGGAATGTAAGCGAGACATGTCTACAATTTGAAGCAGCTGAAGTGCTTTCTCTGAGAAGAGTCAAGGGTTCTACACAGTTGGACAGAACGACTGCATTCGGAACGAGCTAACCGTCTATAATCCGAACCAGCGAATAGACCATTACAGATTAAAATGGTGGGAACACGTCGACGGAATGGACGAAAACAGGCAAGCAGTCCAGCGGGCAAGTGTGACATTAGAAGTCGTGGAACGTGAGAACAAATTTATGTGACTTTACCGAGACGGAAACAACCGTTTATGTCTAAACCATGAAATGAAGAAGCAGAAGAAGAAACGACGTAGTTCGTTTTGTCGTTATTTGATAGTTGTTGCCTAGCTATGCAATAAATTATTACCTTCAACTAAAGGAAATTCTGATTTTTATGTAGTCCTTCGACAACGCAGGCTTTACATTGTACCGAGCAACACTCCGCGTGCTTTTACGGAAAATGTAACATGCGCATGCAATAACGTCACTTAAGCTGCTAGTTGGACATGTTTATGACAGCAGTTTCATGGGATGATTTGAACGGTTTGTTTCATCGAAAACTGTCTGCAGGCGAACATATATTTCTGATGTACACGGTTATGTAAACAGAATAGAGAACATGAACTATCAGCCCAAGTAACCTACAATAAATATTATATTTAATCGCTTTTCGTTATAACTGATATGAAATGCCACAAAATGACTACAATTATTGCGTATAACGGAGGATTTATGCCAGCTTTAAATAACAGAAGATTTATCTGAATGGTCAGGCGGCACTAAACGTAATTTCGATTCGTTCCAACGTGCCGTTATTTACCGGTTTAAATACTATGTATTCCACAGCGTTGTGATTTATACAGTAAAAGTGATAACGAAAACGAAACGTCGGTCGGAACGGTTAATTAGGCAGCATAATGGTAGGCGATTTGACACGTACGGACAAGTTCATGACAGCGGCGGCGATGATTATTGTACGTAAGAAGAAATGTAAATGAGCTGTGGAGTCATGACGGCTGTGCGCATCAATTGCTTCACAACAATGCGGACTACACCGTTATCGTACAACAATGGCTTTATACAGTGATTATTGTTGTATTGATTTTTATTCAGCGATTGTCGAAGCCTTTCAGTTTTCTTTGTCTGTTTAATTTCAGTTGAAGCTAATTCGAAGCGACTGCCTGTTACATTTCGTCTTGTCGTCTTTACATTTCCTTAGTGTAACACATAGTTTTGTTTTGTGGCACGCGTATTATCTTCAGAAGAAGGTCCGTTAAATTTATTTTTTAAGACAAACCTTAATCGCACGTCACCGGATTACATATGACCTATGATGTTGGAATCGTTGTTAATTAACACGTAGACCGATTTGTGTTGGTTAATTTGTAGGCGTGTTGAATTTGTTTAATAAAAGACTTGTCGGAAAATTTCTTTTCCGACCACAACATTAATCCTTTGCGTCAATTATTTGGTCATTAAGTAGTTTTATCAGTAAGTAAAATTTCGTCATTTCTTGAAGTGTTGTTTATAAAAATGCCATATGCGGCAATTACAGTAATTTACAATGCAAAAGCGATGTTGTAAGTAATCTTACAGTTATAATTTTAAATTCTTTTTTATACAAAATTATTAAGAAATTTTAAATAAAATATTTAGTATCTAAATTTAAACAATACATGTGTATGTATTTAAATAAAATATTTAGTATCTAAATTTAAACAATACATGTGTATCTAGTAACGTAGTAAAGTTATTGAAATAATAATATTGTGGTTTGGAAAATTGTTCACTGCTAGTCGGCAAAAATGAATTATTCAGTCGGTGAAGTAGTAGGCCTATGATTGCAGGGTAGCGCGTGTTTAAAGTATACCATTATTTTAATATTTCTGTAGTTTCTTACTTCTGTTTTTCATTTTGACGTTTATTTGTTTTATTTACTTTATGTTATTACAATTTAGTTTATACGAGAATGTAAAAGCAACAAGCAAACCAGCACTCTTTTATGAAGCCATAGTTTAATTTATTTTATCATTTTATTGATACGTGTATCAAGATTGTACGTGTTTTGTTTTTAATAAATTTATTTTCTGCTTTTCTGCATCCTCCAATTTGCAACACGAGTTTATAGTAAGTGCTGACAGAAATGGAAATCGACAAGAAATATCTCGCAACATAAATTGAGCTTGGCGTTTGAGGCTGACGGTAGTTATCTGATTTATATGCATTTACACCCAGTGGTTGTAGTAACTTGAAAATAAATATGAGATTGTTGTGTAGCGTGCGTAAAGTAGGCCTACCACTGGAGACCTGTCATTAAGCGGACCAGTGTGGCACGTGATTCTATCTTTAATCAGATTTGGAAAGAAATATTTTTATTGGCTATGTTGAGAGAATGCACACTGCTAGTCGGCAAAAATGAATTATTCAGTCGGTGAAGTAGTAGGCCTATGATTGCAGGGTAGCGCGTGTTTAAAGTATACCATTATTTTAATATTTCTGTATTTTCTTACTTCTGTTTTTCATTTTGACGTTTATTTGTTTTATTTACTTTATGTTATTACAATTTAGTTTATACGAGAATGTAAAAGCAACAAGCAAACCAGCACTCTTTTATGAAGCCATAGTTTAATTTATTTTATCATTTTTATTGATACGTGTATCAAGATTGTACGTGTTTTGTTTTTAATAAATTTATTTTCTGCTTTTCTGCATCCTCCAATTTGCAACACGAGTTTATAGTAAGTGCTGACAGAAATGGAAATCGACAAGAAATATCTCGCAACATAAATTGAGCTCGGCGTTTGAGGCTGACGGTAGTTATCTGATTTATATGCATTTACATCCAGTGGTTGTAGTAACTTGAAAATAAATATGAGATTGTTGTGTAGCGTGCGTAAAGTAGGCCTACCACTGGAGACCTGTCATTAAGCGGACCAGTGTGGCACGTGATTCTATCTTTAATCAGATTTGGAAAGAAATATTTTTATTGGCTATGTTGAGAGAATGCACTGTTTTGTTTGGGAAATTCTAATCAGGCAAACCGGAAGATAGTCCGAGGTGGGTGTGACAGCTTCATCAGTGTCTGCTACTAGCGATGCAGTTAACAAAAAATATAGCAGGTTGTGAAAGCAATAAATAATTCAATAGACATTTTATAAAAATTCATAGTAAACGGTTGAATTTTGATGATGCTGAAATTGAGTAATTTATATACATCAGTCATTACTTAATATGCAAACCATTTTACCGGATCTTGTGCGATTATGATAGTAGAATTTGTGGTTAATGGAGTGTTATACTCAGCATAAAAAAAGTAATGCGCGCACTGAAGCCTATACTAACTGCTAACCAAATGAAATATTTACAGACGGACAACGGGAAGGCATAAAATTTACCCACGAGGTTGAAATATAAAATAAACTTAATTTTCTCGATCTAACAAGGTTGGGACAATAGTTTCAATACCACATAAGGAAGATCTTTTATAAAAAGGTGACAGCACGTGCTGAAAACCGTATGCTTTCAGTATTCGCGAAGATGAAGATTGTACAGTAAGCAAACAAATTGTCAATAAAAGATATGGACTTTTTGGTAGGTGACGAAGCAGCACTGATCCGCTATTACCGAACAGTATTCGTTGTATACATTACACACACACACACACACACACACACACACACACACACACATGTTAGGTTAAATGCAACCTCTATACAAAAACAGATATCGGATTTAAATAATAATTTTGTGCTTGCAATATATACTACCTATGTACACAAATTTAAAATATAGTTTACTGACCATTGACACGACTTTACACTGGTTTAGCATAGTTACTCATGTTAGGTTGTTCGCAACACACACACACACACACAAATATTATACATCAGACTGCATGTATCTGTCATTAGCAATCTAACGTTACGACGGCAGCATAACGATAATGAAAGCCATACATTATCGTTTGCTAACGTTTGTATTTTGTCTAAGCTATGTTAACTTCACACACACACACATCATTAGCAATCTAACGTTACGACGACGACATGTTAAATATCAAATTCAGTCTACTTACGTTTCACGTTAGGTTAAAAAATGCAAACACACACACACACACACACACCTGTATGTTATTTAAATTATTATTTAAATAACATACACACGTGTAGTGTTTAGGTCATCAGTACATGACGCAACGGGAGTGATAAGTCCAATTAGGTTTGTTACACGTTGTGTGTTAGGTTAAAATGCAGTCCATTCACGTTCATGTTAGGTTAAATAACATACACACGTGTAGTGTTTAGGTCATCAGTACATGACGCAACGGGAGTGATAGGTCCAATTAGGTTTGTTACATGTTATGTGTTAGGTTAAAATGCAGTCCATTCACGTTCATGTTAGGTTAAAATGAACACACACACACACACACACACACACACACACACACACACACACACACACACACACACACACACACACACACACACACACACACACACACACACACACACACACACACACACACACACACACACACACACACACACACACACGTGTATGTTATTTAAATTATTATTTATGTTATTTAAATTATTATTTAAATAACATACACACGTGTAGTGTTTAGGTCATCAGTACATTACGCAACGGGAGTGATAAGTCCAATTAGGTTTGTTACACGTTATGTGTTAGGTTAAAATGCAGTCCATTCACGTTCATGTTAGGTTAAATAACATACACACGTGTAGTGTTTAGGTCATCAGTACATGACGCAACGGGAGTGATAGGTCCAATTAGGTTTGTTACATGTTATGTGTTAGGTTAAAATGCAGTCCATTCACGTTCATGTTAGGTTAAAATGAAAACAAACACACACACACACACACACACACACGTGTATGTTATTTAAATTATTATTTAAATAACATACACACGTGTTAGGCTACAGCCTAACACGTGTGTGTGTGTGTGTGTTTGTTTTCATTTTAACCTAACATGAACGTGAATGGACTGCATTTTAACCTAACACATAACATGTAACAAACCTAATTGGACCTATCACTCCCGTTGCGTCATGTACTGATGACCTAAACACTACACGTGTGTATGTTATTTAACCTAACATGAACGTGAATGGACTGCATTTTAACCTAACACATAACGTGTAACAAACCTAATTGGACTTATCACTCCCGTTGCGTCATGTACTGATGACCTAAACACTACACGTGTGTATGTTATTTAAATAATAATTTAAATAACATAAATAATAATTTAAATAACATACACGTGTGTGTGTGTGTGTGTGTGTGTTTTCATTTTAACCCAACATGAACGTGAATGGACTGCATTTTAACCTAACACATAACATGTAACAAACCTAATTGGACCTATCACTCCCGTTGCGTCATGTACTGATGACCTAAACACTACACGTGTTGTGTATGTTATTTAACCTAACATGAACGTGAATGGACTGCATTTTAACCTAACACACAACGTGTAACAAACCTAATTGGACTTATCACTCCCGTTGCGTCATGTACTGATGACCTAAACACTAAACGTGTGTATGTTATTTAAATAATAATTTAAATAACATACAGGTGTGTGTGTGTGTGTGTGTGTGTGTGTGTGTGTGTTTGCATTTTTTAACCTAACGTGAAACGTAAGTAGACTGAATTTGATATTTAACATGTCGTCGTCGTAACGTTAGATTGCTAATGATGTGTGTGTGTGTGTGTGTGTGTGTGTGTGTGTGTGTGTGTGTGTGTGTGTGTGTGTGTGTGTGTGTGTGTGTGTGAAGTTAACATAGCTTAGACAAAATACAAACGTTAGCAAACGATAATGTATGGCTTTCATTATCGTTATGCTGCCGTCGTAACGTTAGATTGCTAATGACAGATACATGCAGTCTGATGTATAGTATTTGTGTGTGTGTGTGTGTGTTGCGAACAACCTAACATGAGTAACTATGCTAAACCAGTGTAAAGTCGTGTCAATGGTCAGTAAACTATATTTTAAATTTGTGTACATAGGTAGTATATATTGCAAGCACAAAATTATTATTTAAATCCGATATCTGTTGTTGTATAGAGGTTGCATTTAACCTAACATGTGTGTGTGTGTGTGTGTGTGTGTGTGTGTGTGTGTGTGTGTGTGTGTGTGTGTGTGTGTGTGTGTGTATACAACGAATACTGTTCGGTAATAGCGGATCAGTGCTGCTTCGTCACCTACCAAAAAGTCCATATCTTTTATTGACAATTTGTTTGCTTACTGTACAATCTTCATCTTCGCGAATACTGAAAGCATACGGTTTTCAGCACGTGCTGTCACCTTTTTATAAAAGATCTTCCTTATGTGGTATTGAAACTATTGTCCCAACCTTGTTAGATCGAGAAAATTAAGTTTATTTTATATTTCAACCTCGTGGGTAAATTTTATGCCTTCCCGTTGTCCGTCTGTAAATATTTCATTTGGTTAGTAGTTAGTATAGGCTTCAGTGCGCGCATTACTTTTTTTATGCTGAGTATAACACTCCATTAACCACAAATTCTACTATCATAATCGCACAAGATCCGGTAAAATGGTTTGCATATTAAGTAATGACTGATGTATATAAATTACTCAATTTCAGCATCATCAAAATTCAACCGTTTACTATGAATTTTTATAAAATGTCTATTGAATTATTTATTGCTTTCACAACCTGCTATATTTTTTGTTAACTGCATCGCTAGTAGCAGACACTGATGAAGCTGTCACACCCACCTCGGACTATCTTCCGGTTTGCCTGATTAGAATTTCCCAAACAAAACAGTGCATTCTCTCAACATAGCCAATAAAAATATTTCTTTCCAAATCTGATTAAAGATAGAATCACGTGCCACACTGGTCCGCTTAATGACAAGTCTCCAGTGGTAGGCCTACTTTACGCACGCTACACAACAATCTCATATTTATTTTCAAGTTACTACAACCACTGGATGTAAATGCATATAAATCAGATAACTACCGTCAGCCTCAAACGCCGAGCTCAATTTATGTTGCGAGATATTTCTTGTCGATTTCCATTTCTGTCAGCACTTACTATAAACTCGTGTTGCAAATTGGAGGATGCAGAAAAGCAGAAAATAAATTTATTAAAAACAAAACACGTACAATCTTGATACACGTATCAATAAAAATGATAAAATAAATTAAACTATGGCTTCATAAAAGAGTGCTGGTTTGCTTGTTGCTTTTACATTCTCGTATAAACTAAATTGTAATAACATAAAGTAAATAAAACAAATAAACGTCAAAATGAAAAACAGAAGTAAGAAAATACAGAAATATTAAAATAATGGTATACTTTAAACACGCGCTACCCTGCAATCATAGGCCTACTACTTCACCGACTGAATAATTCATTTTTGCCGACTAGCAGTGTGCATTCTCTCAACATAGCCAATAAAAATATTTCTTTCCAAATCTGATTAAAGATAGAATCACGTGCCACACTGGTCCGCTTAATGACAGGTCTCCAGTGGTAGGCCTACTTTACGCACGCTACACAACAATCTCATATTTATTTTCAAGTTACTACAACCACTGGGTGTAAATGCATATAAATCAGATAACTACCGTCAGCCTCAAACGCCAAGCTCAATTTATGTTGCGAGATATTTCTTGTCGATTTCCATTTCTGTCAGCACTTACTATAAACTCGTGTTGCAAATTGGAGGATGCAGAAAAGCAGAAAATAAATTTATTAAAAACAAAACACGTACAATCTTGATACACGTATCAATAAAATGATAAAATAAATTAAACTATGGCTTCATAAAAGAGTGCTGGTTTGCTTGTTGCTTTTACATTCTCGTATAAACTAAATTGTAATAACATAAAGTAAATAAAACAAATAAACGTCAAAATGAAAAACAGAAGTAAGAAACTACAGAAATATTAAAATAATGGTATACTTTAAACACGCGCTACCCTGCAATCATAGGCCTACTACTTCACCGACTGAATAATTCATTTTTGCCGACTAGCAGTGAACAATTTTCCAAACCACAATATTATTATTTCAATAACTTTACTACGTTACTAGATACACATGTATTGTTTAAATTTAGATACTAAATATTTTATTTAAATACATACACATGTATTGTTTAAATTTAGATACTAAATATTTTATTTAAAATTTCTTAATAATTTTGTATAAAAAAGAATTTAAAATTATAACTGTAAGATTACTTACAACATCGCTTTTGCATTGTAAATTACTGTAATTGCCGCATATGGCATTTTTATAAACAACACTTCAAGAAATGACGAAATTTTACTTACTGATAAAACTACTTAATGACCAAATAATTGACGCAAAGGATTAATGTTGTGGTCGGAAAAGAAATTTTCCGACAAGTCTTTTATTAAACAAATTCAACACGCCTACAAATTAACCAATACAAATCGGTCTACGTGTTAATTAACAACGATTCCAACATCATAGGTCATATGTAATCCGGTGACGTGCGATTAAGGTTTGTCTTAAAAAATAAATTTAACGGACCTTCTTCTGAAGATAATACGCGTGCCACAAAACAAAACTATGTGTTACACTAAGGAAATGTAAAGACGACAAGACGAAATGTAACAGGCAGTCGCTTCGAATTAGCTTCAACTGAAATTAAACAGACAAAGAAAACTGAAAGGCTTCGACAATCGCTGAATAAAAATCAATACAACAATAATCACTGTATAAAGCCATTGTTGTACGATAACGGTGTAGTCCGCATTGTTGTGAAGCAATTGATGCGCACAGCCGTCATGACTCCACAGCTCATTTACATTTCTTCTTACGTACAATAATCATCGCCGCCGCTGTCATGAACTTGTCCGTACGTGTCAAATCGCCTACCATTATGCTGCCTAATTAACCGTTCCGACCGACGTTTCGTTTTCGTTATCACTTTTACTGTATAAATCACAACGCTGTGGAATACATAGTATTTAAACCGGTAAATAACGGCACGTTGGAACGAATCGAAATTACGTTTAGTGCCGCCTGACCATTCAGATAAATCTTCTGTTATTTAAAGCTGGCATAAATCCTCCGTTATACGCAATAATTGTAGTCATTTTGTGGCATTTCATATCAGTTATAACGAAAAGCGATTAAATATAATATTTATTGTAGGTTACTTGGGCTGATAGTTCATGTTCTCTATTCTGTTTACATAACCGTGTACATCAGAAATATATGTTCGCCTGCAGACAGTTTTCGATGAAACAAACCGTTCAAATCATCCCATGAAACTGCTGTCATAAACATGTCCAACTAGCAGCTTAAGTGACGTTATTGCATGCGCATGTTACATTTTCCGTAAAAGCACGCGGAGTGTTGCTCGGTACAATGTAAAGCCTGCGTTGTCGAAGGACTACATAAAAATCAGAATTTCCTTTAGTTGAAGGTAATAATTTATTGCATAGCTAGGCAACAACTATCAAATAACGACAAAACGAACTACGTCGTTTCTTCTTCTGCTTCTTCATTTCATGGTTTAGACATAAATGGTTGTTTCCGTCTCGGTAAAGTCACATAAATTTGTTCTCACGTTCCACGACTTCTAATGTCACACTTGCCCGCTGGACTGCTTGCCTGTTTTCGTCCATTCCGTCGACGTGTTCCCACCATTTTAATCTGTAATGGTCTATTCGCTGGTTCGGATTATAGACGGTTAGCTCGTTCCGAATGCAGTCGTTCTGTCCAACTGTGTAGAACCCTTGACTCTTCTCAGAGAAAGCACTTCAGCTGCTTCAAATTGTAGACATGTCTCGCTTACATTCCTCACTGTCGTACATCTGAATCGGGACAGCAGTGGTTTTGTATAATTTTAATGATAGCGTACAGTCAGTCGCCCTCTGGAAGGACCTTCTGGGAGGATTTTTGTACTGCACCTTGTGTGTCCTTCCATCAGGGTGTGAGTTCCTTACGACAATGATGAATATGAAAATATTTTTCTACTCCTGTAGTACTGAACAACTTACCTATTACAGTAATTTCTTATTTTCCTTACAATTACCTATTTAGTGTGCACATGTTCTAACCGAATCTCATATCCACTGTAAACCTATAACATATGCGAGAGAACATGTCAAAATATCGATGAAATCTTTCCTTCACTATCGTATGACATACTACGGATACCTTTCCTGATATTTTTTCCTCTACCCACACCTACAAACTTTTCAGTGTAGTGTTAAAAGTAATTAAAATGGATATACTTAATCGGAAACAAAAGCTAATTTTTTGTAGAAAATTATAGAACTGGAGAGGCCTAACTTATTACAACCTGACATAACCTGTGTCCGGATCATTTTCGTAGCCACGTACTCAAAATGCATCCATTGATGTTGTTAGCAGGGTAGGAAGTAATTTTTGATTACGCTTACTAGTATTTTAGCCGTACCGTTGTAAATAATAGCGAAAATAAGACGCTATTTACCCTCACGGCAGATGACACCGAACACTCATTCTCATGGATAAACGAGAGGTAGCTTACACCATGTTATTGTTACACCAACAACTTGACGAATAACTCTACAGAGAACATTTTATCATCGGCAGAAGAATGGCAAAAAGATTCGCTACCTCTAAATTACAGACTGACAAGGAGCATGTCAAAGGTGAAATAATAATAATGTTTGAGCACGCGACCTCTTTATATTATTATTGTTATTATCACATGCATCTGTGCAACTCCGTCATCATGGCACAACAGGTTCATTACGTTTTATAGGTCGCTTAACATCGCACAAAAATGCTACGCGACGTTACACAATTGTACGGAGAAACCTGCGCTCTATGTCACAGAACTTGGTTACAACGCTAATTTCGTAACACATCAGTCCGTAGAATTCTTGTACAGCAATCACCACCGCATCTGCTTGCGGTACGCGAACAATACAATGCGGCTTACCTCTTGAAATGATTTTCATGACTGTAAAGACAACCTGCACACAAACGGACGAAAGACATGACAGAAACTAAAATCCGACTACGATTCCCACACAAACACTAAGGGTTACATGACTTCCAAGGACAGTCATTACACTATGGCTTCACGAATACAACCAAAATGGAATATTATCAAATGTCTATGTACGCTGAAAACAGTAGATTTAACATTTTTTGCTACTGATTCAACAAATATCTAAGTTCTTGTACTACTGGATTTAGCAGTCAGTAGTCCTAATGTGATGATCCCTTTATCTGTCAATTACCGAAAAATGCTGACTTGTGTTGTCGATATTACTTACAAACCGTACAATTTTGTTTCCAGAAGTTCAATTTTGTCGTTTTTTGCAAACGTATTGTCTCTTATCTTGAGTGCCACGAGATTTTATGACACAAAGTAACACCAGCGTCTGAGGAGGGATACTAGACATATAATGTCCTTGGCCTTGTTCATATTGTTCTTGCTCTTACCGTTCGAATCACACCTGTTGGAGACCAAATCTGTTACAGAGGCCATGTGTACTGGAAGTAGCGAACTTTAAATACGGATGATGCGAGCGACGACCATATAGGAGAGTTAGTACTGGTTCGTAACAGACAACTATCCTCTTTTGACATTGTATGATTTTAATAAAAACAGATATCGGATTTAAATAATAATTCCGTACTTGCAATATACAATCCATGTACACAAACTTATATATCCTTTGTTGGGGCTGTAATTATTACTAAACAGTAATACATGCTTAGAATGAAAATATTTGCTATGATTTTAGTAACGTACAACACCAGCTTAACCCAGAGAGAGAGAGAGAGAGCGAGAGAGAGAGAGAGAGAGAGAGAGTGAGAGACTGCAATGTGTCAGTGTAAAGTCGTGTCAATGACCTCGAATTGCTTCCGACGTCTGTGAGCGAGAGAGAGAGAGAGAGAAGGCGTTAATATTTGTCGAATAAATATAAACTTTCTAATTTCATATACATGCGCGTGGTACTGACCACAGAGAGAAACATACACAACAAGTGTGAGAGAGAGAGAGAGAGAATTTAAACTGATAATTGTTTTATTAAAATCTTACAATGACGAAATATTATTATTTCATTGTTTACGATATATATATTTAATGCAAAAATGCAAAGTAACACCAGCGTCTGAGGAGGGATACTTGGTAAACCTGATCATATAGATTTAATATACATTATAACAAATTTGAACTCATGCAAGGTTGGTAACCCTGATCATATATTTTAATATACACTATAATACACACACATATCAAGTTTGAACCCATACATAGGTCGGTAAACCTGATCATATAGATTTAATATACATTATAACAAATTTGAACTCATGCAAGGTTGGTACTCCCCGATCATATATTTAATATTGCATCAAGTGATAGAAAGTGAAAGTGATCTAAGCTCGCGAAAGGCGGCATATAAAAAAATAAAAAATTATATTCGCGGATGCTGTGGTCCAGATACGCGAAAAAGTCGCGGATCTTGACACAGATCAGCGAAAAAGTCGCGGATGCTGTGGTCCAGTAGAAAGTGAAAGTGATCTAGGCTCGCGAAAGGCTGCATATAAAAAATTATATTCGCGGAAATTAGAAAGTGAAAGTGATTTAGGCTCGCGAAAGGCGGCATATATTCGCGGATATACAAATCAATTTAATTAAAAAAATAAAAATATCAAATTAAAAAAATTTATTCGCGGAAATTCGCGGTCCAGTAGAAAGTGAAAGTGATTTAGGCTCGCGAAGGACGGCATATATTTGAATTGACGCGCGAAAGGCGCCATGCAATTTGATTGGTCGATGCTGCTGGTCCAGCGGTGGTGGTGGGGGAATAACGGTACTTTAGTCAGAACTGTCATTTTCCCTCTACTTATGACTATTACAAAAAACATGAAAATTTAACCGCTGTTTTGAGTAATTCTCAATTACGTTTTCTACCCAAAGTTGATGGCACAAGTCCAAAATCACTCGCCGCTGTTGTTTTCGTTTATGTAAATAAGAATTAATAAATATCGGACAATTGGAGAAAACAATTTAAAATATTTTATTACTATTTCATTTTAAAAGTTTTATTCTAGCCTGTAGTTATATTCCCAAATGAATCCAGATATCTACATTATATGGCACAGACTGAAGGACCGGTTTATCTTTGATCCGCAGTGTGAAGCGCTTTGTAGTGTAAAACCAGTAATTAAGTCACTTTGGGCTTTCTGCACTTGGAAAGTTCAAAAACTTTACAAAACTTACTTCAATTAGTTTTATTCCATAATCAAATACTTTCATTATTTAAAAAAATTAATGAAAAATAATAAACGGATTTACGCATTTGTATTAAGCAGACGATAACAATTTTGAAATACTGTAATTTTGTACATAAATTAATGAAAATAACTGTACTGTTAAAGCAATATTTGACGTTTAGCAAAGCAACAAAGCAAAGCACTGCATTCATTATACGAACAAAATTTAATTGAAACTCATTATTACAGGCTTTTAAAATTGTGTAAAATTATATCGTTAGGTCACAAACAAAATTCACTTCTTCTATTTTCACAAACATTATGAATCCTTATGAGTAATAGATGTTATGAAAGGTTAAAAAATCAAGTATCAACCGAAGGCAGCATTTTAGAAATATAAACCATTACTGATGGAAACGATTAAAAGATTACCTTCAGATTTGATAATTACTGTCATCAATTATAATTCGAAACAGGATGAAAACATGTATTAAGAGATAGAGGGTACGTTTGCACGGGCCTGTCTGTAGAAGATAGAGATACGATACAGAAGAAATTCACAGCGTGGAAACTAGAGTGAATGCTTAGGAGGAATGGACCAAATAGAAGTTGGATGAACTAAGTAATGAAAGAGATTAAGAAGTTGGAAATACCTCGTAGATAAGAAACTGCCAAGGTGGAATAAAGTAAGGAAAAACTGCACCCAGTACAAAAGCACACTTCACTTAACAGTTTTCTCCGCGGGAACAATACTTATCTAGCGTAAAGCATAAAGGTCGTGCTTGTTTTAACCACATTACTTACGTCACGAAGAATCACAATACCTACTGTGTTTATGTATTATAGAGTCAACCGTGTTTATATAAAGTTTTGACTGATTGGCTTATAAGGTTTCCGCGAATAGTGAAAACGTTATCAGTGTCCTACAAAAACAAACTATAACAATAACAATTTTGCATAATTAAACGCACGAAGGAATAGTTTTTCTGCAAAGTCGTGTCGGAACAAGGACTCTAGCTGCTCTAGGTTATTTAATGTGTCACAGTAAAGTGACGAACATTAGAACTCTTGATACGCGGTGCAGAAATGTGATGTTGACGTGGTGTCATTGACTTGTACACAAGCGCTACAAGAAGAGAGCTAGAAACACAAAAAACGGCAAATCTAAACTCTAAGTAAAACTTTTTCGAACCATCCAAAACGTGTTATCAACGGCAAAAATTACAATTTTCAACATTGTTGGAACGCGAACACATGACAGAAGGAACAATTTTGCGTTATCTTCCTCAGTATTCTGTGTCATAGTATACTTTTAGAAGTAATTTGTTAGTATAAGGTCAACTGAATCTAATAATACTACTGGGAGAAATTCCAAAAGCTATTATGCAGGAACATACACACCTGCGTTTACTTTTTATAAATATAATAAAGAATATATTGAAAAAAATTTAGAATGAAAAGACTGGTTCAAATGTATTTTGATTTGAGTATTGGGACCTGTAATTTCTTTACTTTGTGCATTAGTGCGTACAGCTTTTGAGTATACTTGTGTGCTGACAATGTGTGTCATAACATTAAACATTTACACAAGTTCACAGTTTGTCCCTCTACAGATCCTTGAAACTAAGCACGCTGCATTTTAATGACCCTAAAGAATAAAGTTTTATGAACCAAGTATTGGAGAGTGTAAATTGTTAGCTTATCGAATCAGACTGACAACAAATTCACTGCAAGGCATCTCAGTGGCTCACAAACAAAACTATTAAACTGTGTAACTCAATTTTAAAGTGAAACGTCTCCAGTCTTAAGAGTAATACAATTACAGAGAAATAACTCAACTTAAATGTAACTGTTAGTTGTGTAGAAGGAATAAGACACTAGCGCTGCTGTAGGCTTTGTTTATTAAACAGCTTATCTGGTGATGTCATAAAAAGATGTCGTGTCACCTACCATATGGTGCAGCGAGGATTAATTGGTGTGTAACAGAGAGGTCCCAATATTTGAAATTTGAATGTTTTACATACTTCTACTTTACACTAAGATTTTTCAATTTAAGAAATAAACAGTAGAAAGGATTAAAGGAACAAAAAGAAAGAAAAAACAAAAAGGAAGGAAAAGAAAACTTTGCAAGTTTTCTTTTAATCTACGTTGTCAGTTGTACCAAATGAAAATACTACAAGTGCTTAAAATTTGGGGCCAACGTCATTTATAGTATGAATTCGATAACAAAGACAGTGTTGAAACTGACTATCTAAGGCGTCCGATTTTGGTAATATTTGTAACTGGGCATACAAAATTAAAGAGAAGGCCTGTCAGAAAAATTGCCTTCAGATTCTAATTATTTTGAGCATCAACACCACATATACCTCAAAAGTGTATAATAACAAACATAATTTGGAGAAAGCTCATAATTGATATGGTATACTGAGTGTCTGACAATGCATTCAAATCAAAAGCGGCAAGTAGACATAACTAGATTTTTCAAAATATCAATTTTATCTAAAACTAAATAAAGAAACCATCTTCTTTGGTTTGGTTTTTAAATTTGCATTTGTGAAATTCCAGCAGAAAAATATTATTGGGAAGAATCAACAGATTTTTTCAATACCCTGTGTAAAATACTAGTAAAATAATAAAACTTAATTTTAAAAAAACATCAAGTGTCGTATACGCACTGTGCATTACATTTTATTTTAGATGTGTGTTTAGATAATACATAAGAATACAAGTATGACTGGTAAAAATTTTTGACAATGTGCGAGGCTATTTTTACATTGGACCGCAACTTAAGTGTCAGCTTTTAAGGTTCAACTTTGGAACAAACATATGTAATTAAAGTAGCCACAAACATCTGGCTGTAATACAAAACCGAGGTTCAATTGTCTAGTGAAACGTTACCATTATTTAGTAGCTCACGATATGAAAGCATAATCACACTATCAGATTTGGAAATGCTCCGAGAAGATTTCAGATCTTACACGTATTCTTAGTAGGAACGACATTAAAAACAAACAAACAATGCAGCCAACAACATAAGTTGTTTTTAAGACAAACTAGAAAACATGGATAAAATTAGCAGCAACACAAGTCTCAACAAAAAGAAAATTATGTTTTTCTCTATATAACAACCTTCGGGGTTTTCGGGCCCTACTACTTTGAAATTTTGTAAACACTGTACTATATTTAAATTTTTATCAAAATTCTCTTTACTCTCACACTCCACTTCGATATTTACGTATTTTTTTCCAATTTCGACCAACTTAACGGGCATTTACTTTCCAAAATTTTAATTTCAATAAATCAGCATTAATTTATATTTTCTTAAAATTCCATTAACCTGGTAAACCAGATGGGGTTGTAGAATTTTCTCACAATTTAGTGCCCTCACATTTTTGTCTCCCACCAACCTATTTTTAAAACCACCAATACCAAACAAAACAGGGTAAAATTACGAACAAGTAAAGCAAGTTTTATGAAAATTCGTTGATACGTTTGAAACTTATTTTGATACATACTAAGAGATAATCAGATAGACAGACGAAATCAACAGTTAAATTTGAAAATTCTCTTTGCTTGTTAAATTAAATTAATATTATTACATTATACATTACATCACATACACGCGCGCGCGCGCATACACAAAAACACACACACACAAAATAATGTTATGGTTGAAAGAACGACACATGTTTTCTGTTTAAACATGACCATTTGGCATCTGTATGTCTGTTTATCTAACTGTAGGCTTATAACTGGTCAAAAATAAATTTTGAATCTATCAACCGATTTTTGTAAGACGTGGCGTGCATGTTCATATTTTTACCCTACACAGCCCTATTTTATCAGGTTGATCAACCTCTAAAAATCTGAAAGTATTATAATTAAGAAGAAAAATTATAAAAATTAATGTGATGCATCAAATGGAAGGGAATTTTAAGCTAAATCTAAGTGTTTATTGTCAATTTTTAGAAATCTCAAAATGTTGGAGTGTAAGGGTCGAAAAAAAAGAAAAACCTCTGACAAATATTGAAAATTTTCAAAAATTTTAAACTTTTAAGACAAGAGTGTCTAAAAAAGATGAAATTATTTTTTAATGTAAAAATACGGCTGATAATTGGAAATTGTGACAGAAACTCAAATGTCGCGTATACTGTTTTCTTGCTTTGAAACACTAAAAACAAAATGTTAAATTCAAAATTTTAAGAAAATTAAAGGTTTACATGGTGGTAAAGGTATATGGAACTTTATTCCATATATATAAACTTAGTTTTGTATTTATTTAACAAGATTAATATTCTTTAACGCTCCTTGCAAATTTTGTACATCATTCAAGAAGCTTGTAACTTATTTTGAGAAATAAGCTTTATATATTTTATTGTTATGAGTTAATGTGAATCCCATACTTTCCATCCATATGCCTAAGTATGTTCATCACACACAAATGAGCTCAGTCTGCAGGATACTTATGCAACGCCTCCTGGTGTATTCACGTTGCCACTTACTAACAAATATATTCTGAGTATATCAATAACCGACTATTTTCTGTAAATCCCGAAAAATTTTAACTAAAAAATGTCATTTTTGCATTTTAATATAAGCTTAAACAGTCGTTTGTAAAAGACACATTGATTTCTATACGCGTCCCCTATATATATTTGTTTTAGACTTCTAATTACTGAAATTTTTATTTCCTTACTATGGTACACGTTTTTAAGATAACAAAAAGAAAACACTTTTAATGAAATGTATACAATAAACAGACATTTTTTATTATTTTTAAAATAAATTAACATGGAGTAGGAGATTCTGTGCCAAAATTTAATTTCAAATCTAAATTAAAAGAAAATATTCCAAGTTTTGCATAAGATGACTAATTAATTGTTTCCTCGACTAACGACTAACGTACAATTTTATTTTGTTAAACATCATTATTACTTTCAAATAGCCGTGAGGGATACAAGTCCTTTGTTGCACACATTCTTAGGCGGAGAACAGAATATGGGTTTTACTGGCGAAATTAAATATACAAACTAAAATTAATACTGAGCAGAGGCGCTTAAGTTAATAAAAATTGTATACTGACAAGAAGTAGCTGGTGCTTTGAAAAATGTTTACTGGAAAGAAAGTGACAGACACAAACTGGCTTATGTATGGCAAAGTAGACTTCGATAGGTTAGAGTTCACGAACTTTCCAGTGTATACAGATACTGCTGAGAGTACTTGTACCGGCTGACAATCGGTGGCATAAAATGCTCTAGGCTTACAGCGGTAAAATATATTACTGGCCTGGTAAAACGATTCTATTATTTACGAGAGAATTAACTATTGTTTGTAAAATTAGCTCTCTATGGGTTAAAATTCACAAATAGATTTCATCTATTGGAATAGAATTAGACACATGGAATATTCGAGCTTTGCCACAATCTGATATACTTAGTTTTAAACATAGAAAAATGGCAAATAAGAAGAATTTTGTTCCTGAATTTTCTAGACATTAAAAGCACGAAATTTCTGCACAGTACTAGTTAATTGCAATTTCCTTATAAGCCGTATACTAAAACTATCTAAAACGCTTAGGTATTGTACTTTTACAAAATGTCTGATGGCAGTTCACACAAATTGCAATACATTGCGTTTACCTGTAGTTTCCACTATTATTTTGACGTTCTTGCACAAAGCAATGACTGTATTTGATGTATAATTTATGGGCTTCTTTTAACACTATTGATTTGTTGTTTTTTATATGTGTGTGTGTGTGTGTGTGTTTTCTTTTATTGTTCCGTAAAATATATAATAAAACGAAAGTAAAAACCTAATTATATAGTTTCTCGTTTCCATACAAATTTTCTCGTACTCTTGCGTATAATATTATCACTACATATCCGTATTCGGAGGTCCCACAAAATCCTCTTTATTCATGTCACACATATACACATACACACATAAATACAAATACATGTTGTAATGTCCGTAATGTTCGTACCCTTTTTTTTACTTGAACCGCTCCCAAAAGACTACGTAAAATGAATCGCCAATGGACTTCATGTAATCTACCCAACTGTTCGGGAGGACTTTATTTTGGCATTAAGAAAAACGGATAAGACACTGATGATTAAGTTAAGTTAATAATTTAGTTAATATTAAGTATTAATTATCATTAATAATAAGTTAATATTAAGTTGATAATTTTGCCATTTGTAAAGTAAGGTAGCTAATCTAATTGGATTAAAAGGGAAGCAATTGTTTTAAAAGAATAAAGCGGTTAAATCATGTAAACACTCGTGTTGTTGCGGTTTGGAAGCTCTTGTAAAATAGTGAGTTATTCCAAAGACGCTAAACAGGACGGGCTGGATGGTATGTTAGAAAGAAATGGACTGTATTGAAGATATTGAACATGCGTTTATTGAAAATTTTGATTGTTAGTTACGATCGGCACGTGCGGATGCATTTGTGGCAATAACGCCCGAAAATTAATTTTGAATGAAATCGTGGTCCATTGTAGATGGACGCAGGCAATTGAATTAAACGAAATCTTATGAATGCATGCCAAAAAATATGCAGAAGCCGCGGCTGGAAGAGAAGTGTTTTACGAGAGTTGCGCTCGGAGCCTTGTTAGAAACTAAACTAAACTTGCCTGTAGCCGGCTGCAGCGTTTGATAAGCGCGTGACGTCATCCGCGCGTGCCGTATTGCGGCGGTAGACCGCGTACAGCTGATAAACCAGTACAAAGTTTAAACACGTGTAAATCGAGAAAAACTTATAAGTTGGATTCCTTCCTTCCACACACACACACACACACACACACACACACACACACACACACACACACACACACACACACACACACACACACACACACACACACACACACACACACACACACACACACACACACACACACACACTTCTGTCACCAACTCTCTGGAAGGAAAAACTAGTTCTGTATTTGCTATTGTTGAATGTACTGCAGTGTTTGCTGATATTTTCTGCTATATTTGCTTCTGTTTGAAAAACTGCAGTAGTGCGGATTACAGCAATAAAATTGCAACTTGAAGGTATCACTTCACCTTGTCACTTCCTATAAGATCATCAAGTTTCTTTTGCTTACATCAAAGAATAGCAGAAACTAAGTAATTAATTTAGCAGAAACTAATCATTTACTTCAGCAGAAACTAACAAATATTGAATATTTGGAATTGTTTTAGTTTTCAATTATTGTCTTAAGAAATTGTACATATATTTAACCATTTTAAACGTTTCAAGCATTAAGAATAAATCTAACATTAAAATACTCTAATACTGAAGTCAAATAAAAAATAAATTGTAGTAAAACATTTTCACTTTTGGTACTTATAGCAGTATTACTTTACATGAGGTTACGTAGAGACGTTGTTCAAGAAACTCCTTCCACGACTGTGTTCTCTGGATTAGAGCAGTTCTGTACAGGCTGGACCTATACAAGAGCACACGTAATGATGATGTTTCAAAGGGTTTGAAACTACAATTGCTGCCATTAAAATTTCAGACTATGATTTTGTATACCAGGGGAGGTGTCCAACGTTGACTTGACTTTTTTGACGTAGCTTAAGAAGTATTGTTTACAGTAAACTCATAGTTTTACACAGAGCAGGTTTAACAGACACAACACCGTCCCTCTCTTAAAGAGGGAGCGTCTACTGCACTTACTCCGAGACACTTCTGAAACACCCGGAATGCCTTTGAATCAGTCCTCTGTAAAAATGCGTCATTACATTGACCTGTCGCAAGTCATGTCCACGCTGTGCACCTCGACATTTTGCACGCTTGGGTAGTCGTATGTTGTTTGTATAGACTGCGAAACGTTTTAGTCTAAATGCGTGTAAAGTTAAACAATCCATCACAATTGAGGCCAAAATTTACACGAACTGTGTGATTGCGTGTGGATGTATCATGTCTGATTTCGATTGACGCAGTCATAAGTAACGAAACTTTCGGAAAATATAATTACATAATAGAGACTAACAGATGTATACTTCCGTCAGAAATATTTCACATCAGCTGTCTGTTTACAGTGTAACAGTTTTACAAACAAAATATCGTAAACGTGAGTTTTATATACGGCTGAAAAGTACTATAAGCCATAAACTAAAATTACTGTACCGTGTACAGTGCATGCAACGTTAGCCAGTTTACGTAATAGTGGTAGTGTTATTTGGAGTTACAGATAACGTCTGGTTGATTAGAAAGTATTTTTAATAAAGACTGTATTTTGTTTAATGGATTTCCCTCCTACCATGAGTATACATCAAATTTTATAGTTTTTAGCTTCGAAATAGATACTGTGTATCAATTGACTGTGCGGATATAATTTACACGACTAAGTGTGTTTGTTACGTTTGTGAAGTTTTCTTCCGATATG
The DNA here is from genome assembly GCA_034769895.1 of Magicicada septendecula. Lineage (NCBI taxonomy): Eukaryota > Metazoa > Arthropoda > Insecta > Hemiptera > Cicadidae > Magicicada > Magicicada septendecula. The sequence continues at coordinate 482,114,153 of CM068373.1, forward strand.
AACCACGTCAAACATGTCTTGCGTGAGAATGTTTCACTCAGATTACAATGAGTATCCTCAGATCAGATCACGTATCTGATTGATCAAGTGATCTGACTTGAGCATACTAATTGTAACATGAGTGAAACGTCGTCACACAGGACATTTTGACGCGGTCCATACCGGAAGAAGGCTTCACAAACGTAATGGATACCGACCGCGGAAGCCTACGTGAGAATATATGTGTGTTTGTGTTTGAATTACGTTCCTGGATTGACCTTCAAATGAGTGGTTAGTGACGTGTCCAGATACTTTATACTAACTATTAGTTTATTGAAGGAAATCAGCAAATGAACAAACAGTTCTTGTGTTTTGACTCGTTAAAGAAATAACGTCGTCCACCTCATTGTACTTGCAGTCTTGGTGGCCTCCGGGTGTCACTGTTATTGTGAGTTCCTTTTCTCACGTTTTGATATCGGCCCTGGTGACTTTCCCAAGAGAATGTGTGGTAAAAGAAAATAATTAACTTAGAATATTGTATATGTTTACACAGTGTTCGTATATATGTTGACTGATTTGTAAGAGCACCCCCTCACACACACACACACACACACACACACACACACACACACACACACACAAAACAACATACTTGTATATGTTATAATCTAATTGTATCCAAATATTCCCAACTGAAGTAACCTCAAATTTAATTAATCAATCGATTTTATTCGATCAATTTCTTAACAGAAGCTAGAACGGTTTTATTTTTTATATTGATTAACAAAATTATTATTATTACAATCACATTTTATTTCCACTAAAACGATTAAATATTCGATGTATAATTCATATAAAAGTTATTTCTATTAATTATTTTACATCCCAAATTAAACTACAGTTGCAGATATGTATTCAGACTTTAAGAACACATGTTATATTATTGCTAGATTAGTTAACCGATGTTACATATTGATAGTAGTTGATCATTATTCTATTCCTTGTTAATAACTTTTTAAAAAAGATATTTTTAATTATATAAATGTTTATTTGTGTTTCAATAGTAATTTAGAAGACTTGTAAACGCATTTACCTATACTAGAATTTTAATAGTGAAGTTGGAGAGCTACTTTTACATATTATTTCTTTTATGAATTTGCTAACTGCTACAATTTTTATTGTTCGACAAAGCTTTTCGTCATTACTGACATCATCAAGAAATAGTAAGGATGGCTGCTAATTTAAACAATACTTTTACATAGTTCTAGAGGTATTTATTATATTCCTGACAATTGTTTCATCAGTTACGACAGCTTGAGGGGTTAGATTCGAACTCAAAGATTTCGAATGTACATTGGGCGGGGAAGTGGTGGTGTTAGCAGTTGATCAAGGAGGTAATTAAAAATTCGAGGTAAACGATTTAACAAAGGTGCATCTGCTACTGCTTGAAACAAAATAAGTTACATTCCCTGGTTAATTATAAATCGTATATATTGCTTTGCGTGAAGACAATTTACAAGTCAAACTACGTGCCACTTAAGCTAATGTAAATATATATAGAATATAGATTGTACAGTACAGTGACTAGCCGATTTATAATAACATACAGTAAGTTTTATTTAATTTTCAGTAACCAGTTTACAAATAAAACAATATGAAATTCCCAGTATAATATAATGTAATTTAACAGTACAATTTACATTTTGGGTACTAGCCAATTGACTTCAGTATTGTAGAGAACGTAGATACGAACAGAGATGGAGATAAAAGTATACAAATCATGTGTAGAAGTACTGTGTCAAATGGAGACGTCTACTGAAATACCTCTGACAAACAGGGAGCGTTGTTACAGATTTACGTTTCGTGATAATGTACAGAATACCGGCGCACACAATCGATTAAACATGAACTAACAGCGCCCATGCAAAAATGCTGATTTTATGGTGGAGTATTTAGTATAAATGACAAAGATTGCCAGCAAAGGTTATGAATTGGATTTGGGCGTGAAGGAAGAATATGGTTGGACGCGAATTACGTGAATGCATTGCTGGTAAGAGATGCAATGATGGAAAGGATTTTGTTGGATGAAGATTGGTGGAACCGGTGGCTCTTGCAAGATGGGATCTGATAAAAAAATTAGTGTTGTATAATAGTATCAACAATAATAATAATAGTAATAATACGTGATCGTAACTTATAACACAATTTGTGGAGTGATCTGCTATAGTATAGATTTTCGCCTCTTGACAGTGATGAAAAGTTAAGTAATGTCTTTTAAACAAGACTGGTAGTTGTTGCTATAGAATGTTACGATAGCGGTGATGAACTTAAACACAGCCATTTTCTTTTTTTATTTTTTTTTAAGGTAGAAACAAAATTTCTAGAACGAACATAATTGTGGGCCTTGTCTACTAAGTCGGGTGTGTCCATACACAGAAAGGCAGAGGAGAAAAAAGTCCGCTGTTTGGATTCTAACCAAATAAACTTTTCCAAAAGACGCCAAAAGACTTTACTCGGATGACTTCACGATGCTGGGTTTAAATTAGATCGATCTCCTGAGAAATTTAAACTCCAATTATTTCGTGCAGGAAATCAGAAGTGTACATGTAAAATGGATCACGCTTGATATTTCTCGCAATGGTTATAGTTAAGGTTAGTAGACTACTAAATAATTTATTCTGTGTGCTAAAAATAAATTCGCAGTAAAATAAAAGACTGGGAAAGAGCCACAGGCGGCGGCATATAATAAACTGAGTAATAAATTATTCGTGGCTGCGATTTGATGTAGCGATTTAATAATATACAGGAGTTCTTAATTAAACCAATGTTTTACTTTCATAAGCACTGCAGCTCACATAATTCTGTCTACAAGTCACCATTATTTTCTCTTTTATGTTCATACCAACATACACCTTGCCGTCTAATTACAGTCATTCCAAAGTGCATTTTCATCTGATGTAACCGCAAGATTATCGTTTGTTACTCTGGAGTGTTAACTATAATTGCAGACGTGATTTATAAATTGGCAAACTAAGTTGTAAACTACATGATGTTTTCTCGTTAAGAACGCCCTTACTTTACAAGACCGAGGTCATGGCCCTTAATTCCAACTTCTCAAGGCCAAAAATAGGAAGTAGGATTTAATTTTGTAGGCTTACTGCATTATTCACATTAATTATTCTAATCATTATCCTTTAAATTAGTTCTACTTAACGATTATGTTATATGTGTTCTGTGATTGTAACGTCAAATTTTTGTCGAAATGGCAAACATTTTTTTAGAAAAGTATGTAATAATACAGTAGAGTAACATTATCCGAACATCTATTAACCAAATGGTCTATTATCCAAACTTAATAAAAAGTACAATTTTTATCGTGTAAAATTTTATAAATAAAAATATTTTATTGTTTGGTATGCGGATGATGCAATGCTCATAGCGGATTTAGAAAAAATTTACAGACTTCTTCATAAATTTGTAATAACAGGAACAAAATTGTACTTGATAGTCTCATAGACAAGACAAGTCAATGGTACATTAAAATTTGATGTTAACTGGAAATTGGAAGGTAAGTTATAGAGCGGATCATGGAGTTTCAATATTTATGGATAGAAGATTTTATGCCAACAAAATCTCTACGATCAAGCACAAAGACAAGCCATGAAAGCAGCTCGTATTTCTGGATATTTAAGGTATGTAACCTGAAAAAAAATTACTTAGAATTGAAGGTAAAGTGAAGATACACAAGCTAATGGTACGACCAGTGTTGACTTACGGATCTGACACGTGGGTTAACACTAGTAGAACAAGGAGACTGCAATAGACGATGGAAATGTGTACATTGAGGATGAACGAGACGTATTAGAATAATTAACAGTGGGATGAGACGGCAGTATCAAGTAGAGAATTTAGTCAAATTTGTCGGAAGGCGAAAAGGAGAATGGAATGACCATGTTGACAGGGCAAGCGATGATTGATTATTAAAAATAGTGAGTAGTTATACACTGTTAGGAAAACGGGACTCCGGGCGACCAGAGAAGAGGCTTTGGAAAGTACCTCTATCGAATCTCCTTAATACGTGAAGACAAACAGGTGAATAATCCTATATGAAAGAAGAAGAAGAAGAAGAAGAAGTAACTAAAATATTTCTTCATTTTATTTATAAAGTGGGAACTGAAGCAAGTGTCAACTGTAAGTAGGTATTCTACCTTCTCTTCTACGTAAATGCTAATGTAGACACGTTTCGTCAAATTTCCCTCTTCGCTCTTTCTTCGTGATGCCGGTGTCTCATTTTTAACTGAAGTTTATTATTTTCGCTATTTTAATTGACGAATATTTTAGATACCACAGAGGTAGTAAAACAGACGAAGATGAGTTGTCGGGTTAGCTGATCGACAGATGCGAGTTCGCATTTATAGATCAACGGTTTGGTATTTGTCTGTCTACAGTGAGGGCTATGTCTCACAACAACTTTTGGATGTACAGTATTAAGTTAAAGAGGACTTTACTTTAAATCTGAATATAGTGTTGACATTTCGAAATTTTCAAATTTAAGATACCAGGGCAAAAAAAAAGTTTCAAAATTTGAAAAAATGTCTGCTTCTTCAAAATTTAGTTACCACAAAACTTACGAAATCCATGATTATTCAACTATTTTCTTTAGTAAAATTATAATTTTATTGCAGATAATCGTCCCTTACTTTTATTACTGTTCTGAGATAAATAAGCACTTAAAATCCCCTGATTTCTACTGTGATAACTGTGATTAATGTGGTTATTGTGATTCCTGTGATTACTGTGATTACTTTAATTACTGTGATTAATTTGATTACTGTGATTACCGTCTTCAGAGTGATTACTGTGATTATTGTGTTTACTGTGATTACTGTGTTTACTGTGATTACTGTGTTTATAGTGACTACTGTGATTTCTGTGATTACTATGTTTACTGTCATTACTGTGATTGCTGTGTTTCCTGTAATTACTGTAGAATAGAATCGCTATCGCTATACCTCTAACGGTACCTCTAACGCTCTTATTAATAAAATACAGTTCTATAACTGTATGTTAGAAATGATTTTGTAATAAAAACCTTTATTTTTTAAAGAGAAATAATTTTTTAATTTACGATCTATTATTCAAAATAATGATTATCCGAACGGGCCCTCGTCCCCAGAGGTTTGAATAATCGATGCTCTAGTGTATTTCTTTATACATAATTGTTTGTCTTCATTATGTTGAAACAATTACTATTTTTATCTCATGGCTAAACGGTGCTAAATTTGCAGTTTCAAAAAACCACGTCTGATAGGAAGCCACGGCCCATTCCGTGAAGAATAAGTGAACCGTCTCCATAAAGACAGTAATATAACACCCACAAGAAACTCGGAGGCTGATCTGTCCTGGCTGCAGCTGGCGTTTTTTCACATACGCATATCTTATTAGCCCCACTTCATGGTGATTTACTAACAAACCGTTCTGGAAGTATTGTCAGAACATAAAAGGAGACAGGATTCCATAAACAGCTCTGATACGGCCAAGGAAAAACAAGTCTTTAACCCAGTCACCAAAGCGTGTAAATTATTCTACACTTTCTGAAGTATAGTGAATATTCTATACATAAGTGTATGTCAGACGTTTGAACGTTTTAGTGTCATGCGAATGTAAATTTGATTAATCAACTCGAAAGAAGAAAGGAGATTAGTTAAATGTGATTTGATATTTATTTAAAATAATACAACATTAAATATGAACAAGATGTCTACAACCTATTTCCGCAGACTGCATAATGCTCCTAAACATATTAGCTTCGCCTTTTGTATGAGCTGATAACTTTAGGGCTATAGGTATTTAAAAAGGTAAGTTTGCATTCGTATCAACATACTCATTTGTTACCTTAATTTGTATTTTATAAAAGTTTTGTTTGACTATGGCATCTGTAGTAAAAACTACAAACCGTACACAGTATACATTATACATATTATTATATTAAGTTTTCAGCGTTGGTACGCCATGCTGGAGACATGAATTAAAAGAATATGTCAAGAATATGTGACGAGCATTTTTACTCACACATAATGTCAGTGTTTGTATACGAACATAAATAACTTTTCATTTAGGTAGGCCTATATTTATTGAAACTCTACTTTATATTGAAGTAGTGTTCATCTCGGTTCGATGTTGCTGTCTCTTCTTCCCGTACACAATTAATAAAGTGGAAGTAGCAGAAACATAGCTGTTAAGAGACAGTTGGACGGCTTTCAAGATTTCTGCTGGCAACTGTTCAAATAGACTACAATTAACGGCCCTTTCTGACTCTAAATAAAGTACCGAGTTACTTATAGTAATGCTCTTTCTATGCTCTTATAGATTATAAGAAAATATTTTTTTATATTTTGTCGAAATTAAAATACTAATATCTTAGTTTTTGCATGCAGGGAATTACTATAATTAAATATTCGACGCGAACTTAATTATTAATGAACAATATTTCCATATAAATATTATATTCTTTCAAATAACATCAACACTACAATTTTATTAACTAGATACTTTCAATTAGTAGTAACTAAAATATTTTACGTGTCTGAATAATTATAATATTTTTTTAATTTTATAATGCATAAGTGCAGGAAAACATTAGTTTCAGAACTTGCAAGCGCTGCCGTAGTGTACTACATTTGTCACGGTAGTTTCACACACGCGCGCGCGCGCGCGTGAAAATACCGTGACAAATGTGTGTGTGTGTTTGTATGCATACAAAATGTACGTAGTTTCTAACACACCATAATATTAATCAGTTGATCATTAAACTATAACTATTTTCACATTTAACTTTAATGTTTTAAGATTGGTAGGCCTATAATTGTTTCTCTATCCAGTGCAGCCAAGCAAGACAATTTTCTTTGTAAGTATTAAGTACGATTTTTTAATACGGAATGCCTACATTTTATGTATAAGTATGCATGGTACTGGCTAATAATTAACATTAAACTTTTATTAACATTTGAGTAATTTTCAATAAATAATAAAACATTGTCTTGTACAAGTTTACACTTTCACTGTGTAACAGTTTACACTTTCACTAAGTTATATTAGTATTTTAGTACATTTAATTTGTTTTAACTTGCTTTGGTAGAGATATTGTTCTGTTCATATTTTGTGAATTTGATATCGTTAAAACAAACTAATTTATTAAAATGTAAACTTTCAAACGTCGTAAAATGTTTATACAGTTACATAATTTTGTGGTTTCCACAGATATTATTTTAAATCTTAATCATTATTTGACTGTGTACTAGAACATTTAACTGATATGACTACAGTTTGGTAAGAATATTCATATTTACAGAAGAGAATTTCTTTAATTGTGACTTTGGATCAACCAAACTTTACGGGTACAAATCTTGTGATTGCTTTACTCACTGTGTTCAATTTAACTCTATAGGAATATATACTGTTGACGTAACAGCATATATTATATAATACAAGAAATTTAATAACTTTAAGCATATGTAGGCAGGCTTATTGTAAGGTAACGCGCTCAATAGGATGTTTGGTGACGTACTTTTCTCCATTTAAATGACTGTAATTCATCTGGTTTCAGTTATTTAAACTAACACTACTGGACTTGTTTCCAACGCGAAGACAAACCGTTCTTACAGTGTCCTTTTAATTGTAGTAGTATATTGTACTTATGTGTGTAATTAAGAAAAAAAGTGTTATATAACTGACGTTAATTCTTTCTTATGGATATAGTTTTAAAAATTAAAACATACTTTTTAATCGATAATTTAAGAACACAATACAAACGTGAGAGTTTATGCATGGTAGAAAGAATTTTTTATTTATTATATACCCTAGTTGACAGCATAAACACCTTGCACTGAAAAATAAATTAAAGGATTTGTGTTATGATGATATGTTAGATAAAAGTAGTTAAAAGTTTAAATTGAAAAAGTTTTCAACATTCGTGTAGAGAATATGTCACACGACGTATTTAGGTTAATAAGATTATTGCAGACATCTCTGCTGGTATGCTCACTAATAATGCATGTATAATCCTTATTCCCTTACAGCCCTAATTTTGAAATAAAGGACAACGGCAGATTGATAGCATTTGTGTACTGAGAATTTACGAAACAAAATAGTAACGACTACAAGTGTGTCCATTCATCGTTCTGCAGTTTCACAGTAAAATGTTTTCTAACTATCAATTTTTGTTTAATCGGTTTATAACTGTTAGCTGTTGAAATTCATTCTATGAATCGTCTTTTAGACTTCAAATGAAATTTACACCATCTCGTACACAGTATAATTCAGAAACCATGCTGGGTCTCTGAGAAAGCCTTCTTTGCTGGAATCAGTTGTCTTGCAAGGAAAGACGCATACAATTTATAAAGTATGAGGTACTTAAGCAGGCTGACCGCTCAATAGTTACCACAGTCATTAGGATATCCTTACTTCAATATGGGGAATACCTTTGTATCTGCCAGTCTTCAGGAATGTGACCAGACGTCCAGCACAAATTAATAAATTTTAAGAAACAATCAAGGCTGGCGCACACTTTATAAAATCAAAATTCAGCATATTAAGGCGAGGCGATTTTTCTAGTTTTACGGGAATTTAGAACAGCTAAGGGATTTTAGAACAGGCAAGGTATTTTAGAACAGCTAAGAATTCATCCATTGCTACTAGATCCACACATTCATTTGTGCCGTCGTAATTAAATTGAATTACTCGGCGAGCGTTAAATTTAGTAGTGCCGTCCGTATTTCGTGCCAGCTGTCGGCTGGTAGAGATATGCCTACTGAATTTTCGTCGCGCGGGAGCTGGGAGCAGTGTGCGGCTGTATTATTGTTAGCTGCTGACGTGTCGAGTCAGCGCTGCGCAGCTGTTTCGCTTGTCTCCTCGTGGTTGCGAGCGGAGGTTTTTTCGCATTTGCCCATCAAGACGCCTCTCTATCACAACTCCGCCGGCGGCGACCTCATCGTTTGATTGGCAAGATTGTACCCTACTATGAGTCACTAATTGAGTAGAGCATCTCTGGGTTTCGCGAAACGCCAGGAATCGGGATGGAACTGGTGGCGATACCGTCACCCTTCCCCAGCAGCTAAGCCTTGCTGAGAATAGCCTCCCATCGCCGTCGGAAGGAGGAAGGCCCAGAATAAGAGGGAAACCCCAGTCAGAAATTTATCAATTGCTACTATCCTGGACTCCAGCACCATCATTGGTAGACACCCAACAGCAGGTGAAACACATCCATTTATTTTTTTTCTCGAGCTACACAAACAGCATTTCTGCGCCATAAACATTTCCCTTGGGCATGATAATAATTGAAAGTGTTGTTTTTAACAAGTTCAGGAGCATATCTGTACATACACTCTCAGAATTTCAGAAATTTTTTAAGTATCTAAGTGCTATTGGTGTTTCAATTACTTTTCCTAAAAATCATTAAGACTGTTTTTTAAAGGAAGTAACATTCATACATAAATTGTATTCTTTAATAATAATAATAGTAATTGAAAGTTTGTTTTCTAACAAGTTCAGGATCAGATCTGTACATGCACTTGCATGATGTCAGAAATTTTAAGTATCTAAGTGCTATTGGTGTTTCAATAATTTTTCTTAAAATCATTAAGACTGTTTGTAAAGGAAGTAATATTCATACATAAATTGTATTCTTTAATAATAATAATAGTAATTGAAAGTTTGTTTCCTAACAAGTTCAGGATCAGATCTATACATGCGTTTGCATTATGTCAGGAATTTTAAGCATATAGTGCTACTGTTGTTTTAATTATTTTCTTAACATCACTATGGCTGTTTTGTAACGGAGACAATATTCATGCATAGATTGTATTTTCTTGAATAATTATAATAATTGAAAGTTGGTTATGATCATATCGGTCCTGGCACGTTAATGATGCCCGAAGTTTAAGGAATCTACTGCACTTACTGTTTTAAATACATTTCTTATTTGCTACATTAATCAGGGTTTTAGAAAAGAAAGTATGTATTTCGGATAAATTGGTAATTTATATTTTTCTACTTATAATATCGAAAACTGCCTTGGTCATATTATGAAGTACTTGACCATTTATGATTCCGGCTTTCAAACATTTTATTGTCATGTCTTGGATTATTTTTTCTAGTTTTTAAAATTTGTTATTATAATTATTTGTCTGAGTTGAAATGTATTTACATATATGTGTTGACTCTAATAAAAATTGTTACGTTGAATGGAGTCTCTTATTGCAAGTCCTGTCACACTAGGCTCAGTGCATTTTATGCTTCTACCAAGACCATGCGTCTAGTTTTCAATAAATAAGTTACGCCACCCAAAAAAAAAACTTAGAATTTTTTTTAACAAAAATTTCCAAATTTCTGGGTGACGTTTCACATTTATGTCTACATATTTCGTTTTCAGGTGCTCCTGAGTCTACAGCTGTTTACAACATCTGAGCTATTCTTCTCTGTGATATTGCTGATCATCAGGCTACCTTTTCCTGTCTGATTCAAATGCCGTAATATTTTTTAACCCTTGTCATGTTTACCCTGGAGACCGCTCTTTATATCACTTATATATTTGTCCCAACTATTACTTTCCGTTTTCTTTACTTTTCTTCTGGCAATAAAACGGATTTTTATTCAGACTCTGATTGATCAGTCTTCATAATATTAGATATTTTAAATATGCTTGCTTCTTATCTCCTGTTATTTGGGCAGTCTAATCATTTCATTTAAACAGGCCTTGGTTCTCGTAACTTTTACTTTAATTCCCAGTACTCCTAATTCTGTGTAAGTTATGATAGTCATTATGTTACTCCATTCTTGATTTCTATTATTACCAATAGGTAACTGTTGAGCCAAATGACTGAGCCCGGTCTGGTACACGTGCTGTATACTCTAATTTTGGAGTAGATGTAGGCCTACTAGTTTTGTTTGGGGTACTGGTGCTCTGTGGATTAACAACTTTCTCCACCTTCCAGGAATACTGATCTATGATATTATGAAACAATGATCAGACTCAAAATCACATCCGTTAAAAACCCGGGTATCCTCTACTAAATTTCACAGTTTTTTATTTACTGAAACATAATCAATTATTGACTGAGATCGTCTAGCGTACTAAGTATAATTGTGTAACTTTTAAGCGGAAAGAACGTATTCGTTTTATAAAATTGTTGAATTCGGAAAATTAATTAGCCCTCGTATATTCTCATTTTCTGTACTTTAGCTATGACTTCTCATTATAGGTCTTATAGAGGAAATTCCAACACTTGTCTGCTACTATTATATAAACGTATGTGTTGACAACTTTCTATAGGATTTCATAAAATTCTGTCGAGTCTTCTTTACGACCATTACGACCATCCTTCGGACTATACTAAAGCTAGTTTTCATCTACTAAACCTCTTAAGGAATCATCTTATAGACCACGGTTTTGTTCTTACTACTGGTAAATTAATATCAAAGGAAGTATTTGAAAAATTAATTAAACTGAATTATAATAGATCGGACCTTCAGTATTGTTATAAATTAAGTAGTTCGCATGTGATTATTTCCGGAAGTGAACAGCAGAATGTCAGGAAGGCAGCAGAATTACTCTCAGAAACAGTTTCAAAAGCGAATTTATATCACTTTCCTAAATAGGAGAATTTGTGAAAACAATAAACGATGGTTTCGATGTACTAAAGTCTAGGTATGAATGAAAAAAACATGATACAAAATGGATATGGAATCCATCTACAAGTACAAGACGAAGCTCTAGATAAATTACTGAACTTATGTTTATTGGAAAACATAAGTTGCGGGTTATGGGAAAAACTGCCCTACTTCCGTTTTGAAAAGGCTTTCACATTTCAATTGAAAGTTTATGAGGTTTATTTAAGGACCTGAAAAAGATGGGTTTTTATTTTTAATGACGTCAATGTTAAATCAAGGCGTTCCTGAAAGTTATTTTTTTGGAAATTCGAGGCTTAGGATTGTTTTACGATCATCTAAATTCGGTAGCAGTTATTCAAAGAATTAAGTCTTCAATACTGGGTAAAAACACCTCAGTAGTATTAAACAATTGCAAAATACAAACTGTAAATGACGACACAAGTGAGAACATACCGTTAACAGCACACGTAATAAATAAAGCTTTTCCTACGGTTTATGACGATAATTTGCTTTCAAATAACAATGACTTTCCTGAGACAGATGTGATGGACTTCTTGGGTTCATTAAATTAGTTAAATTTAGAAGGAGAAAAATCCGACACTTTTAAAGAGGAACCGTTAACTTCAAATCAGTCTAGAATTACTTGTGTCAGTGCTGAATGAAAATGAGGAATTTCTAGAAATGCTTCCTGGATACATACGTTACAGATTGTACAAAAAATTCCCAAAATATATAGAACATATGCGTTACGGTAAATGTGCAGACGATATACAGAAATCGGACAGGTTATCGGTTCTTTATTAAAACAAGATCGTTTATTAGAATGAAATCGTTAAAATAAGGAATCCCAAAAAAAGAACGTAGTTATAAAACTTCATCAAGAAAACAAACGAAAAGTTTAAAAAGTTGTTACATACATACATGGGCATTTAGCAAACAGCACGTGTAGTTTTGTTGTAAATAAAAAGTGTATATAAAAATTTGTGCAGTGATATTGTTTGAAGAAACAACATAGTAAGCTTGGGATAGAGACTTAACGTTAATCAAAATGGAAGAGTTATAATTGAAGACATGGAAAAAGGTAAGTATAATTGTTGACACTAGGCCGATATTAAACTAAAATTTGTATGGATTATAGGATGTTATGTCCATGTGCGTAATTACCTTTCTGGCAAGTAATTATAATATCAGTTTATTGTGTGCTCGAAACATTCTTAGCCGAATTATATGTAGCATGCAGTAAATTCTAAACGTATACTCGTACTGTGCCGTCTCCCTTGTTAAGACAACACAAAAGTCGGGAACTAGTTCAATTCTTTACCAGTAAATTAAACTAGCTGCCGTTGTTAGTAAAAATACTTACCAACAAATTACAAAACAATTATGATATAGGAAATTGACAAGGTTTGCATAAATTTATTCACTCACTAGGTGTTAGCGAAAACATCTCTTTATTGCTATTCAAATATTATGCTTGATTTTAAAGAAAAATTATTTTAGTAAATTCTGCTTTTACTGCTTCAAAGATCTTAAGTATATTATTCGTTTTATCTCAAAATTTATTCATATAGATGTTAGTTTTAATACCACGGATCCGGGTCTCAACTTTCTCAAAATAATTAATTTATCAAAACTTCAACCATATTATTGGAAGAATAATATTGGTGATACTCTACATTATTATCTTACATTTATCTATACATTGCGGTTACTATTACTTCATTACAAAATTACAAAATTTACAAATCTGATAATTTGTTCTTTACATTGCTAAAGTTCTTTAAAGTTCTTTGTTACTTCTTTTATTAAGGCGAAATTTACAAAAGTTGTGGTTTGATATCACCTGAATTTCATATGAGGTTGTTGTTGTATCCTTGGGGCATCTCCTGTCGTCTTCTAAGGGTGGAGTACGTTGTTCCTGGTGAATCTACATCGGGTTGATTATTTCTGCTCTCGAAGATCGGTTGTTTACTTGAAGTTCCAACTGTTGTAGTTGCACTTTCCTTGGTCCAGACTTTTGTAGTTCAAATTTTTTATTTTAATTATAGTTCTCACTTTGCAGTACTAAAGTCTAGTATTTACCTATCTTACACTTACATTTTATATTTTAAAAGAGAGATGTGTTGGCTACCTTTTTCTTTCTGTATGTATTCTCACTAACTCTACACACTACATTATTCACAATAAAACCATCTCACGCTGGATATACTTTTAAGGACATACACTTACGTGTATGTACACAACACCAAAACTCACATCTTGTCATGGCGAAGTTCTACTGGCGAATGCGCGTATAGTTTAGGGGCGAGGGCTCAGTAAGCTGGTGCGTATTTACGCACTAAGAAAATAGTTCGTACTTTATATATTATTAATTATTCATTAATTAGAATGTAAATACTTTATGTTTACTTTATTATGACTTAGGGATTTCTTTATTTATATAGTCGCATTTTTAATAATGAAAGTAATTATTATTATTATTCTTTACTTAATACCTTTCTTGGCGTATTGGTACTGGAAAGTTTCAAGTTGATTCAGGAATCTGGGTATAGGTAAGGGTGTATGATACTCTTACTTATTAAAATTAAAAATTTTAATTTGTGCGATTTTCGATATATTTAAAATCGTCACAGTACTATACACTGCTGTGGTGCGTTGGTGGAGTGGTGCGTGTGACGTCAGCAGCTGAGAGCAACATGCGCGTGTCACCTACAGTATTCTACACTTAACCGTGCCCTGACATATTGTCACAACGGAGGAAATACAAATACTGTAAATACATTTTGATAGTATCGTTACTACACTTAGGTGAAACGTAGTGTTTAAAAAGTTAAACAAAATAATTGATCTCTATATAATTTTTTACTAACAATTTTAATACCAGTCTCAATAAAGAAGACACTTGTGTTAAATTAAGTATTAATTCTTTATGTTTACAATTGTCTTTTATGTTTATGAATAGCATATTGAAAACTGATTAACAGCACTTCTTACTGCCTCGAGTCTCAAACTCAGATTTTTCTGGTACTTTCAACCTTGATAGTATGAACAAATGTGTCTTCCCATCTTCTCCTATGTGCCATTTTTAAAGCTTTCTTCAACTCAGATAAGTTGTTGTGATAAGTTTTAGACTACAACTAAGCTAAGTAGTAAGAGAGTAACTACTATGTCATCACCAGTAAATAAATTTTATAACAGAGTGGAAAATTTCTCAAATACAAACTTTACTCAGAAAGAACTAAATCTGTTAAATAAAGGTTTGAAATATTGTCCAAACATACGGTACAAAAGAGACATGGAAATGTTATGTATAAATATAGAAATAGCACTTAGTAATTTAGATAACCCAGATATAAGAAATAATTAATTAGTTTCCTGTGCAAACATTATATCAAGAAGTAATAAGAATAAGTATAGTCTAAAAGATTCAGATAAGTACATAGTTAACAGTTTAAAACAAAAAATTAATTCAAATAATTTAGTGGTTTGCAAAGCTGATAAAGGCAATACGATTACAATAATAAATAGGAGCGAATATATTGAAAAGACAGAACTTCTCTTCAGGAATGACAATTTCAAGATATTAAATGATCCCACTAATAAGTTTCAAAAACAAATAAAATCACTTAATAAAAATTGCCCTAATATATTTTCAGACACAAAAAGTTTCATGCTAACTATGATGAACCCAAAAGCTCCTGTTTTGTATAGTTTACCAAAAATACATAAACCTAATTGTCCCATGCGCCCAGTTGTTTCATATGTAACTGCACCTGCATATAAAGTCTGTAAAAAACTTAATGAATTATTGCCAAAATATATTAACTTTAACACAAAGTATGCTATTAAAAACACTTTACAATTAGTTAATAATATAAAAAATGTACATTTACCACTGAATGCAAAATTAGTTTCATTTGATGTTAAGAATTTATTTCCGTCTATACCTGTAGATGTTCTGTTGTCTATCTGTTCCTCACATATACAAAATACTTTAACCTTAAATAGTGATCAGAAAAAAGAATTATTCTCGGCCTTAGATATTTGCATAGGACAAAATTATTTTCAGTTTAATAATAAAATCTATAAACAATTAAATGGCTTACCTATGGGCTCTCATTTATCACCTTTATTAAGTGAAATCTTTATGACATTTTTGGAAGAAAACATTTTTACATCCGATAACCCCAGCATAAAATATGTTTTCCATTGGGCAAGGTATGTTGATGATATATTTTGTATCTGGACGGGAACAGATAGACAGCTCCATATGTTCTTAGATTATATTAATTCCTTTTATAGTAGCGTGCAATTTACACTTGAAACAGAAAATATGAAAAGGTTAAATTTTTTGGATCTTACTATTACTAGGTCACAAAATAATCTTAGTTTTCAGATATATAGAAAACCTACTTTTACAGATACCGTTATACATAAACAATCACTAACATCATGGCACATAAAATTAAGCAGTTTTCATGCAATGGTTAATCGTCTCCTTATAGTTCCTTTATCCAAAGAAAATTTCAATAAAGAGGTAAATATTATAAAAGCCATAGCACAAAATAACGGTTATGATGAAAGAATAATTGACTCTTTAATTTAAAAAAAAAAACAGAAGAAAATTACTTTAAAAGAATTTTATTCCATAGAGCCAGATCAGGGTAACAAAAAATTTCACTTAACAAATTACATTCCGTGTATAACAGATAAGATTAATAATAGGTTAAAAAACCATGGTCTTAACATGGTATCAGTAAACTAACGTAATCTTTTTTCACTACTAGTCAATTATAAAGAAAATTCTAACACAGTGGAGAAAAATGGAGTTTATGAAATACACTGTGCAGAATGCGATGCTATTTATATCGGACAATGTGGCCGTGCTCTGAAACATTGCATTTCTGAACATAGGAAGGCGATTTTAACCAATACATCTAATACAGGTTTTGCAGATCATTGCTTACAACACAATCACTTCATAGACACAAAAAACATAACACTACTCCGCAACATACAAAAAGGTAAAAAAATGGATTTGTTAGAAATTTTAGAAATTAAAAAAGCAATAAAAATAATTAACCAATGAACAGACTGAATTTTGTGTATCCCCTTTATTAAAATCTGTTATTTAGTTTAGTTTATTTTATATTATTTTGAATGTTCATCATTATTTTAAATTTTGCATTCAGTTTATATTTAGTTCAGTTAATTTTATATTTTGCATTCATGATTGTATTTAGTTTTTAAAGACACCTGACCTTCCCTTGTCTCATGCACACATTCCCCCCTCGCCATCACAACACAGATGTTCCAGATACGCCCTAAACTGATTTTCACCACCTTCACTCCAGTAACATCCTGTGTTCAGTAATTTCATTCACTCGCTCTTTGACAATGGCTTAGTTAGTCGAAACAGCTGTCACAGTTAATTAAAAAATTTGTGAAACTTACCAAGTGTTTTTATATATTTTACAAAACCTTTGTATTAATATGTTTCACCAAGTGCCCAACGAGTCATCAATTAATATCGTAGTAGTAATAGTTGTTGTTGTGTTTCTGTTGTGTTTGTTGTTGTTACTGTTGTTGCAGATGCTGCTGCTTTTGTCGTCGTAGTAATGGCAGTACGCAAAATGTAATGAATGTAAAGATTCGTTAGACTATAGCAGTGTTAACAGCAATTATTATACTTATAAACATTATAAGTTACGGTATACTACACTTTTGAAAATATAAAAATAATTCCTAAACCTAAGTAGCTACAATTGACTTTACTTTACAAAAGTAAACTTTGGATTATAGGCTTATAAATCAGTTTGTAATATTGCAAAAAGTATAGTATTAAAATAACTAATAATTGCTGCTATTAAATAAAACTAATAAATAAAATAGCTGCTAAATAATTGCTCACTTCAGTAGATATTAAATGGACGGAATTAAGTATCAATTAAGTTGGCGAGTGTTTAAATATTAACGGCATATACGTTTAATATACTTTACGTGACTATAATCATGAATGATATGTACTGTAGGTATGGTGATTTAGGTAGTGCTCTGCTGGTTTAACGCACAAATAGAAAATGACATATAACTCTCAGAACTTATTATATAGATTAGGTTTTCAAATACCATTAACACAAATTTTTTGCGTTTCAGTATAAGAAAACTTTATAAATAAAGACGGAAGAATACTAGAGAACACTGTTCCTCAAATCACAGGAACGCAAGACGTGAAAAAAATGTAAAAACGTTTAACTAGTCGTCCATTTGTTGTCAAATGACTTCGTATTTAAATTATTTTAATAAAACAAAATTTTAAAGTAAAATTAGTACAGATGCTTATAATACTGTTGATGTATTCCATAGGTAGAAAGATAAATGGAAATTTTTGGATGAAAATTAGTGATAACAATAATCAAAAGCAATGAGTTAAATTTGTTTGATCTACTTCAATCCGAGAAGACGTCTGTTGTAGAAGAGGAATACAAATTCCTTTGTCAGTTCGGCAAATGTTTACGTTTGTTACGTTGTACAACGTATATTTCAAATTAAGTTTTTGAAATTATATGCATGTAATTTATGTTTTCCATATAAACTACATGCATAGTAGTAGAGACAAAGGAATTGTTTTAAAACTTATAAAATCTCTAAAACTAAATTTACCTTTAAGTTTATTCTTGAAATATTTACTTAATAATTTTTTGTTGTATCTATGATTTCTAGAGTTTACAAGAGGAGCTACGACTTGTGGAGTGAGAGTTTCCGATGGCGAGGAATGGATGGAAACAATCCGAGAATTATCCTATGGCCCTTCAAGATCTGTGACCATAATGATGATGGTGACTTCTGAATGTTTTATATGCATGTTTAGAGTACCGTGTGCAGAGGCAGAGTTTGACATGTATCGATCAAACAAACATAAATAAACAAACACTAAATCCTTTTGTTAATAATTAAAGTAACGTGTTTCGGAAGTAGTTCATCTGCGACCATATAAATAATAAATCTAATGACTCAGAACTATGCACGAATGTGGAGCACCAAACAATAATGGTAGGTTTGTTAAAGTGCTGGTCGGCCGACGATGATTGTGTCTGCCAAATAGCTTTAGAGGTTGCCCAATAGAGAGATATTTACGCTCAGAAATGTCCTTCTAGATTACTGCTGTATCAAGATCTATATTGTTATACAACATACACAATGCGATACACTGGGAAGTTTGTTCATTTCAGTAACTGTCTTCTAATCAGTAACTACGTCCGAACTACCAGAAACGAAGCCATTATATGCAGTTAGCCAGATCGGAAGAGAATTGTCATCATTCCATGAGCCTCGGAGTCTTCTCTTTTCGCTTGAAAATTACACACACGATTGGTAATCAGCTTATTTCTGAAGGGAACTGGCTTCTTGCTTTAGGGCTGTCAATGCGGGGTCATACAACGACGACGGTGAGGACTCGCAGTGGTCCGAGTTGCCTTCGACCTATCTGCATTAACGGATTGGGACGTACTCCATGTTGCAACATTCGGACAATCCGTAGGATACCTGAGGAGAAGTCCAATTGTCTGAGTATATATTTTGCACAGCAATTTGATCCCAATGCACCTGCAGCCTGTGACTTCAATGAAGCAATCTGCAAAAAGTGCAAGCATTTTTATCGCTTCCTGTTACTAGCGTACTCCAAATCCGTTTCCAGGAATGAAACGTCATTGAAAAACTACCAAGCCGGTATATATTTCGGATCGTATCGCCGAAACGCTTTTGCCATCTGATTAAAGCGCCCGCTCGATACGTTCAGTGACTATGTTAGTAACTAGATAGTGCTCATTGTCGGGAAGTAGAGCACCGCGCTGGATGGAGCGTTGTGGACGCCTGGGAATATACAAAACCTATATGCCTTAATCTAAGGAAATTAAGTATCTTGGTGTCGGATGAGATCATGACAACTTTAAACACACACACAATAATGTGTCAAATTCTTTATATTTGACAATAATAAATTTAAAACAAAATTTAAAGCAATTATATTTATATATTGGCCGACGTTGAAGCAACAGATACTCAAAACGCTTGTACCTCGTTTATTTATTATGTCCTGTATTTGCAACAAACTCGAAGTTGTCAGCTATATATATTTAAAATTTGGGAACTCAGGTCAAATAAAGTTATTCTTTATTAAAACATGAAGTAATCTGTTTTTAATTTACTTTGCTACTGCATATAAATATTGAAATGATTTTTTTTCAACGTACGCATCATGTAAGACAGATCATTAAAATCGGTAATGAAAACCTATATCTTGACAAAACTATAAACATTTCTGTACAAGTATCTTCAGTATTTGTTTAGTCCGTGCAATGTTAACAAAATGTGTCTCGTCAACTTATGCTACTTCAAAATTTGTTTTAAAAATGAACTCACTGACAGAAACTGAAACAGTTCTTGTGTAAGTCATAAAACAGGTCGGCTCTACTTTTCTCTAAAAATCAGACTGTGGGAACACAAAGCGCTGACCAATTAGTGTATAAACAAAGGGTTCTTTACCGTGGGATTATAAGTGTGATGATAAATCACTTCAGCCGTGTATACGTGTACCTAATGGTAGCTTAATTGTGCAGCCTAGCCCCTTGTATATGGTCTGCAATTAAAAAGATGAATAATGTAATTGAAACAATGCGACAAACGAGGAGCGACAGAAGGTGGAAAATAAAGTGTAGAGAGACAACATTGTTAAGAGGGAACCAATTCATACACAAAAAAACGGTTAGGCGACTCGCAAAATTTGCTTCTTACTTAAATTTTTTGTACCGCAAAGCTCAAATCGTTATATTTATAATTATTAGTTATAAGAAATTTGAACGAGTAAAATTCTTTGAGCAATTATACTTGACTTAGTTTTACAGAAAGTTAATTATTTCTGGGTTATATATAATATTTGCCGTATTTCTTCCGTCGTGTGACTTCGTGTTGCGTTCGATTGATTACACTTGTCAACAAAATTTAATTTTTTGTTTGTTAAATGAAAGTGAATAACTGATTCTTATAGTATTTTAGTGCTGATTTCAAATATGTTAACAGTTTTTTCCTATCGGGCACAGTTTTTTAGTAATAAGCGTTTATTTTACGCATTTCCAAACATATGTTTCTTTTTCAGAGTAAAAATCACTCAATGTGAGGTCGTTAAACATAAAAATTGCAAATATTAAAAACAGTTCTACACATATCCGCATTACGTAAACGCGTACGTAATTTAATAAATGGAAATCATAAATATACAAGATTTAATTCCAACTTAAAACCCATATATGTTTTTAATAAAGGCGTTTACATGAACGCCTTGGAAAAATTCGAGATATACAGAGCATACAATAACGTACAGGGTCGTGACATCGTGCTAAACGATCATTTAAACTTTAAATCAAACCCGCTCTACGATACCGCAATAAACCTGTTTACACAATAGCTACTAACAGACAGTGTCCTATCGGCTCACTCGAGTGCGCACTCATGTAATGCGGATATGTGTAGAACTGTTTTTAATATTTGCTATTTTGATGTTTAACGACCTCACTTTGAGTGATTTTTACTCAAAGATAATAATGAATCGAAAGCAACACGAAGTCACACGACGAAAGAGATACTTTAAATATAATATATATTTTTTCAATATAAGTGCCTTGGATACCTATTCAAACATGTTATTCAAATTTATGGGTTTATTAGACAGCGGATTTAAAGAAAACAAAGTGAAATAACATAAAGCATACATACCCTAAATTAACTACTACCAGATTATATAAACAAGCATACGGTGTGCCACCATTTCCTTAAATAAAATTTGTACATTCATTTCTCGAAGTAAAAACAAAACCAACGTGTACCGAACTAAATATTGTATAGTGGCATTCCTGAAACATTTGTTTGAGAGTGCTGCCACAGCAGACCTACATTAGGGGTTCTTCCTCTAACGGATTAAGTATTAATAACATAACGGATAAAAACATTTTAAGAGTAAAATAAGATTAAACAAAAATTGGCAGGCGATTACTAATATAGCCTATTTATTGCTAATTTAACTTAAATTCTACAGACTCCTGTTGTAAAGTGTCTGCTTCTTGTGAATATGTTGTTTAGCTTTTACTGTTAAACATCGTATTACACTAACATTATAAAGATACTGTAGCACTATTCACAGTTAGTAACTAACTGTAACTAACCGGTTACATTACGCTGTCGCAAAGCAACTACACAAGTATAACGATTGAAAACTTAAAAATTGGACTAAACCACATGTTGATAACTGTAAAACAATTTATAATGACACCCTTGACGTAATATTTACAAACATCACATTTGCGTAATATTAATCAGTATTTTCTAAACAACACATAGTAGTTTGCATTTGGATATTCAAATATGAACGTTGTGCAAACATTTATGGACAATGCTGATTGACATATTATTAGAGCGCGCGCGCGTGTGTGTCTGTGTGGTTGTTCATATTCTACAATGTTTTCCAGTTTAGTCGTCAATTCAAAATCTTTTTACAGATACAATGTAGCCAAGAATTAAATGTGTTGAATTAGACGACATGAGAAAACATCTAACAACTATATTCTTGTCGATGAGATGGCTTTAGTTTTCATTGTCTGTAGGCTGTCGATGGTAAGTGTGTCTTTACCTTGGTGAGCGCTCAGGCTTTTAAAAGTTTACTTAGATGTACCAGTACCCTTTAATTATATAGTGATAAAAATCTTGAAAATCTGATAATATATATTCACAATTTTTTAGAGTAAAGTTGGGGAGACACCAAGGTTTGTTTGTTGTTGTTTGCTAGATTCACCATTACTACTCAAGGCAACAGGCGACTTTCTTCCGTTAAAGGCTTGCGGCGTTGATTCAGTTTCCTCGAACCGCTAACCTAGCACTCCCTACCTGCGGCCTGCCGACTCTGTAGTCAGTCATGCTGTGGCAGATTAGACAGAATTCATACTTTGCCAGCACCTGCTTTGCCGAATCAGCAGGGCTGTGATCCGGGTCACGGGCTCCCGCGTGGCGTGGTTGTGCAACGCCTTCCTTGCGCGAGCCGTCTGCCCCGGTGTTGCTGCCTTCGACTCGGCCGCCGCCTTCGGGCGGACGAGCCTCTTGCCCTCGTCAGCGCGCCTCTACGTTCCCGTGGGCGATGCCCTCGGGGACCACGGAGCCGCGCCCAGGCGTGGCAATTGGCTGAAGCTCGTCCAACAGTCAACACCTGCTTTGCCGACTCGGCAGGGTAATGATGCAAGACACGGGCTCCCGCGAGGTTGTGCAACGCCTTACTTGCGGGAGCTGGCTGCCACGGTGTCACTCCCCTTCGTTTCGGCCGACGCGGGCGCTCGAGCCTCTTGTCCTCGCCAGTGCGTCACTACGTTCCCGAAGGCTAAGCCCGAGGGGACCATGGTGCCGCGCCCCGGCGTGACAATTGGCTTAAGCAGTAAGCTCAGCTTGCTCCCGTGGTGGCCATGCAGAATCGTGTACCCGCAGATCGCATCCTAACACCTTGTGCAGAGCAAACGACCGCGCTGACCTATGTTGCACCTGGCGTTCATCAGGCCTAGGCCTGGACAACGCACACAAATTGGGGCGCAAGACGCCCGTGCAATCTCTGTCTGTCTGTCTGTCGGTGATTCAACAAATTGAATTTTGCGCAGTTCAGTGTATGTTAGTAGTCCAGCAAGTTTATTATGTGTTGATAAGAGATTGTACTAATAACAGTATCAACATAAAAACATTTAGTTCTTTAGTTGTATGTCGTAATTGGTGACAGTAGTATTAAATGTTTATGGTGTGTATTAGCTTACTGTATAATAATAGCATCCCAAAACTCTTGTATGCTTCAGGAAGAATTTAAATATTTTTTGAAAAGTAATTTTCCTAGCATTTAATAAATTTTCTAATGATTTATTCCACGTTGGATCAATCGATGAAGTAAAGGAATGCATTTAAGAAACTGTAATTTTGTTACTACCTTATAATCATTTTGTATTGTTGCATATGATAACAAAACACGACTTATCTGAACATTTGGTAAATTGTGTCATAAAATTCATGTTACGCTAACGATCGTTCAACGATGATCTCTGTGTAACTATATTTGTGTATACTCTCTACTGTTTGGGCTACAAATGATATTCAGGAAGATAAGTTTTTATCTGATAATTTCTGTAATATATCTCGTACATACTTTGAAACATGTCTTAGTTTTTTTCTATGTCTCAGGTAGAGCATAGCTGTGTTATTTGTACTATGAACCAGGCGTATGATCCCCTGTTTTGGAGTTCAGTTATCAAGCGAATCCGAAATTCATAACAAGCTGTGACAGTCTGGCGTGTTTTTTAAATGGCGTAAGAGTCTTATATAGTTTAGTTATACAATTTGCATCATGCCGTCATTCTTTAGTACACCGGTGGCTTTATAGCAGTCTTAATTGACAGTCCCTTGACAATGTATGTATCTTTCTTACCTATAACTTTTAATATGTTTCTTTCTTACCTGTAGTAGTTATTCTCTTAATCACTTAATTTTTTTACGGTTTCTAAACACTATCACTTTAAAGGCATAACAAAATTACTTCTTATTAACAATACATACATTGTAATATTTTGTATCACGTATGCTGTTATTCCATAATGTCGAGCGCAGTCTATTTGTAAACGTTTTTATGTTAAACATTTTCAACATCTAGCTAGTTTATAATGTCTTCCATAACTGGTCATCACAAATACTAAAAAGTTATAATTATTTTTTGTGTATTACCCGCTTAAACTCTGCATTATTAATTTACGTAAATTCCACAGTAATGGGTTTAAACTCATGTTATAAGGTTTGATGAGTTTTACTAGCTAGTTAGATTTCAACTAAATACACGTTACGTTTTACGAAACACGGCACATACCAAACTTATAATGCATTCATTAATGCATGTGTGATGTGTACTGAATTGTTTTGGTTTTAATTATAATAAAATTTAACAAAAAGGGTGGTTGTGCGGTCGCTGTGGCTCAGTTAATACTGGCGGCTCTGTGCAACCGGAACTGTGTAAAATACTAACCGTATAATTTACGTGAATACATGTGGGACGGAAGTTACAACAGTGCTTTTACCGATGCGGTTTCTCTGGTCGATACGTGACCCCTATGTTTCCATTTATCTGTGTGCGTACCTTGATGTTATGGTTTTTTAGCCTATAAATAAACTTTAAATTTAATTTTCCTATACAATATTTACATTTATGACCTGTGAAGTGGCTATGAATAGACACAATACTAATTAGATAGAATTTTATTTAAATTAACATATGCAGCCTTTTAAATGGTACTTCTCCATATTTTGGTTACATTTAAAAAAAGACGTGTGCAATTATGTACATGTAGGCTATTTTAAATTTGAATATCTTAAAATTTTATCAAAATTACGATATTGTTTTAAGTATTATTCAACTAAACCAACGTGACACATTATATAAACGTGTCAACTTCTTTAATATCTAACTAAAACACACACGTACACGCGTTTTCATTATTGTGTTGACATAATAAACTTATCTGTCATGGATATTAATGAACTGAAATAAATTAATATACAGTTTAAATAGCAACATAAATTTTGCAAAAAGTAAATTAATAATGTCATATATATTGCACTTGCATAGTTCATGCCCATGTACTTTCTAGAGAAGTAAGAAGGGCAATTGCATAAAAACTAACTATAGGGAATTTCTGACTTCATATTCGGAATCAGCGCTCAACAATACATACGATTCAGCAAATATTAACCATGTAACAAAATCATTGTTGTCCAGTGTAATTTGACCACCTCTGTATATAATATACTTCATAATTTCAAAAAACAATGTTAGAAACAGTTCAGAAATAAAAGATACAATATTCTTATGGACTCTGGTTATGTTACTAATCACTGGGGAAGAAGGGGTCATCTCCTGGACATGGCACTTTATTCCCCAGTGAATTCTGTACTCCCTTTCCTATTTTTCATTTTTACCAAACTGTTGTATTGACATTCTTAAATTACATATTAAGTGATATTAAAGTGTAAAGGATAAAGTAAAATACAATATATTTTTAAACCATGCAACATGTTAACAGCAAATAAAGTAAATATCACTATAGTATTGACGACTCGGAACACTAAGTTTTTTATAAGTAAAAACGTAAAGTTTTACCTTACAGCCTAAACTGGCTTTCACCTATAGAAGGCTTCATCAGAGTCCAGTGTAATTTGTCCAGTGAAAGTGTATTTGTAGTGTATTTGTCCAGTGCTTCATCGGAGCCTCTGATGAAGCCTTCTATAGGTGAAAGCCGGTTTAGGCTGTAAGGTAAAAACTTTACGTTTTTACTTATAAAAAACTTAGTGTTCCGAGTCGTCAATACTATAGTGATATTTAGTTAAGTAACGGACACGTCATGGACAACGAAATCCAAGAAGCAAATAAAAAGATTGAAGGCTTTAAAATCAATTTACTGAAAACTTGTAAAATGTGACTTTGCTCCATTCTTCCCCTAAATCCTTCATATATATTGCAACAGAACGTTTTTAAGGAATTCTAATAGGGATAATACAGATATAACACATTCTCTGACGGCCATAGGCATGTTATAAATGGATTTGTTCTTTTTTTGTAAAGTAGTTATAAATATTGAATTAAGATATGGATAAAAAATAAAGTATGTCAAAATATTCATAATTTTGTACTCTTTTATGTCAAGTAAAATGTTTGTGTGTAAGGGCGCGAGTGAGCGTGTGATTCACATTTTATTTTATAAGTTCTTTGAAAATTGACCTTTCTTTTTTAAAATTGGACAGGGTATTCTCAGTATTGAAGGCTACATTTTTTATTTACTCAGTTCTCCAAAACTATAATTTTTGTATTTTTTTATGAAATCATTTCTTTTTTTAACTCGTTATCTGCAAGAGGGTAATAAAATTTGTAGATTAAATCTATACAGGCCGTTGCAGAATCCGACAGAATTGTAACTTGAAGTCTGTCTACCACAGTAACTATCTATGATGTTGCTAGATTTTCCACCAATCAGAAGGTCTACAATTTATTTGAGTTGGTATTCTGCCGAGTACGGATGAAACAGTTTACTTCAAAGTCTTGTCATAGAAGGACGTACTGACTGTCGGAATTGTTTCGTGTCAGGACACGTCTCTTTCTATGTGACTTAGTACTTTGGTAGACGATACGAGTTTATTGTATTTGGATCCAATTGAAGAACTCAATTGCAATTATAATACATCTCATTTAGTGCTTTCCACCCATAGTGGAAGATTTCCGGTTTTGGGACAGTAATACCAATTCGAGGTATTGCTAATTAGACGCGAGAACACTTCAAGAAGCGGGAGTTTGTGTAATCTTAATACACACAATCTATTAATAACCCATTTATAGCACTGAAATAAATCTGATAAACAAAACAGTCCGAGAACCACATCTCGCGTGTGTGTGACGCAGTGAACGACGCGGAGGTGAACGCATGAGGAGTGAATGACAACAGAGCGCCGGACATCTAAGTATATACTATTGGAATTATATGACAGTAAGGATACATGTAAAACGAACCCAATGGACTATTTTATTTAAAAGACACTTAAATAATAAAGAATTTTATGCTAAACTGAATAAGACAATCATAATTATTAATGTGTTAGTTAATAAATTTTTTTACTTCCAGATATAGACTCTGCGGTGATAATTTCATCTATCCTATCTATGCAATAATAATTTGTTACACTGCAGTATGTTATAACAACACAACAATTTACAGATTTTAATGTAATTTAATTTGTGTTTGAGGAGCCCCACGCATTTGGAGCGCCAAATTTTTTTAACAACACAAATTGCAAATATAAATTTATTTTACATTATGGAGTGCCAAAATTTATATAACATTACTGGTAAAGTGTACCAATTAATGGAGTTTGGGTGTAATGGTAATAACAGTAGTCATTGATTGAATTGTAACGAGTTTTCATAATTTTTCCACAAGCGTGTTTAAAAATCTCACTTTACTTCGCCATAAATATTCATTATTGTTCGCTTGAAACGTTCAAATGTTGCAGTAATTTATCATTAAATAAATCTTATATTCTACAATAACAAAGTAATGTTCTAAATACTTATTTGTTAATATTAAAATTCGACTGCTCAGTCTGACACTGCTTTACTGCATTTTTTTCTTTATATAAATTTCAACTACGTTAATTATGTATTGCATACATAATAATCATTTATTGCTCTACAAACTTTAAAATAAAATTGAAATTGACTAAATTAATCGATAAACATCAAAGAAAATATTTTATTAAATTTAAATCAGCTTCTTTGAACCTCTTTATCTACATTTTACATAAGCTCTTATTCATGTTTAAATTTCAAAATGTCTTTTAAATGTCTTTAGTCTCTCATTTAAAATTTATAAATGGATTATCTGTCACCTCGATTTTGTAGCTCATACTCATGTCCTCCGTTGATCCGTAGGTCCTCTTCTGATGGAGTTCCCTGCACGTCCCCAGGTTCCACTTGTCGTCCTCCAGTTACTCGTCATCATGGTCCCATCTGGTTGATGTAGTATAGCATGAGAGGTTGCTCTGCACCTGCTGCTGTAGTTCTAGCAGACGCCTCTATTGTTCAGCATAGCGTTCCTCTGCATGATGTAACATAGTAGCTTGTCTTGACTGACGGACGTTTGTGTGTGTAGACATCGTAAAGTATGTTCTATTTTCGTATTTGGAAACAGATTAAGAGTTACTGTTTTGCACTTTTGACGAACATAGCGTCCGTCCGCATCTATTGTTCAATTAACAAAATTTAAAAATTCGCGCCGTTAATTGACAGAGCTTCCAGCCGCTACTGAAGACTGATTGAGAAGGAGGCTGGTTTCTGTCGTGTCCTATTTATATTCGAGCATCGTACAGCTCCTGCTGGGACAGAATTCTGCCTGTTTGAAATTGTTCAGTGGCGTCAGTTCTCCCACTCTCGTCCAATTTCAAATTTTCGCACATTTCTGCCAATAACAAAGTCTAATGTGAACTACAGGGTGCTCTGACGATGGATGATTTAATTACACATGTCCAACGTAATTACCATCGTAATAGAATAATCCGTGTAATTACTACGCACTTAAAATCGCACTGAATTCGCACTGCTCGTTTTTTCACGCCATTTTCTCACTACACATGCGTATTAATTTTATACATATTTAGATGTCTTTGAATTTTTTCTACCATTTATGGTTTTGTTATAATTAAATAAAAACTGTAATTTGACAATTATTCAGGGTGAGATTGCAAACTTTCATGCTCGAACTGGCCTTCTCACATGCATCACTTACTACTGTATACACTCTCAGCGACAGTCGCGTGAGTGTTCAGGTCAGTTCCTGTCTGTCTACATTCCGTATTTTTAAAATAAACTCAGCTTTCAGTGTCATACCTGCCTATTTATTACATATTTATAAATTTAATTTAAATATTTATTTTATCTATTAAATGCACAGTACAGCATACGATTGTACTGTCGCCATATACGTATACATATGTATAAACATAACTAATAAAAATGTCTTTTTACAAACACAGCTTACCATTTTTGATGACGGTGCAAAATTTGGAAAGAAGATAGCAGGTATTTATTTTGTCAAATTTGTTTATAAGTTGAAAGAAATTCCTCATAATTTAAAGCCCAAATAGACTTTTGAAATGGTTTCAGAATGATTACTTTTGTCTTGGTTCATGAGTTAAAAAGTAGCAATGTAAGATTATTTTCAAATTTCTGTTAAACATCTGATCTGACATCCTAAATAGATTTGTATAATTAAAAACAGTTTGATCCTTTATTGAACCCTGTTTTCCTAAAAATTTTAATTTCTTAAACTGAGTAGAATAGTATATACAGATTTTGTTAACAATTTTCTTTAATTTATTGTCGTGGATTCCAGTTTACATTTTTACCCCTGGCTGTCGCATCATTAGTGGGATCACTCTTAACAAAAATGTTTTTCTTTTGGATAACTTCAGTAGACACACTTAACAACTCTTAGGAACATCGGTTAATGTATTCATTAATTCTTTTGAGACGTACACTAAACAGATACCAGACGTAGAGACAGACAAATGCCAAACGGTCTAGTTAAAAAATTAGAATTTCTATTGCTCGTTTAACAAAAAGAGCGATCAAGTTAATTTTAATGTAAAGCACACATCGACCGAATGGACGTCGTAGAGTTACATGGAAGAGCACCTTTTGTGGGCAGCAACGAGACAGCACGGCAGCCTCTGGGCTACCTTTGTATGAGACGTATTTTATTGTAACTCATCTCGCGGTACATTTGGAGAACGACGATCGAGTATTCTTCACACTTCACGCATTCAGGAAAGAGTATCGGCTTGGTAGAAAATTCACAACGTTAGAGGGACGGACCTTTTCCATCATTGCGATTTTTATGTAATGCCACGTTTCGGTTACTCAACAAATCTGTAACAGTGTTCAGGACAAAACAAGCACTAAACGTCGCAAATAAAAAAAATTCTCTCTCACAACCGACAGAGAGTCAAAACATAGTAGAGTATATACATAACAAACAAAAAATTAAATGAATAAATAAAACTTACCAACTATGGAATCTATAGAACACACACACACACACACACACACACACACACACACACACACACACCGAATACAAGCCAAAACTCACATGAACACCCACGCTTTAAGGCCAACTGCAACTGCGATTTTTGGAGCGTCGGAAAGTTGACCTTGAAGTGTGGGTGTTCATGTGAGTTTTGTGCGTGTTCTATAGATTACAGATTTGTTGTGTAGCCAAAACATCGCTTTATATTAAAAAGGCAGTGATGGTAGTAGCCCGTTCCTCTAGTGGATTTAATGTCAATAACTCGCCACTGACGTTATTTAATGAAATTATAAATTTTCAGCTTTATCAAACTGACGCTGTAATCCAACCTTCCAAAATGTGCTGCTTTATGTGGAGATTCCTTACTATTAAACTCAAAATATGTAAATGAACGTTTGAAAACTGCTTGCACAGGGAACACTAATGGACAAATAGCCAAAAGTAGAGGCATCAGATGCACGTTGACGTGTACACACCATGCCTGTAAGCCATTGTTTGCTAATGTTGCTGAACCAGGTGCGGGTAGCTATACGTTTTTGGCAACTCAAGGCTGTAAATCATCACAAATATACAACTTGTAAGGAAAAATGCGAATTATTGGATGTGTTCAAAAATGACAACCACAGGGATACGACGATGGAGGAAGTTTTCTCAATCCCGGTCCCAAGTTTTCTGATGACCATTCTGGGAAAATATATTAAACAAAAGTATTAAGCAAAAGGTAACTGCAGAATAATTTGTACTAATTAAATTATACTGTTTTTGTTAAGTACAGGCTACTTACAGTTTAAAAATTTCCTATCCCTAAATTATACACGCGGTGTCGTTTGAACCTTATCAAATTTGCCGGCAACCTAATTTTCAACAACTGCATCATGTAGCAAAACCACAGGCAAACGAGTCTCTACTTCGTAAACAGCTGCACGACCCAGCGGGAGAGAAGAGATTAACAGTCGCGTTCGCACTGACTATACCCTGATTAACGAAAGAAAGTGACTGGCGGAGCGGCCGCGCGGCGACCGAGTTTGTAGTAAAAACATTCCACTTTATAACCTCGTGGAAACGTAAAATACAGGGCGAGAAATGTCTAATGAACTGTATTTTAATCATCAATTAAAGACGTTTTTAACAAACTTTTCTAATTTTTAAAATCTCTTTTCAATAAATTTACATTGTGAGTTAAAGAAAAAAATACACGAATTTGAATTAAAAAATTAGGGTTTATCGTTTTTATTACGTAAGAACTCAGAGATTAAGCATCGGAAAAAAATTTCTTGTAGACAAATGGTAGTCCACCTTCTTTAGTACAATATATCAAAAATTGAGATTTCTACGATTAATATTAACGACGTTATTAATTTTTTCCGAATGTACTGTTAACTCCGTTATTAATAATTTTTTTCATTGTGTTTTTTCACAATAAACATAACAAAATTGTATTCATCAATACAAAGTGGTATGTAACCTTCAAATATTACGAAATATAACCGCAATCAGTTAATATAGGAAAATTAGAACTAACATCGCTCAACGGCGCGCGATCGAGTCAAGGTACAGTAACAGCCCAAAGAAAGTGGTGCATACGCTCACGGCTCACACATTGACACATAGCCAACTTACTACGAGTCACCAATCTCTCATAAGTATATACTTAGTTATCTGTCTACTTATTTAATCTAATCTTCTACCTGGAGATCTGTCAAAAACGTACATCTGACCAGACTTTTGTGGTTTAGTTGAACTACATGCTTTTTATAACAGTCTTGAATGATTGTTTATTACTCTTTTGCGGTACGGTATTTATTGTTTTCTTGTTAATAAACTGTTTTTGTTTTGTGATCAGCTTTAATACTACTAATTGAAGTGCAATGTAATTACTGGGAAATTGTTAATGCCATTCAAATTTCTCAATAACTAATTATTTAACTATGAAATATAGTTTACAGTTTAAAACTACCGAGCAAAGCTCGGTCTACCAGATATTGCATAATTATAACAGTATTTTACTGTTATAATGTAATTGAAATGTAAAAACAATTAGTAAATTACTTGTTATTAGCATTGACAAATAAATAATAAATACAGTACGGTACTTACAAGTATTGTAGTGTTCTTCAGCTTTTATGGAATCCGCTCATAAAATATGTGTATAAATCATAAAAATACACTATTAAAACACTCTATAAAAAACACTTATAGCTGTGAGTTAATAGTCTTCAAACGAAAGTTCTCTGATACCCTCCATTGGATCGTCATCACTATTATCATCTTCTGAACAATTATCATCCTCGGAGCTACTGCTGTCTTCCACGGATATAATCATTTCCTCCACAGCTTCTTCCATTAGTCCTTCGTTATTCCATGCATCGATAATAACTTTTTTGGTGTGGTCCACTACTTGCTCCCACCTCTCAGCAGTAATTCGATTAAATCCGTCTTTAGTCAGTCGTTCAACTTCTTTTAAAGTAAACATTTTGTTGTTTTCGGCAACATACCCCTTAACCTGAGCCCATATAAGCTCAATGGCGTTAAGATGGGCTCACTTTGTGACCTCTGCTCTCTATCAATTCATCAACAAAATACCTTTTGTTCTGGGGCTTGTGCCATTTCACTAATTCCAAAAGTTCTGATTTTTTCAAGTCGGTTGTAGATTGAATATTTTTCCTATCCAGCCATGCAAGTATGTCAGCTTTTTTATCTTTGCTTGTGGGAGCTTTATCAATTTGCTTAGAATGGTAGGGAGCATTGTCCATGACTATTACTGCAGGCTCTTCTAGGTTATTTAGCAAAGTTTCAGAACACCAACCGAAGAATTTGTCGTGATCCATATCTTCATGGTAGTCACCGGTTTTTTTCGATTTAAATAGTAGAAGGGAATTTGGAACAAACCCTTTTGAAGAACCTGCATGACATATTATTAATCGTTCACCTTTCCCTATAGGTGTTAACATTGTCCCCTGAAGTGACTCATCAGTCCATCCTTGTTTCAAACAATGCCCAGCATTGACCCAGGTCTCATCGAGCCAAATTATATTATCGAAATTCTCGTCTTTGATTTGGCGAAGAAAACGACACCTCCAGGCAGCGACATCGCTTCTCTCCATAATCACTTTTCTGCCCGAAAATTTTCTCCACGTAAATCCTAAACCTTTTAGCACGTTTCTAAGCGAAGACAGACTGCCATTAAACAGCTCTTCATTTTCCAACGATGATAAAAGTTTTTTCAAAGTGGGATATTCTTTTCTTATGTAATATTGATATACATGTCTTCGTATAGCGTCTTCCTGAAAAGTGTCAAGTTTTGTCACAGTTTTCTCCCGTTTCCTCTGTTTGCCCGGAGTTGAAAGTTGGCTATTACTGTCATCTTGTATTTCTTTCAATTCTTTTTCCTTGCAAACTCGCAGAACTGTATTTTTATGTATTTTCAGAGCATCTGCAGTTCGCTGTATTGCATTATTAACCGGAATCAAAGGACCTTTGTTCGCCTTTTCTCTATCAAAATATTCCCGCACTTTGCACACAATTTCTCTTGACTGTCCTTTCATAGGTACGCCTCGGCCCGAAGTTTGTCTTTTCTTTGGAGTTCGAGTCCTAGGTCTTCCCCTATGTTTCCTTGGTTCAGCCTCGTTACGTTGCTCCATGCTCAGCCACCGAAGTATATTCACACAAAATAACTTAAAAACACGTCAATTTATAATGAAAGCACAAGAAACTAACACTTAAAATCAAGATAACCAACAACCGGACATCACTCAACCACCACATCAACTAAACTGAAAGCTGGAAATTTCCCTTACCCTTAGTGTGCGTATAACGGTTCAGTTTTCCTGGAAGCGTGTGCTATTTGTAGACATAAAGGAGAGGCCGAGACGCTGTACGGGAATGACGGTAGCGCGCGAATAAAATGGGTCCAATAGGTTCTGACTGTACTTCCGCCGCAGAGCGCCACGCATTGCTCTCTGTAAAATTCACTTTATATATTAATTCATTGTAGTATTCCTATCACGTACAAGGTGTAAGTTGTATATGTCTTCTACATTTAGTTATCTAAAGAGAGCGTCACGCAAATCTCATTCGTGTACAACTTTTAACAACTGAGTTAACAGGACATTAGAAAAAAATTAATAACGTCGTTAATTTTAATCGTAGGAATCTCAATTTTTGATATATTGTACTAAAGAAGGTGGACTGCCATTTGTCTACAAGAAATTTTTTTCCGATGCTTAACCTCTGAGTTCTTACGTAATAAAAACGATAAACCCTAATTTTTTAATTCAAATTCGTGTATTTTTTTCTTTAACTCACAATGTAAATTTATTGAAAAGAGATTTTAAAAATTAGAAAAGTTTGTTAAAAACGTCTTTAATTGATGATTAAAATACAGTTCATTAGATATTTCTCGCCCTGTATTTTACGTTTCCACGAGGTTATAAAGTGGAATGTTTTTACTACAAACTCGGTCGCCGCGCGGCCGCTCCGCCAGTCACTTTCTTTCGTTAATCAGGGTATAATCACTTCCCACGATGTTACTCGTGATGTGCCTCTGAGGTGGCTGATAATATTTCACGCTTCTACTGAAGAGGAAATTTAAAACAAATGAAATTTGCGTTTCTATTTTAAACAGATTACTCTTTGTCTACGTTATCAAAATAGCCAGGTAACACTATTCTCTCCATTTGAACCATAAATATTTAGTTACTTAGTTTGATTCAATCCACATAATAATAAATCGATACCAAAAGCATGCAACTTTTTTATAAACAAAGTGTGTGAACAAAATAAAAGATATGTAGGTAAATTATGTTGCAAATTGAATACAATAATTTCATAAATCTATAATTTTTCAAACAGACTTTTTGTTACGGGTGCTTAAAAATTCGTGGAAAAAATATTTGAAACGTTTTTCGGCAATAGTGGTATGACAATTTAGAGATGTTATATGGATAAAGTTGAAACTTTTCCGTAACATTTCGTTTGTTTTGAACGATGAATTGTATTAATAATACAGTTGGTATAATAGATGTTTGAAGTGTGTGATGTTCAGAGCTAAGAGTGTACTAGTAAAGTGCGTGTCTCACATCAAATATACATGTTAAATTTAGAACAATATTCGTTATAGAATTTTCATATTTAAATTTGGAATGTTTTATCTTTACCTTCCTAATAATTACGTTCGAATAAATGAAAGAATTCATTTATAAGTCAATTCATTTCAATTGACTTATGTACACTATTCTCTATTTTGTGTTACACGCGCCTTTCCCATTATCCCAAGTAGTATTGTTCCCACTATTGTCGTATGGTACAGTGAAAAACAAAATACAAGCTACTAATTACGTCACTAATCACCATCTTTAATTATACAATTAAACAGTTTGTAATCAACAAGATAGTCTCTTACAACAAATCAAATAAAAATTGTTCACACGCAATAACAATGTCTATTAATAGCATTTCACACAATTATTAACACAATTCTTCTTCACTTCGACAAACACTCGATTCGCGCTAACGAAACTCGCTCACGTTAACTCAACTGACAAGCCGGCTTCTATGGTTTTATATAGGCCGCGCAGAGGTCCTGTACAGCTTTCCCTCCTTACTCCACGCTGGCTTACTCCAAGTGTTCTTTAATACACTAGAACCCACTCGAGAGCAGACTTGACTGAGCAACACCTACCACAATTGACGGGGGGAAGAGTGGAAGATGTTCTGGATTGTTCGGTAGGTTTCTCGTAACAATACCTTAAATGGTAAACAATACAACGTTTTCTGACAAACGTTTTGCTAGTAAGGTGGCCATTTTCAGCTTATAGTATAACTTGTCAGGCGACAGACTCGACTGCTAGGTTAGCTAACGGTATCGCTGGTTAATGTGTTCTAAAAGCAATAGGTTTGTGATAATTAATGTAACCGATCTTTTTAATTAATTGTACATGCGTATTGCCACATTGTTCCATGCCTTGTTTAACTGGTTTATTAACAAGAGTCTTCATTTCTAGGAAACCAATTTTTGTAGAAATGCTCGTACGTCTATTCAATACGGAACTACTATAAATTTTACTTATTACGGAATAAAATGAAACTGAATTATAGTTAAAGTATTTATCATGTTGAAAAATAAATACTATAATTAAGACATAGCACGTTTTATAAAATTGGGTTATGTAGTTTGGGATGTAACAATTAACTACTTTAATTATAGCTAAATTAAATGCTAAAATTTAGTATTGCATTTATTTTCTGAAAGAACATACTTAACGGGTCATTTTAATCATATTTTCATCTTTTTAACTAATAGTTAAGCGTTACGATACCATTATTTTAGGTGGTTGGTGGTTAGTATTATGATAACTAAGCAGTCACATATTGGTTTTAGAATATTCTCACATCCGTTAAATTCTTCCTGTTTCTTACTTTGTGTCTATATGCATGTTAAAAATTTTCTTCCATTATTTAATATAAAACAGGTGTAAATCTGTTATTACGTATTAACGAACGTTTTATAAAATATTCATATTATAGTACGCTTCTTATTTAATGACTGCTGCACCTTGTACAAAACAATTCTATCTTCACTTTTATTTTCAAAAATTAAAAATTTTAGAATAACATTAAAAGTCAAAATAATGTTAACAAAATCACTTAGGGGCATATAACAAATTTAAACTCAGAGAAGTAATTCTATCCAGCTGATTGCGTTTTTTCTTTACTGAATTGGATTTCGGTTTTCTAAGAGTGGGACAGTTTAGAATGCTTTTCACGATGGGATTTCAATTGATGCGCACACCAACAGCGTTTAGAGGATTTAATTTTTTCAACCGCAACCTTCTGGCTGAAGCGTATACCACATATCCACAATTCATTCTGAATATTACTTGTGCAGTGTACAGGCGTAATAAAATCTCCCAACCAGGTACCCAGATCTTATAAGTGTTGAACGTAATGGCATTTAGCAAGGATTTGGACTTCGCAGCCAATTCGTCTACAGGCGCATTGAACTGTAACTGTATGTCAAAATTTAGTCCTTATATATTTATGTCAGTTTTATATTGCACAGAAACATCGTTTATGGTTAGCATGAAGCATAATTCTATTACATCACACCAGTCATGTACTATTGGTAAAGTGTTAACGTTGTAGCTAGAATAGTTTAAGAAGTAAAGTTACCTTTATTCATCAAAGTATATTTTCTTAAAAGAAACATAAATATCTGTTGCTAATTTATGTCAGAATAGAACAGTACCTCTTCCATTGTCCTATTTAATTTCAAATTTATGATTATTTATACTTTTTTCCTGTTTTCTACTGCTTCTTGTTCTGTCTTTGCACTTACAATCCATATATTTTCCACAGAGTTTCCAGATTAATTTTCCATATTTCTGGCGACGTTCCGACACTATTTATAAGAGATCGAACAGTCTGCAGGCTACCCTGAGTGCACGACTTTGTTACAGACGCTGCACGCGCTGGACTAGTCGAGAAACGAGTAGAATGACGCTCGCGTTACTTAATTGTCATAGCAGTACTATACCGATGCAAAACATAGTAATTTAGATTAAAAATTTTAAAAACATTTACCTTCTTTAATAGGTAAGCTCATTAGCCGTTTAGCCCGCTGTGAGCTCGCCAGAAGCGGCTGCTAGGAGCGCTGTCAATTGCGATATTGGAATTAGCCCCGATGTTTAACAGACCTTTGTTGTGTGCGTTGTGCAAAATGTTCAAAGAAAGAGTATATGTGGTTTAAATTGTGATTGTTTAGAATTTTGTTTCAATATGTTTTCATGTGTGTGTGTGTGTGTGTGTGTGTGTGTGTGTGTGTGTGTGTGTGTGTGTGTGTGTGTGTGTGTGTGTGTGTGTGTGTGTGTGTGTGTGTGTGTGTGTGTGTGTGTGTGTGTGTGTGTGTGTGTGTGTGTGTGTGTGTGTGTGTGTGTGTGTGTGTGTGTGTGTGTGTGTGTGTGTGTGTGTGTGTGTGTTTCAAGTGCACAAGTGTATGTTGTTCCAGTTCCCATATCTTCGCGCGGTACGTTATTAATATAGTGTGTTTTTAATGATGTTAGTATAAGTTTTTATTTGCGTTGACAAGTTCTTCATGTGAGAACAAACAGTTTTTAAACCTGAAGATGGGAACATGTTTCCCGAAACATGTCGTGTATGACATATAACGAAGTCGCAAGATGGAAAAGAAATAAGATAAACTATAAGTTTTATTCCCATATTTGATCTATATCCCATGTCAGCGGGCAATTCTTTTTAAATCATTGTTCTTATAGCTGCACTTTTATTGGAGGTTAGTTTAATATAAAGAGATGGTTATTTTTAATGTTCAAAACTTACAGAAATAAGTTTCATAGAATTCAGGATGTAATATAATGTTTAGGCTGTCACTGGTACGTTCCCTTTTGGTGCGAATATTTCTTATGTTTTATCTGTGTGACCAGCTAATATTGGTTTTATTTTGTCAATTGTATATTTTGGTAATGACTGAGAGTACATTTTGTTTACAAATAGGGTGTCATCGTACCCGACAAGGTTTACTCACGTTAGGTTGCAAACCATATTTTATCAATGGTATTTTTCTTTAGTTAACAGTTTTATAAGATTATCAGTTTCCAAAAGAATCTTTTTCACTTTATTATTACTATCAGAACTTAAATTAATTCAAAAAATAATAAGACTGTGATAAATTACAGGATCTGGTAGACTACCTTTCATAGAAAGATGTTTATTAAATTTCTAGTATTATATAAAATTGAATACCATATGTACATTTTTATATATTGTAACGTAATTTCAGATATAGTTTGAATCTACAAAATAAAATTTGACACCTACATTAACTGCGTAATAAGTGAGTTCTATTTTTTAAAGATAATTATGAATCTGCAACTGTGCTGAGTTGAGTTAAACAATAGGAACTGCTTTTGTTAGCGTTCTTCATGTGTGCAAGCCGTCTGCAAACATTGAATGTTTGCTGTGAAATTCTGAACTTGAGGTGCATTTTAACAACGAAAGGTAAGGTTAATATTTGATTTCCTGCACCAGCGTTTACTCAGTGTTTTGTTTTCCTATAGCTTTACGGTTTTACACACACACACACACACTCTCTCTCTCTCTCTCTCTCTCTGTCTCACACACACGCTCGCGCGCGCGCACGCGCGAGCGTTACACATGTACAACACGTCACGACAGACTTTTGGAATAAAAAAGCACAAATGATAGTTTATTTACCATCACTTTTTTTCTATTAGGATTTTTCCAGATACTTATAAATTACATTTATTAGCCGGAAATTATTTACTCTCCTTGAAATAATATTGTTTTATCAACGTAATTCGTTATTCTAATTATTATAGATCTCACATAGGAAAAGCTTAAGTTATTCCCCACTTTGGTTTACCTAATTCTAATTCGAGGCCAGTGCGTGTTTAACCTTCAGCCAGGTGGTCTGACTATAGCTTAGAATTGCACCCTTTGTATCTCTAGTTGTCCTATCAGAGACAGTAGTAAATTGATGATCTGCTCTTTAAGTTGTAAATGACCAGTTAACTGTTGTTAAGTTGACTGGCTATTTTGCCCGTCAATTACAAAAACCGTTAGACGACTACATCAAAACAATTAGTCAGTCGCAGTCAGTAAAGTCACCGGTGTTACTGACAAGGTCAACAAAACTCACTGAAGATGGACTACCGTTGGTGTGCCGGAAACGCCTGATCGACCGATGATGGTAACCCTTTCATGTTTAAACATAAAACATCAAATCGTGTCATAAAACGAGAAGTTTGTATCCTAAGCAAGCACGGTCATTATAAATACGGTAGATATCGTGTTTTTACTAAGCGTGTTTGTGGCGTATACATAATAAAACATAAGAAATAATGATGGCATGGTAAAGTATAACATGTCTACAAACGTTCTTATAATTAAATTTTTATTGCGTTAAACTTTATTTATCATATTACATAATAGTGTAGCGACTGTTACGGAACACTCGCGAAAAGGCGGGTGTCTTTCTACAAGCTTCTCGACTAGCACAACGTGTTTCGTCTGTATCAAGGCCGTCCACTCACGTAACATTCCGAACTCTATCGAACCGCCTACAAAGTCCTCCACCCGTCCCTCCCCAGTCCAGCAGGTGTGCCTCAGTCAACGCCGCGCTTATATAACTATGTTCCAGATTGTTTAAGAGCGCACTTGAAGTTTGGATTAGCTAGCTCACCGCAGTAAGGATGGAAAGTTTATTCTAGAACACTTACATGAGCTGTAAAAGCCACAGCAACTTGCTTTGCCAGTTAAGCGATTCTTCTTAGTGGGGATAGAGTGGTGTTTGAAGATTAGTGGAAAGTGTTTAGTGTGTTATAATAAGTCTGGAACTCTATTACCTTATATTACTATTGCGCGTGGACAAATTTAACTTAATTATTGTACGAGTATTAAGTTTAGATTTGTCGTCTTACCTGGGCTCCCCCGTCGAACATCGCGAGATCACAGATTGCCTTTAGAAGGCCCGGTTGTTCCTCTTCGGTACGTGGTCTACCTGAAGCGTCTCTAGATTTTAGCTGTTTTGAAATGTCAGGATGCTCGCGGCAAATTTCGTCCAATTTGTTGTTTTTTTTTTTTTTTTCTTACGACACGTTTTTTGACGCGCTGCGTTCGACTGCTTCCTTTTTAAAGCATTTTTTCGCTGTTCAGTTCCTTCTTGAGAGATTCCAACTCTTTAGAAGAGTCGTCGCATGGAAGACCACTATCAATTTCATTACGTACAGTACAAATTTTGGCTTGCAAATTCGCAATCATCGTCTGATATACATCCTGGGAAGGTGTACGCCTTTTTTCATTTTCAGAGTCTCCGATGTCACATTTTTTATGTGTACTACTAACTGTGAGCTGACTGGTCGGCGCAGCCGGAGCCGTGATTGTTGCAGGTGCATGTGTTGCGGTTTTCACATTCGCGGAATGTATAGTAAAATACGAAAACAAACCCTTGACTTTCTTGTTAGTCCCTCTCACCAAAAGCTCTTTCACTTTCGCACTAATCTTAGCGTCAAAAGACGAATCATCCTTGCCGCACTCCTTTTTTGCTTCCGCCCAGAAGGTATTGCAGTCATTTTGGAGATTCACTTTCGGTCTGTCAGGGTAGGCCTTCTTATACGCGTCGAAAAGAGACTCGTAAAGCTTGCCGCGATTCATGTTACGAACGACCACAATGATGGTATGTATGATGGGAGTGAAGGCGTAGCAAAACGCGCGATAGGAAGACTCGAGACACGAAATCAAGAGAAGACTAAACAAAGAGCGTGCTCACAGCGAAGAACGTATGATGTGAGTAAACACGTGGTGGCCGAATTTGGGGAAATCGAGACACCGACAACACAGTGCTAGCAGCGAAGAATGTATGATGTGAGTAAACACGCGGTAGCCGAGTTCGAGGAAATAGAACTTTTGTGTGCGTGTGTTCTACGCCCCTGTACAAATTAGCGAAGAAAATGTAAATATTTAAATGCCTGTCTGCATAAAAAAGGGTTTTCTTTACAAAACTCATCCTTATAAAACGAAGAATAAAAAAGTGGTTACGTCACAACTGCTGAAACCCCCTCCCTCCCCTTGTCACCATTTGTCACACTTAGCCGAACCCCCCCTCCCCCCCAAAGTGGTGACGTAATATATGGACGGCGCCTAACTACATGCATATATTTAGTTTATAAATGAAGATTTTTTTTATTAATGAGTAAACCTCTTCCTTCTGTCTGGTCTTGAGCTAAAATTACAGAAAAAGAAGTAATAAGCACTAAGCAACGAAAAAATAATTTAACACCTTTGTGCACTTCAAATTACTATGTCACTTGCACTCGGAAGAAAACCTCAAAATGGCAGCATCAAAGAGTATAGTGGGATAAGTTACAAAAGGATAAAATCGTCCCACGTAGCTTGTCCCGAATACAGATCTGTGTCTTTGTTTGTTTACGAGGCTTACAAAATGTGTACACTTGATGAATGGTATTGATTGGTGTGAGTGATACGTAATATATGTATTGGTTTTAAGAAGTATATTTATTTTGTTAAGTGTATTTAAGTTAGCTTGCGATTACGATAATAGTTTGAAGTAACCTTGAAAATGTTTAACTCACTGGTGTTAATTATGCTACATCAATAGATTCCTCTTTATGAGTAATACGATTTAAGTGCATATGACTGGGGTGCGTGCAGAAAACTAGTTTGGATGGTTTACACCTACAAGTCGGCCTACTTACAGGGGGTTTGGACTGTCATAAGTAATGTAACTGTTTCATTACCAGAAACAGTTTTCTTTTACATAGAGTACATCCATCACAACGGAATAAAGGTTCATGTTTGCTGACACGCAAATAATTGGTCTCCTTATCCCGTGACGTTGTCATTTACATATAAATTAAATTCTCAGCGTTGTTAGTAAACTGCAGAATGCAGTTGATGAGAATGACAAAGACAATGGAATTTGCGCACACATTCAGTACATCTATTCTGGTAGAGACTTTACGTTATTATTATCCTATAACAAGCCTTGCTTACATAGTCGCGACACAGTTTGCTTTATTTCTGATTCTAGGTGTCTAAGACAAAGAGGTCTGACTGTAATAGTCGGGAATGTATATGAGTTGAAAAAATAGAATACCAGTGTATTAGTAAAGTATGCACAATAATACAAGAACATTAAATGCGTTTTTGTGTTAAAGAATAACGAAATGATCATTTTATTCTGCAATTTAAATATCTGTGTTCTCGAAGACATTTATTATTGAATGTTCATGACAGGGAGAAAGAAAGGAAGACAGAAAAAGAGAGAGGTATCAATAAATTTTTATAACAATACATGTGTCAAATTTTTATTATTGCTGTAGGTATAAATATTTATTTCTTTGTTCCCTAAATATGATTGAAAATCAGTTCACCAACACGTTAAGAGCACACTACATGAACTTGTAACACACCTTGTGAACACATCTAACATCATACAAAATGCAAAGAAGAAGCCAAAATATGATGTTGGAGTTTACAGAGAGCTGTTCACTCGATTTTATGCGTTTTTGTCATTTTTAATTACAAAAGCAAAGACTACGTTTATATAAAATTAGGCTTTCATGGTTTACAACAACTTCTGATAAGCTGAGTTATTGTTGACACTACGTATTTTTGGCAGTAAATAAACGATGTAATTGCGTATCTGACACCGTAATCTACGCATATTTATCTATAGAATTGCGCAAGATAATGGGGAAATGTGGAACGGACATTGTCTCGATCGAGCTATTCGGTTTCTGGATATAGCTGTATGCTGAAATCCTCCACGAAGGGTGAACTGTGTTTTGCGTTCTTAGAAATAACTATTTTAATAATAAATTGTTGTAATATTATTGTTATAAATAAATGTTAATAATACGTACTGCATTCAAAAAGTTCCGGGACTAACTCTATTAAGGACACAACTTTTCAGATAAATAAAATTTTATTATTTATTATTCAACATACATCCCTTCCCTCTATATACAGATTTTATATCGCTCATAAAATCGTTGAAAGGCGTGCGCATAGTGCTCCTTCGAAATCGTGTTTAAAACAGCAGTCACATTCTTCAGAATTGTCTCTACATTATCAAAACGCTGCCCCTTCAGTGCCACCTTCAGCTTAGGGAACAGAAAGAAGTCAGCCGGAGCCAAATCTGGTGAGTAGGGTGGATGGTTAATCACTGTGACTCATTTTCCAGTGAGAAATTGTGAGACAATCAGTGATGAGTGGACTGGAGCATTGTCATGCAGAAGAAACCACTCCCCTGATCGGTACATTTCTGGCCTAACCCTGCGAATTCTTTTCAAAAGGCGATCAAGTACCTCTTTGTAAAATGGTCCAGTTACAGTCTGGCCGGGTGGCAAGAATTCTTTGTGGATCAGTCCCCTTGAATCAAAACATGTGATCAGCATTGTTTTCACTTTTGATTTTGTGACCCTCACTTTCATGGGTCTGCCATCTCCTGGGTCGCGCCATTCAGCTGTTTGACGTTTGGTAGATGGGTCATACTGGAAACACCACGATTCGTCGCCTGTGACAATGTTCTGTAAGAAATTCGGGTTGTCATCGGCCCATTCAACGAGACTTCGCGACGCTTCCACAC
Organism: Magicicada septendecula; assembly: GCA_034769895.1. Classification (NCBI taxonomy): domain Eukaryota; kingdom Metazoa; phylum Arthropoda; class Insecta; order Hemiptera; family Cicadidae; genus Magicicada; species Magicicada septendecula. The sequence continues at coordinate 482,158,640 of CM068373.1, forward strand.
GTTCTTTTTGCTCTGCTGTTAACGAGTGTTGAACGAACCTGGCACACAGTTTCCGTTTGCCGAGTATCATGCACGATAGTGTAAATACTACCCACACTGATGCCGATCTCTTCTGATAAAATCTGGACGCTCAGCCGACGGTTGACGGACAGTGCAGCACAGACACGCTTGACATTCTCGTCAGTCACGCTTGTGGAGGGGCGCCCATCTCTTGGATCATCTTCTAGAGACTCACGACCATTTTTAAAACGTGCATACCACTCGAACACTTTGCTACGACTTAAACAATCTTTTCCATATGCAAGTTGCATCATCGAAAACGTTTCTGTCGCACTTTTTCCACATTTAAAACAAAATTTAATTGCAGCTCTTTGCTCCATCTCGAAAATTATGACAACAAGGGAAAACCAGATAAACTTAACAGTGTCGCTGTTTACTATGGAATGAGTTCTCAACAATGCAATTGTCACAAGAAGTGGGTGAAGGTTGTCACATAGTGTTCCAGCTGTGACACAGAGATAGCTCCATCTGTATGTCTATAGCAGCATCAGTCCCGGGACTTTTTGAATGCACTGTGTAGCTCTTGACTATTAGAGACCGCTACTCAAAAGTATGTTAGGATCAGTAAGCCACGTAACGTGGGCCGCATTGCGTATAAAGAAAATAGCATGACTAGCGCAACGCTTTATACAGCCATTATTACTCTTGACTGCTAGCCTATACATTCATCGCCACAGGCTGAGTTGAGCAAGGGGTGTCTTCATGGTGACGCCCGGGAATTGATCCTAGAACCAACAGATAATAGCTAGGCGCTAACACTCTAATCTAGTGTATTCCTAGTTATTAATAAAATAATTGAATAATTCATAAAAGGATTTAACTATTTATGGTGAGGGAGTAATACAGTAATTCCGAAGAACAGTATTTACGATTTTATTGCTTTAGACGTGTATAAAGTATTCCTACATGGTTATTTGTAGGAAAATGTTCCAGCCTCAATTTACATAACGTTACAGTCCAAGAATAGGCTTTATGCCTCATGGCGGTGGTATCCGGTTAGGACGATATAATTCATATATTTCACGAGCGTGTAATACATTCCTGTAATCAAAATCACTGTAGATATCGGTGAGATTGAATCCACTGTTCCCTGTTAGATGTAAATATAATCCAAGCGTACGGAATAGTGTGATTGTAATGCAGAGAATAATGTGATGGTAACGCGCGTTCTCGTAAAAGTACAGACCTAGTTTTTCCTTACATGTGTTTTATTTAATTTACTTTCTGTCGCATATTTCTTATCATGTGTACAGTAAATACGTGATTTAGTATACTATTTCTTTGTTGGACCTCTTTTCACTTTTCATGCTGAATACACTGAAAATACGTCGTAAAAATATTAGAAACTACGATGTTTTCCTTAATAAACGTGTGTTTTACCAAGAGAATGAAAGTAAGGAACATTTCTTTTTGCCTTGTCATAATTTGTGTACCTATACTTGCATTAGTAGCTATATTAGCATTAAAACTTTAAATTAAGCTTAAAATGCCTAACATTGCTTTTCCACAGAGTTTGTTCTCCTTTGCTACAATTAGTAATTAATTATCGGCGATAAAATTAGTGTAACCATATAGCCACACGTTCGCAGTTACCATGGCATTTTTCCCTTTAATTTTATCGGTAATTCGACTATATTGAAAGATTACTGTATTAAGGACAATTAGTTGTAAAGATTGCGGACAAGAAATAATGTTACAGAATTAAACTAAACTATAGGCTACACGTTATATGAAATGTCGTTACATAAATTTCGTTTCCTTATACGATATTTTAAGGAAACGAGAGGGAAGGCAAAGAGTGATCACGATGAATTTAGATATATATCCTTAAGGAAAACTATGACAAATTTCTATATTTTAGTCTGTCCAGCTTTCCTAAAATCTTCCTAGACGGTGGTGCCTCTATGTTGCTTTATATTTACTATTATACTCTTTAATTTAACATTATAAACACATAAGGGCAAAATAGCAAATAGCAAAATAGAAGATTGATTCGGATTTGCTTTATTAAATCGATTCGTTTGTTGTTTCATAGGAAACGTTGCTCTTTAAAGCACATAGGCTAATATTCTATTTACATTTTGCTACTTTACTTGTAAATTTGTTCTAACTACATTTTCAAAATATATTTTGTTTCAACGTCAGTTGCATTATATTTGTAAATAATCGAAATGCAACATGAAAATATAATTATAATTTTGCTTACAGTATTTATATTTACGAATAAAAATATATTATTCCTTACAAAATATGATGATTTAATATTTAGACACAATATCTTGTACTTGCTACGGAGTATTAATGTATATAAAAATACGTATGTAGTTTATAGTTTAAATTATTTCTAATTTTTAAACTATAAAAACTATGCGCGTTCAATAGCGTATATTAACATGAGCAAAACGTATATAAAATTATTATCCCCGTACTGGTCATTGTACGTAGACAACCTATTTCCTTACAACTGGAAAACAACACTAAAGTAATTCAGTTACGTTATTAGTCTGAATACAATACAAAGAGAATTTCGAGACTCACATAGGACAATAAACAAATGTTTTGTTCAAATCTCATACTTGTGTTACACTGCACTCACGGCTCTTTGCTTTTTCCCAATATTCTTATGAAGCCCTACTTTTTTTCAATAATACGTTTTGAGCGTGCATGCTGTAAAATTTAGTTTTAATAAAAAAGGTCTTGACAGCAAAATCAGTACTATCGTATCGTTTTTAAGAAACTTCTGCGGAATTCACAGATTGAGTTTGAAAGCTTTTACACCTCAACCAACCTCAACTGTAGTGTTTCGAGTGGTTACGTTTTGAGCACACTGCATCAAGATATGCTATGAAACGTGTCAATTACGATGGTCAACATTTACCTATATTGTATAATTGTTCCATTTCCTAAGAAACACTTTAGGATGTACGTATCATGAGAAAGGTTCTTTATTTCGATGAGAAGAAACTTGTGTGCTCAGTTAACCAGGGTAGAATCATGTATGCACAGGCTGTCAAATATAGAGTATTATCTGTCCTTCTAGTGAAAGAAAAGCTGCCGGCGGTGTCTAAATTTATTAAAAACACTTTTCTGAAGAAAACAAATACAGAGTGGCTCACACAGACATTCAAACAGGCGGAAACAATGTGTGCTAGAAGATCCACAATTTGCCCGTTCAGAACGGAGGAGATAAACCTCCCGGTTGTAACTGTAGCTTCATCCGGTAGTGACGAAACGGAAAGAGGGTACAGCGTCCATCGCCCCGTTTCTTAAATACACCAGGGACTACTTAAAAATAAATGCGGCGATAGAAAATGTCGTGGCAGATCTTGGCAATTTGTGTAAGAAGAAAAACATTTTTTGAGAAGGGAAAGCATGACAGTAACCACGATCTGAACAAACCGATTCTTTTACAATCAGCATGGGGAGCATTATTTAGTAGACCATATACCGTACACTTTACGTTCTTGTGAAGTGAAGATGATACTAGCCAGACATGCCTCGATCTGTGTGTACCTGCAGGAAACACACCTGAGCCAAAAAGAACTAATTAATATGAGGAAATATGAACACTTCTGGTGGAATATTATACAAAACATCAGATCTATAGGAGGCGTTTCTATATTTTAGCAACACCTGGTTACATAGTCTCTACAAGCAGTAGTTATTAGTATACTTTGCAATAATAACTGAAGTTAAATGTACCTGGCCAGATTCCACGTGGCAAGCAGATTTATGGGATCTAGTTGAACAGCTGCAAATCTCCGTACTCGTGGTGGGGGACTTCAAAAGTTGTTGTTCAACAGTGGCACGAGCAGTCATTGTAATTTTTGAAGTGGCACTTAATCGACTATCGATCTTTCTTTCGATTTGTAGCACTAGATTTTTTTCCACGTCTGCATACCGAAAAAGTATCTCGTAGACCATGCTGGTTTACAACGTTTCAAGGGTATTGGAAGCACCTACAGATGTGCATGGACATGTAAACAGTTTTACTGCTGCTGTCACTTCAGCAGCTACAAATCACATCCCACACTCTGGTTGTCGTTCGTCTAGAATACCGCCACCTTTGCAGAATGCAGTTGATAGGGACACAAATAGAGGAAAAGCGACGAACCAAAAACCTATAAACAATAATTGAATCATCTAAGTTTTTCGTTCTTCCAATGTTTCTAACCATTTTATAAATCTTCTGTCAATAACATTATTAATAATTTTTTAAATTGCATAGACTTTAAAGAGATTAAAGATTTGTCGCTCTGTACTCTGAAATGTCTAACATGGAATGAATTGCCGCTCTATTTCCTTTTCCAACAAATAGTTTATTATATGCTGGACGTTTTATTATAGTATAGTACATTGTTATAAATTTCATAGTACATTATTACCATGCTTCTCTTAAAACGTGTTTACAGAAAATTTAATTTCAATTTTCACTCATTTGTTTATTGCAGTAGATTATTGTGTTACAGTTGGATAATAAGTTGGATAGCATTCTACAACTGACAAGACGTGCATTGTTATAAATGTAAAACTCTAATTCTAATTAGCTTCAATAAAAATAAATTGTTTTCAAAATACAAACGGTGAATATTGATTATACTTATTTCAGATGTCTTATATTTATTTGTCTTATATTTACGCTTCATGAGTCCTGTGTATTTGAGCTCAACCTGCGTACGATGTCGTAATCAAATTGGTGGACCTAAAAATTGGAACTTGTCTCTCAAGGAAATGCAAGAAAAGTGATAAGCCTAGTCCTCGAGTTAGTACTTATGTAAAGTACTACCAAATCTCTTGTCCGTAAACAATAACAACTTGTTGTTCTCTAAAAAACAAATCGGCTCTGGATTAACAACTTTGAGGGAAAAGAAACATTTCGTATGTACTGTAAGCTATGGTCAAGTTCTTTTAGTTAATATTTGATTTTGATACGATACTCACTTTAGTTCTCAAAGCACCTAAATAAAACTCTTGGCTTCTCAATTTAAACAGATAAAAGTGTAACTGATCTACTTAATGGTTGGTATTTGTTTGACTGACGAATTACTTTGGATTAACACCGTGTGTTCACAAAGCTTATGATTGCCTTCGTTATTTTCAACTTCAAAATCTTTTTTAATCTTCAGGTTTGTAATTTATTTTTTAGTTGATTGTACTCACATATGTAGAGGAAAAATTTCGAGCGATACATAAACGGGGGTAAGCTGGTGGTAGCAGTGGCAAAGCGATAGGCTTGACTCTGACGAGTGAAAGTCAAGAAACTTGTTTCAAAGATGGCTGTAATGGATCGTAGATATTTAAATTTAAATTTCGAACTTTGACATCACTCGAAAAATTAACTGCAACGTTTCGGCTACCCGAAAAAGCTATTTTCAGGATAATGACACACAAACACAAGTAAAAAAATTATATTTTATCAACCACTGATGAGGTATCAACAAAACAATAACAAAACTTAATATATGAGCAAAAAATAAAATGTGCAAATAAATAATTACTATGAAAAACACACAAAACTCACAAAACACAAGCACAATGTGGGGAACACTTACTCACTGACAAGGTCCAACATCTGTTGGAGGACTGGAGCAGTCTTTTACGCGTTATTATTATGTTTTTTATTTAAAATTAGTTGTAAATATTGCTTGCTTATTTTGTAATAAAGCTAACTGGAACAACATGTCTTCAACTAGTATTCTGCTTTTGGAATTATTCTAAATATTTTATTCAAACTTATTGTGTTTCTACGGTATTTTCCGCAAATCCCTAAACTAAAAGTCAGGTTCTTTCACTTTTTGTTTTTAATTATTTCAAGTTTTGTGGGTTAAGGTAAGTTCTGACATTTCGTGTGCCATTTTTATACTTGTCAGGGATTTTGATGGATACTGACCTGAAAAGTTTTGTTTTGTTTCTTCCTCTGCCCAGTAATGGGTTCAAAATATTGTGGTCAGTAACAAGGAATGAGTACTTTTAAAGCCTTGAGTAACAGTATCTTCAACAAAATGTAGTTAAATGCTGTAACATTTTTTAAACCATAGATAATGAAATGCTATTACATTGTTACGAAACATACGAAACATGTCTAAACAGCAGAAAACGAACAAAAGGAACAAGCAATAGGGTTCTTTGGAGTAGAGCCGATACCGTATTGAAAACAGGTAGGTAATTTGCTGCAATCGCTGATAAACAGCAAACAATAACAACTATAAAACTCCAACTTTGTCGTGCTTACTTGTTAAACTGTTAAATGTCATGTTCTAGACGAGTACTTTCAGTGATTCCACCATTTTTAAGTCCTAAACCACGACCATCCTAAATTGTCGTGGTCTAGGACTTGAAAATGGTGGAAACACTGAAAGGCCTCGTCCAGACAATGACATTTAGCAGTTTAGCAAAACGCACGACGAAGGTGGAGTTACAAAGACTGTTAATTCAAACAACAAGGTTAACAACGAGTAAAGAGAATATGGTAGAAACCGATTACAGTAAACCAGAAAATAAGACGGCCAAATTAAATGTCATAGAATATAACAGGGACGATTGTGGGGTGTAAAAGCTACTGGTAAAAAACAAGGAACGACAGCATACGTTTATGTTCAAAACAATGTAAAACAGCTGCAGGAAATCACTAACCCCTAGGATAATATTCAATAATTTTGAATGTTAGTTGACTTACTTAGATCTTAATAATACATTATTTACGTTTATATCGATTAAATTTTGTAGAACAAGTTCATTAATTAACTTACTGTTTCTGATGTAATGTAATTTCTAGATACTAAATTTAATACTAAATCACGTCTAGATACTAAGGGACTTATAGTATTGGTAAAAGCCCGAAATTCTATTTTGTAAAGACCGACAAATGTTAGTAAATAAAAGTCATTTATTTCACGGACATCTAAATATTAGGTGGTGGTCTAGTATTAATCGATACTCTAACCGACCAACACGGGACGAAGTTTACTCATGATCAGGAAGGTCATTGATATAAAGGTTGAACTGAGTTTCAATTCCAGTGTGAATACCACAAAAGGGGTAGTAGTGTGGCGTGACATTCTCAGCTATACTGAAGAGGTAATTATCTCCACTAGGAGTTATAGCATGTTGGAGACTGACGGTTCAAATGTAGGGAGAGCCAATTCTTCCCGCCTTACCAAGTCTGGACTTTCAGTAAAACAACACTACCAGACAAAATATGATTCATTTTGTTTTAATTGTCTCCAAGTCACGTTACTAATATTTAGAATTAATATTAGGCAATTACCTGTATTAACTTCCGTCTTGTGACTTCTTTAGTTTTTTCCTTAAAACAACGCGTTTCGAGAATAAATTCTCATCATCAGGTTTAAAAAACTATAAAAACATCAAATTCACCCAAAAGGGGTCGTCATCTATTTAAAATACACAAACACAAAAAGTGCCTGTGCCGTGACTGTGTCGGTGTTTAATTATGTGTGGTGTTTTTGTGTTTGTGTATTTTAAATAGTTGACGACCCCTTTTGGGTGAATTTGATGTTTTTATAGTTTTTTAAACCTGATGATGAGAATTTATTCTCGAAACGCGTTGTTTTAAGGAAAAAACTAAAGAAGTCACAAGACGGAAGTTAATACAGGTAATTGCCTAATATTAATTCTAAACAAAATAAGAGCCACTATTAAAAATCTGAACGTGACAGTTTTGATCTGTTATTCCGTGCACTGTTTCCAATGCTTGCGTTTTGGTCACACTGCACCCAAACGCACATTGCATATTAAAAGCACGTTGCAAACCAAAGATTCGTTTGCCAGGCATGAACCGATGTATTTGTAGAAATACAAGGGAAATTAGAACAACACTTCTCAAAGCTCAACTCTTCAATTTTGAGTACACTATATTGCCCGTTTATAAATTTTTGCAAAGGCGTATCGAAATTACCATCACGATTTGCCGAGAAACGTAATTCCCCCTGGCATATTGCTTAAAGACAAGGTTTCAAGACATAATAATTTAGAGAAATTAACGTTCCGATTTCCTTGGCTGGTAGTGTAAACAGGTTTTACGACTGTGCAATTGCACACTGTTGGTTAGTTTATACACTCAACTATCGTACCTTCCTGCTGCGATGGACACTAGTTGGTCGAGTGCAAATGGTGCAAACGTTTTCTAGTATTATATGATTATACACATAACCATAAGAGACTTAAGTATTCGCAAGATTGGAAAAGGGTTCTCAGGAACATTGGGGACGAAGGACCATAACCTATAGCACTTTAATATTAAAAGTTTAGCACACACGTACAATCAAATTTTCTGTACTCGCCGTTTCTCGCATCTTGGTCATTTCCCTAGGTTTTTGAGCGTATTGCTACTTTTAAAAATGTAGGGAGGTGGCACTACATCTCTAACACCAGCTTCGAGGATAAATAATGAAGGTTACTTTTTTGCATGGTGTTCTCCCATTCAACTGCAGAGTCACATTTACACATCAAGTAGTCATGTAACAGTGAGATAAAGTAGAAACCGATTGCTGCCTCCAATAACCCAAAAGTTAAGTTGGATCATAAATATATAACTCAGCGCTCAGTAGGCCTACTGGTAGATACTGATACCCTCCATTAGGAACGTTTATGCAACTTCCGGTCTACTTTCTTAGTTTCTGCGCAAGGAGTGACCTGCGACCTGCCGTGGGGTCACTCTTCACGACGCAGAATATCCTTGCCGAAGAGAGACTAAGGGATAGGTTTGGAGCTAACATCACTTCACCCAAATGCGGGAAGTACTGTAGTGAGGATCTCTGTCAACCTGTAAGTTTATTTACTTTTACAATTACAAAATACTAAAAAAACACGATTATAATTGTGTCATTGATGTTTGGAAACTATCACATTTGGTTTATAAATAATTCTTTTAATTTTTCATAAATTTTATTTCAAATAATTAATAGCTTACAAAATGTTTATAAGTGATCTTATCCACTTAAAATGTAAAGACCTACAAAGAGTTTCTATGAATAAAACTTAATTAGGATTAGAATTAACCCTATAGTAAGGACTTTTTTATCAAAGATTTCATCACTCTTAAACTATAATTATTCTCTTAAAACTAAAATTTTATCGCAAAAACTACTTTTGCTTAAATGCAATAATATAAAATATACATATTCTTGAAATTGATTATATTTTTCGAAACAAATGAGTTCTAATAAAAGTGTAAATATAATTTACACATCAGTTACAATAAACGTTTAAACTTTTCAGAGTACTTCATGAAACCCTTGTTTCTAGTTACTTATACTACAATAAATACATAAATACAATCGAGCAAAGGAACTCTCATATACATTAAGTTTATGCTGATAACCATTTTAACAACCAAACGTAAAATAATACGCCGATATAATAAATATGTATTGAGAAAAGTATGTGATGTTCATTTTCATTTTATTTTACTCCCATTTTACACAACGCTTTTGTAATATTCCCAACAATAAAATTTCATTATATTTTGAATTATTACAGAAGACCGAAAGAATTCCAGTTACTCCACTTTGTAATTAAAATGCTTTCGTAATTAAAACTTCAAACGTTAGAGGCAGTCTGAGGGTAATGAAGATTAAAAATTGTTTATCACATTCTTTGTACGTTGTGGTCTACAATTAATTTCCATACCTAAAAATGCAAATTGTTACAGAACTGTAGCTATTAAAAAATAAATTGTTTCTGTTTTCTCATAGATAACAACTTTGTAGTTGCAATAATTGTGAACAGGTAACAGAGAAAGCATTTTACTTTGTTACCGGTAACAAAGTAATGATGGGATTCCTACGGTGTATAAGCTAATGTTATTAACGAATAATTATGATAGTGATGATGATGATGATGATGATGATGCTTATGATTACGATTTTGATTATTAGAGATAATTCTTTCCAGATCTGAAAGTTGGAAGTCCAGGTTTATTGACATTGTTCATCCTGCGGATTATAATTTGCATAAAGCTGAAAAGGAAAATATAAGGAAGTGAACTTACTTTACATGTAGCTGAATAATACAGCTGACAATTACTGCAAAAGGTCTTGGTAACAAACATTTGACAACTAATGCAACTAAGCTGCAAAAAATGGAAAATTTTATCCATGGTACCTGTGCCGTATAGAAACCGGTTCCGTTTGGCGTTGGAAATTAATCTTCTTAAGGCCGTGACAGCGATAGCAGCCTTGCCCGACGCCTGCCGCATAAGAAACTCATCATCGGGATTATCAAGACACCGATATATTATGGCTAGATGCTTTGTTGTGACGAACACGGGGCCCGCAGGGGCAAGGTGATGGGAATCCTCTTCTCAGTCAGGGTCACGGCGTCGGTCATTTTCGAGGCAGTCCAAGCCCCATTATCCACTTGCTGACACTTGATCCACTTTAATTTGTAGCAGGTCAATTTCTCCAAGCTGCGATGAGCCGTGGCAGGTCACATAGTCGACGTATCCCCGCATCAGATGCTTCATCTCAGGCATCTCTGCTTAGAGCACATTGTAGAAAAGGTCAATCCCACAAGAGAAGTGGTTGTGGTATTCCTAGTAAAACAAAACTATAAAAGCGAATAATTGTTTTACGAATTGCGCTCGCATGTAATTGAATAAAAAATTTATATTTTCTAACAATAAACAAATAATTGCCTTTGTTACATTATATAAAACTTCTTTAATATGGCTAAGGCGTATTATTTATTGAGAGTCAATTCACTAAATCAACTAAGTGATAGTTTTGTTACTAATAAGCCTAGCTGAGTTAAAATGTATGTACACCATGCAGAAAAATGTATATATATAAAAGAGAAATACCACTGACTCACCGACTGATTCATCACGAAATCTCCGAAACTATAACACCTAGAAACCTGAAATTTGGCATGTACGTTCCTAATGTGATGTAGGTATCCGCTAAGAAGGGATTTTTGGAAATTCGACCTTTAAAGGGGGAAAAAGAGGGGGAAGTTTGCCTGACTGACTGACATTGAATCAACGTAGAGCAAAAACTACTGAATGGATATCAATGAAACATTGAACATAGCTTCATCATAGGTCTTAGGTGCTCACTAAGAAACGGTTTTAAAAACTTTCACTCCTAAGGGGGCAACCCCCCCCAATGTATGTATGTATCTATGTATGTATGTTCCACATCTTCTCCTAAACCACTGGGCCGATTTCAACCAAACTTGGCACAAATATTTTACGCGACGGGAGAACCAACATAGGTGAGGTGCTTTTTTCGATGGGGTCCTTTGGGGGGTTCTTTGGGGTCTTCCACATCTCCTCCTAAACCACTGGACCGATTTCAACCAAACTTGGCACAAATATTTTACCCGACGGGAGAACCAACATAGGATAGGTGTTTTCTTCGATGGGGTCTTTTGGGGTCTTCCACATCTCCTCCTAAACCACTGGACCGATTTCAACCAAACTTGGCACAAATATTTTACACAACGGGAGAACCAACATATGTAGGTGTTTTTTCGATACGATCCTTCGGGGGGTCCTTTGGGGTCTTCCACATCTCCTCCTAAACCACTGGACCGATTTCAACCAAACTTGGCACAAATATTTTACGCAACGGGAGAACCAACATAGGACAAGTGTTTTTTCGATACGATCCTTTGGGGGGTCCTTTGGGTCTTAAAAACTATTAGATCTGGTTACTATGGCAACCCAATAGAATAGATTCTGCTTACCATAGCATCGGTGGAAGTCTCCCGCGTAGGAAATAGCGCGGGAGTCGTCCGACGGGCCTTCCCCGGAGTTCATCCACGGAACCCGGGGAGTCTTAGGTCGGATCCCGCGAAAGACGGCGGGGCTAGAGTCCACGGTTCTTATAAATAAAGTTATAGGTTATGATATCAAAGGTGGTGTATGCATCTTAAGAAACTTCTTAATAGTGTGTGAATTCAGAGTTGTTTCAGTTTGAATTTAAAAGTGGATAAGTTAAGATCGAAGTAAGTTATAAGCGAGTATAAAAAACAAAGTTTTGATAGCAAATGTACTCAGATCATAGTGTTCAGACAATATAAATGCACTTGCTTCAGTTTGAATTTAAAAATTGATAAGCTGAAATCTATAGAGGTATTGTATTGTTAGAATAAGTTTAGGAGACACTAATTTAACAAATGCCTTATTTCAACATTAACACAATGAATTATAAAAGACAGTAAATACGCAGCGCGTGCAAGTACTGTAGACATTTTATTGAAAACTAATTTAGCGGTTCGCCCTCTCCCAGAGTTAGAAATCGAGCAGGAGCATCACGCGCAACAGAATTCTTCTCCAGATATAAGAATACAGTTTATGACATGTTCTTAAACAGGTGCGCTACAGAGTATTCCTCCAGTGAGAATGCGAACGTAACAATATAAGGAAGATTATACAATATACAAGTAATATAACGTTAGAGCAAGAATAGGTGCCTATGAGCCTATGAATAAATTATGAACCCGAGCAACGCTGGGTAAATCGGCTAGATATAGATATCTATATAAGCCAAATACCACTGACTGACTCACTGATCACGATATCTCTGAAACCACTGAATGGATATCAATGAAACTTTGAACGTAGCTTCATCATAGGTCTTAGGTGCTCACTAAGAAACGGTTTTAAAAACTGTCACTCCTAAGGGGCAAAAAACCAAATAATGTAATTTATCGCAGGAATTGCATACTTTGTAAATGAAGTGGTTGACATCTCAGTTTATTGGAAACCCCGAATACATTTAGTTCTGAGTTTTTAATCATTGTTTTAAATTGAAAATCTTCGTTGTTTGCAGGTTCTTACAGTCGAGAAAATTTCGAAGTTCAATTAATTAATGAATGTATGTCCTTTTTTTTCTCGGAAACGGCTCTAACGATTTTCTCGAAATAAATAATAAATAGCTGTTGCTATGAATGTAAATAAACAAACTAAGAGTTGAGAATTTGTACAATCTATCTAATGCTATACTATTAAGCGAGCAATAATTGTACAATTACGTACAACGTGAAACTCCGTAGCGAAGCACTGGTATTTTGCTAGTAAAAATATAAAGCTTATTAATTAACACAGTGGATACCAAAGTGTTACGTGACAGTCATCATTCCAATGACGGAATCAAATCGGCATCCGTGGGTGCAACATATCGTTTTTTGTAACTGACAGATTTTGGTAAACACTTTTATACAAATCAAACTTAAATAGTTATTTATCTTTCGTAATTACGATAGTTGGTAAAGGTATTCTTAACAAAAAATAATAATCACTAATGGCAATAACTAAGCCCCAATTACGAAAATACAATATTACAGTAATTAATAAAATACAAATTTTATAAGTATTATAATGTGTTTTATAATTGAATCTTATTGGGGTGCTTATTTGATCAGTATATATAGTGCCTGGGATCCATCTCCAGATCCTTCGTAAAGTTGAGTTCGGTTTTCATGCTCCAAGTCGACTTAACCTGATCTTTATTTATCGTCATCTTTTCCTGCAGTTGCAAAAGTAGATTAGTAAAACTCATTACAGGCTACAAAACGAATGCTGTTCTTCTGACTACAAAGATCTAGCTGAGATTTCCCTACAGTGAATGTTAAACATCATTCGTTTTAATTAGGTATACTATACTCTTAGCTCCATCTCTGATACATTGACAACCTAGTTAGTAAATATATTTATGAACAGTCGCGTCACTGCAGATTAAGGCTAATATATCGTGAAGAGACAGGCTTTTCATGAAGTGTATAATGAGAGACCTGATTTATTATGAGCCAAAAACATGATGATTTTCAGCTAAAGTGGAAAACCTAAGGATTTATTGTCAGTAAATTAAGAACTTAGGTTTGTCATAGTATTCTGAAGTTGAAGAATATAGTGTTGTATTAGGTAAATGTACGTGTCAGTGAAATAATGAATGTTCCTGCGAGTATTTGTAAAACACTATTAGAAAGTAATTACATTTTACTCATTCATCGACACGTTAATAAGTAAATTTTAGGAAAGAATAGTGCGAATATAAACACAAATAAATTGAACTCTATTAAAATCATGGCTTGTAAATCCCAATTTCTGGTTCAAATGGATGTCACTTGTAACTCAAGCCACTTTTATGTTTAGGAAGCTAAACATTTCAGCATGTTGTCTACATATCAGGAAACCTTTTAAATGCTGTACTAGTACAAGGGATTATTTTTATGTGTTTGAGTATAAAAGTGTCATGTAAGTTCGAAAGCTAACACTAGCGTAGACGATGCAACGAACTGTTTAGTAAATGAAATATTAGTTTTCAAGACATTTGAAATATAAAATAATTTAATGCAATATCGGAAATAAAAAAATGTTTCAATTTTTATAGAATTGAGGTTGATGATTTGTCTAATATTATTTATACCATAATGTTAAATACAAGAATGAAATGGTATTTATTGGAAATGCACGGAAGGAAACGTTGAACCATTTCCGGAAGAATAGTCTAAGTTTTAATTGCATACTGTTACCTTGTTTAGAAACATATATTATTTTATAAATTTTATTTGAAGGAAAGTCAAATAGGATTGTTAAATAACGGCTTAAATTTTGTGCTATGTTATAATGAAGTTCCAGTGTTGAATACCATTTCTTCCGTAGAATCTATTATTCAAAATTTACCTGAAGAAGAACATGATGAATTTCACTGCAGGCATAACATCGTGTTGAGCCAAAAGACAAGTGTAAAAACTAACATGGCAAAACAAGAGTGAAAATCGATTGTATATTTATGGGATAACAATGAGGTTACTATTATAAGAGCGGGTAAGGGAAGGGGATAGTCGTGTAACCTATGTCAGGGTTTCAAAGCACTTTGTTAACATTTTTAGGAATTCGGTACTTCATAGTAGTGACATTTGGTAAGTTTTGATGTGGTCAATCCCTTTCGAAGTGTCCCTATGTGTGACACTTTAGACATTCTGAAAGAACAGCTGGAGGGAGATTTAACACTGCCAACCCGGGTAGTTTTGCTGGTAGGAGGCGTTGTGAAATTATTGAACCTATTCAGTTTACCTTAAGTTTAGTTATTTTATTTTATTCTCAGAAGGAAGCTCATTGCTATCTCCGTGTCTTGGTTAACCCATATATAGATTGGTTGGAGAGACGAGTGTTTGACAATTAGATCGACAAATGTAAGCTCTGTTATTTGGCAGCATAGTAAAGAAAATAAGTCAAATTTTTTGAATATGTGACTTATTTATACCCACATGTTAAGTTTACGTACGAGTTAGAAGGCAATAATTCCCTGCTGCTATTGGATGTCTTACTCAGTCGTAGTCATTTGTAATCATTTTAACGTGTACACCACGCTTTCCCCAAACCAACACTAACACGGCAATGGATTAACAATTATTTTTCTAGTCATTCTAATCACACAAAAAACAGGATCGTTGGAACTTAAAAATCTTGAGCTGAGGCCAAACTCTCTAATGGAGAATACTTTTAGAATAACTTTATAATATTCTTAGCGATATTTAGCGATATTTGAAGAATAGCTACAGTCGGAAGTTTATTAACAATCCTTTAGCTATGAGAAATATCGCCGTGGATAAAAACAACGAGAATGTTTAGTGTAGATTTTATACCACATGGTGGGGGCATTTTGCAGAGAATTTTGAGGATTACAACGAAGTATGGACTGCGCACTGCCTTTCACTTCCGTGACACCCCGTAGGTAGAGAGTTTCCTCATACACAACAGACAAAAACACTCTTCTAACAGATGTCTTTGTTAAATAGGTGCTGATGGTTATCATATGTCGTCCTAACAATATGAGACTCATGAATTTTGTACTGCTGACATGTACAATGTAATTTAATAGTTCATTTAGTTTAGCGTGTCATTTCTATTTACGATATCCTTACAGTATATACATCCTTACAACTGGTGTAAAGGAAAGCTACGTATTGTCTAAAGTAAAAGAATTACTTATTGTACGGTTAGCGTAAAGAACGCCAACGACGGATGAAGAATTCTAGGTCAAGTTAGCAGCAGCTGTAACGTGTTCCAAAGCAAGAGCGCTGATGTGACAAGAGTGAGGCAAATGCCAAGGGTAGAATTAGTGGAGAATTATATTACGTATCTCTGTGATGCAACCACATTAGGTAACAGTTTTACATGTATTGTGATATTACAAGTGTAACGTCGAACATTATATCATAGCTATTCCAACTATATTATGGAATGTTCAACTAGAATTTCGCTGAGTATTTTAAAACACATATAATTGTATGAATGTGTATATGTGTACAAACAGGCTTATGTACCTATTTTGTAATTTATGGTCGATATTAGTTAAAGAAGTACTGAAAGATGGTTAATACCTTGTACGGTCAACTGGACAAAATACCTACAAGACTGACAGCAAGATTTCTCTTAAATACTTTGGTTAGTGTAGCTTGATTTGGTTTTTATTATTATACAATATAGATTGCATGCGTCTGATTTTTATCTACGACAATATACATATTTCTTAACATATTCAGTATATTGCTTCAGGAGCGAACTTTACAAAGATAGGCCTAAACATTATAAAAATAAAATTCCATATGTTGTCTCTAATTTATATTTGTCGTTGGGAATTAAAATACAAGTTTGGAAAAATTCACAAGCAGTTAAAAGCTAGGAAAATATGGATAACTTTTATTTAGAAATGTACATTTAAAAAGCATAAATAATAATTAATTCGTGATATAAAATCTAATAATTAAAATTACTTTATTGCATTAAGATGCAAAACATAATATACAAATTTCTAAAAAATGTTTTAGTGAAGATAATATAGTATCTTCTACTAGCAAAACGCAAAATTAATTTCTGAAGTATAATAGTCATAATCGTTTCCCTCTTTCTGCCTTTCGAGTGTAGACAACCTAGGCCACGATCTGTTCAGCTATCCAGGTATTCATGCAAGTAACGCTTGGATTTGCATGCTATGACACGGTGTTTTAACCATACGACCGTATCCCATAAAAATATACTTTAAAAAACTTATTTTAAAGGTAACATTTTTCTTTATACCTTACGCTGTAGGTGATAACTGTAAGATATACGGAGATTATTACTTGTTTGAAAAACAATTATTATAGGAACAAATAATCATGGAAGGTTAGTTTTTACATACAATATGTACACATTTACTTACAATTTTTACAAGCACTTGTAAAGGGACTGTGCATACAAATAAAATTTCAGTTAATTGGGACGATTACTCAATACATGATAAAATGATTGTTTTTATTCCAAGAGAACTTTCCTGACAATAATAATATAACTAGACCACTGCACGTTACATCACTATGTATTTAATTTTCTTAGCGAACAAAGCGTCGTAATGTGTGCATCCACCATATATACCGGTACTTAAAATATTCTTGTTAATAATTTAGCTTAGCGTGTCATTTGTGTTTACAGTATACTTACAGTATAAAGGGATACACACTGGTGTAAAACAAAGCTATGTATTGTCTAAAGTAAAAGAATTATCTACTGTTCGGTTAACATAAAGAAGGGCGAACGACGGAATGTACAGAATATACGTCATTCCGTCCGACTGAAAATACTAGCTTCGTAAATGATGTTTACTGTACTGATGTCGAATTTGCTGTTTTACTATTACCTTCTTCATGCTCCGAACAATATTCATCTTGCTTCACTCACAAGGCTGTTATAAATTTATGCAGATTACAAAAAGCTCAAATTCTGATAAAGTAATATGGCTTCCGATATACTGAAAACATTTAATTAATTTACCATTTTTTAAAATCTGTTAATGTCAGTTAGAGAGTTAATATATTTGCAAAATACTTGATCCTATGGATTACACAAACGTAAATATATAAGCCACAATTTCATTAAATTCAAAGACAAATAAGTTTATGTGAATAGTAAATAGAATCAGTTGTACATCAGGATGTACGTAACCAACAATCATTACTAATAAATTTTTCCGGTGAAGAGTTTATGAGGATCTGCCAAAAAAGTATAACACAAATTTTATATTTGTCTTCTGGATATGCAGAACTTTAGGGCTAATGCATAACTTTTCAGTTTCTTCCATCCATTTCTGTCGACTGTTGAATGGTTCCAGCTTTTTATTTATAATACTCTTACTTGTGAAGTTTATGTTTTATCTATGACTCCCTAGAATATTGTTCTTTATGTCTTCTTACCGCTTTTTCCATACCATTATCTGTTTGAAATTCTCCAACCTTTAATTCCAAAATTATGCCTGCTCATCGAAATAGTTGAGCCTCATTCTATTAATAATCTCTTTGCTCAGTTTATATTTCTGAATAATACCATTTGTTAGAAGACATTAAAACGTTAGCTGGTCTTTTTGTCAGGGCCCATATTTAATTCGCGATGAGTCTTTTGACAGTTCTGTCTCTATTTATAAAATAACATAGTAAATATTTGTAGTAAATATGCAATTAACATACATACACTCAAATGTAATATAAAGCAATGTAAAGCAAGAGTGAAACTCAGTGAGCTAGTGAGTTGAGTGACAAAGTGAGTGTGCAAGTTGGTGGTGGGGGGAGAGCAGCGAAAGCTGTAAATGTTCACTGAACTTTTCCATTTTACAAAACATTCCGGAAGGTTCTTGACGATTAGTGAAATTCCTTTGACCATAAAATTGTATAACAGTTATTTACATAAAAAAAGTAGTTATATAAATTTTATTTACGTCTCAATGATTTTTGATGAACCATCATTTACATAATCACTAATATTTGCGTGCCTTTACTACAATTCTTCCGTTTACATGTCAAAAAGTGAACACTTTATACTGTACACAGGAGAAAATGGTGACCGCTTAAAGAAAATCCCTGGCATACATGACTAACGTGAGTTTGCTTCATATACCTCTAAACAATGTAGAGTCTATAAAATTATCCACAATATACAATATATCGTCTCACTGGGAGGGGAATTGTCAAATGGTTTCTCTCAGCTTTTTCCAGATTCATACTATTATATAAAAATGTTGACAGATTATACTTTTAATTAAAAACAGCAACAAGTGTGGAGATAATCGAAGACGTGGAGCTATTGGTATATGTAAGTCTATAGTATTGTCCATTTACAACTCATGTTCTTTAAAATATGTGTATTTCATTACCATGATTTTCTTTGTAAGTATACTTTAACATCATGCGATGTCTGCATTATTTGTATGCTATGTAATATATTATCTGTTAGTTATTAATCTGCAAGTGTAAATTCTAATTTTTATAACACTGTACGTATAAACTTTAATTGAAACATCTTAAGACAGATTAATCTATGAAACATATCTCATGTTCACACTCAGACACACACACACACACTTTTTTCAAACACATCTTGCTGCAGTTATTTTCTTGAATTTTTTTTTTTTTTAATATTTATTACGATTTTCCATTCCAAATATATTTTTTCTTACTTTTAACATTTGCAACAAATAGTTTGCCCATCATCAGCCATCTCAGTGTTGCGGGTTGTTGAATACATGTGACCGTGTTGGTTGTTGCTAGGGCTTCCTGTTGGCTGTTGGTTGTTTACTTTGGTGTCATTGTAGGTGTTGTATATAGTTTTGTTTTATAAGCGTTTGCAATGTTTAGTGTTTTAGAAATTGTGTCATGTTTCGTATTAATAATGAAAATACATTTTGAAAGAAAAATAGTATTAAGTTACATATTAAAATTGTATGCGTCTGGGTGTGTCGCACATGTGTGCTGCTGTAAATTGCAGCAGTGTAAAACCAAATAAAAATAAAATAAATTTACAATATAATCTAAACATGTTTGTTGGAAAGTCAAAAATATTTACGTCATATTCAATTTATAAAGGCTTGAAAACTTTCAGTAGTTATTAGTCGATTCTTGTAAATTTGAAAAAATAAGAACACTGTATATTGAATAAACTGTAATAAACTAATTACAATTATGTATGTAAGTAACATTTTAAATTCTAAAGAAATAGTAAATCTCAAAGTATTAAACGTTAAAGTAATTTCTGGGAAATGTTATATATATTGAAGAGAATATTCTAGTTGTCACAGACACTTTGTGAAGTTAGGTAATAATTAATATCATAATTAATCAAGGATTGTAAAATTAAAAAACAAAAGGAACGTAACACATGTAAAAAGATATTTTAAATAAAGTACCTATTGAATACAAATCCAATGTGATAAGCAAAAATAAAAAGTAACACATGCAATATTAAGTAATTTAAAATATTAAGTAACATTAAGTGCATTAAGTAATACTACGTAACATCAGGAATAAGAAGTATTTGCAATTAACAACAACAATTTCAAGAAGAAATTGAACCTTTTTAACTTAAACTTTTAATCAGATAATTTCAAGGAAGAACCATGTTCCATAAAGTGAGAAAAAATATAGTGAACAGTTTAACAGTTTATAAAAAAAAGGAAAACAAATCTAACCAAATAATTAAATAAATAAAGCAATAATATAGAAGCAAAGATATAATAAGGTACAAGAAATTATAATAAATAGTAAGAATAAGTAAAACTATCTTCAACAACTACACAGCAGGTAATAAATAATAAGAATATATAAGCAAAAACTCAACTTAAAATAGGCTACAGAAAATTATAACTACTGAACTGAACATCGTACCTTTCATTAGTGCAAAAAAAGAGTGACGGTGTTAACATATTAAACGCAATCTGTCTATGAGTAAGACAGATAGTATACATTCAAAATAACATACACACTAGTTTAGATATTGTAACGAACAAAACTGTATTTATATTTAATTCGCAACAAAACATATATCTGGACCATATTTGAGAAATTAATATATACTTTTTACAAAAGCGAAGCGCTGAACTTGTTTAGTGGCGGTAGGTGTAACTATACAATTCAATAGATTTAACGATATAAATAATTTACAATAGACTTAAATGTATAAAGGTAAATGTGTTACTCAATTATTTTATACGATTGTAATTAAGTGTAAAAGAGTTTGTAATAATATACACACATATGTTCGTAAATATAATTTTTAATCTTGCTTGTCCCGAAATTAATGGTGTGATAAAAGTTTAAAATGAATTTGTAATTTCAGTGAGCATATCTGTTTATGCTCACATACAAAGCACAGAAAGCTTACAAAGCAGATAAAGTTCAGAAGCACATACAAATTTTTGCGGTGCAACGTTTAGGCACAAAATAAAAAAGAATTTGATTTTGAAATATAAAGAAATAAAACAATTAAGGCATCGGATTAATATATTTTATTTGTTTAAAATAAATGTTATTAATTTATATGTTAAAATAAATATATAGGCCTACTATTTAAATTCTAGATAGAACATAAATATCTGAAATTGGAATATTTCAAAAGTTATTTTATTTACTAATAAATAATGAAAATATAATTAGGCCTAGGTTCTACAAAGAAAGAAAACTTCCGTTAATTGATAATTATGTTAAAAAGGATAACATGTAACATAATAATCAATTAAAAGAAGTTTTTATTAGTAGAAACTAATTATGTTTTCATTAAGATAAGATCTAAGCCGAGAGGACGGAGAAGTGCGGGACGTTCGAGGAACCGTTGGAGTGACCAGCTCTAACCTTTGCCTATTCGAGACCGGAACAAACTATCCTTGGTTTAATCCGAGAAGACGATGAGGTTGATGTTGAAGATAAGATCTATAATTTTTTGTACATATTGTAAAGTGGCAAATAAACTTATTAAAGGTAATCGTGTATCGAAGTACGAAATACCAACAAGTTAGGAAAGTGCCCATAAGTATTAAAATTGGTGGAAATGATAAATCAAATGTTACAGCAACTAACAAAACCAGCCAGTATTTAAAAGAGGAATTCTCTCAATTGACCCATAGTATAGAAAATCAAAACAAGAATTTGGGATTAACTTAGACCATTAATCAAATAGGTAATATGTTATATAGGCAGAGGAAGGATGTAGAGAAAATACAACAATCCTACTGTGAACAAAAAATTTTATGAAATGGAGTCAGTTGTAGAAGAACTGAAACGTGATTTGGCTAATAGAGTTGATAATACAGAAAATAAGCTGCAGTACTGAGAAATTTAAATTACCGAAATTAATACGGATATACGGATACATGTAAACAGCAAAATTGTGTTCGTATAAAATGAAAATAAAAGTAACTTGCAGCCAACAGAGACGATAGTAGAATGCGTCAAAATAGATTTAGAAAATAAAATTGGCAATTAACTTGATGAATAAATGAAATGAAAAATACAATAACCTTGTATCATAATTAAAACCCTATGTAATAACGCATATAAAGTACCACATTAATGGGGTAAACGCGTAACCCAATAGAAGTTTGATAAAAGTTCGAAATTGCATTACTAAGTATTTGAAAGTATCAAAAGACAATCTTGAGGACAAACTTTAGTTAATCCTTGACTAAAGTTTTCAAACAGCTCTTGGTGTAAAGAAATCGGAGATATGGTACCCCATTTCCAAGAATTTATAGAATTTTATTAAAATAAATATTGGACCAAATCATCGCAAATAACTTACTGTTAGGGAAAGAATTGCTAATGGCAGATATGAACCTAACACAGAACAGTCATCAACTGCCTACTTTCTGTCAACATCTGCAAAGCAAAATACGTATAACCGTCCGCGTATGACAACTGTCTAATTGAATCGACATTAGATATTCAGGATAACAGTAAATAATTTATAACAGCTAACGGCAAAAACCCCGTTGCATTACGGCATTAACGGCAAAAACCCCGTTGTAATACCCCTAGTTGCATTAAAATTTCTCCTTACTTCAAGTTAACTTATATTAGGGGATAGATCAGGTTCCGTAGGTGCAAATGAAAAATGAATAATTTGTTAGAAAAAAAGAAATATCTAATGAAAGTAAGATGTCAAGCTTATGTTGTACAAGCGTAATACTCATACCCTTAAATACAAATTAAAACTATTATAAACCGTCATGTTACATAAATCTCTGTATTTAAAACGTCTTATAATTAGTTTTTGAGCACTGACCTGACCTTGCTTCATTCGATAATGTTGGCTGAAAGAGATAAATGTTATTGACGATTGCCATTGATATTATTGCTATGGTATCAGCCTCTGTTACTGGTACTAGTAGTCTATGTAGGGTAATTACAAAAAACGGTGTAAATTACAAAAGTCGTGCTAATTACATAAATTAAAACTTTATTATTAAATTGCTATAGAGATACTCTAAATTTGTGTATGTAAAGTAGTTGTACATTTTTGGCAATACAACGGATACAATTGAGTAAACCTTATCACACATGTTGTATTCTGGGAAATAATTAAGTCAACTTGAAGGTTCTTATAGAACACTGTGTAAAGGCGGTAACAAAAAAGTAAGGAGAAAGCGATTTGCTAAATGTAGAACTAAAATCCACTTGGAGTCATTTCTTTCACAATGATTCACTTTCCAAACGCCATATTACAAACGACTGCGTAGCATTCAGTTAGTCTAATCAGCTTAAGCTGCCATTGAAACTCTTGACGTTGTTAGTGCAGCTTGTAGCATTTACAATGTTATGTCCACAGTTGCTGATACGCGTATGTTGTAACATCAATTGGGTACATATATTTTGTGTTGGAGAAAATGAAGTCACTTGAAAACCAGGCACAAAATGTTAGCCTATCTGAGCTAACAGTAACCGAGCTTTCAACGTTATGGTCTTTTATGATCATTATGCACTAAAAGAATAATAAAATTAAGTATTTATTTATTAAAAATTAGAAGAAAATAAATTCATAGTATTCTTTAGTCTTATCAAGCATAAAGTTAAATCTTTCTGGTTTTGATAAGTTTTGCGTAAATTGTTATTTCCGTTGAGAGAAATTATTTCTGTTTCCATTTAGTATGATGACTGTAAATGAATACATGTGTTTACTGTACGATTACTTGTACACATCGATAATTGTAATTTTATTTAAAATCTGAATACTATAGGAGGTTAGTAACCTTAAAGGTATATAATTTATTTAAATTTAATTTATATCACATATGTAATTTAAAATTAATGTTAACGTTTTAAATTAGGTATTACATAACTACATGTTCTACGATAATCTATATATATAAATCTCAATGTATGAGGATTTATGGGTACTGAATACAAATCCACACCGTTACACAGATTGCCACCAAATTTTGCACAGGTAACCTTTTCACACAAGGCAAAAAATACTGTCTAACTTAGAATTTGATATTTTGCCTCGTTCGCACGGTTTAAACGCTTTTAATTACGCCTTTTCGTTGACGCGTATAAAGATGTCAACAACACCATAGAGACCAGTATTAATTACCAAAGTAACAAGTAAATAAACAAATGATATTTAGCAACATCAAAACTGTACCTTCATCCGTTACTGACGTTTTTAA
Source organism: Magicicada septendecula (assembly GCA_034769895.1). Lineage (NCBI taxonomy): Eukaryota > Metazoa > Arthropoda > Insecta > Hemiptera > Cicadidae > Magicicada > Magicicada septendecula. The sequence continues at coordinate 482,183,137 of CM068373.1, forward strand.
TGTTTTTAATATGCGATTGTATCGATAGATTATGTAATTTTGTGTACAGATACGTCTATATATTTTGTAATTGTCTGACAGAACGCCATGTAGACACAGGCAATAAAAATTATATTAAAATACTTATAAAATGTCAAATATTCGCGTGTGAAGCTAGTATACAATAATATGATAATTCCGTTTCTTAATAAGAAGATGTTTAAATCGTTAACCCTAACATTAACACTTTTAGTGATCATAACTACAACTCACATTCTTTTGAATATAATTTGGGATAACTGTATTACCTGTATCATAATATGTCGTCCACAGTTTTATTTTGTGAATTTAGCTAAATGCACACGTGCAATTTAGCTATTTAAATTAACGTGACTATGATCTTTATTTAAGATAAAACACTATGTAAACTATTTAACAAAAATATGTAACTATATTAATTTCAAGTTTCTTCCAGATAACACACACACACACACACACACACACTCACACTCACACACACACAGAGGAACTCTTTCGATAGCTGACCAACTTTCATAATGAGTATATTGTGGGTTGTTGTCAGAGTAGACATTTGGGCGGCTTCCTTATATATATTTGTCAATTTAAATTTGATGTACTCAAGTTTTTTCAAATGAATATTAATCGATTTCGGAGTTATACTTAACCTGTCTACTCCATCTAGAAACAATGCACTTTTTCTTTAGTTATTACATTTGTGGGTAGAAACGAAACCTTCAGTTAAAACATAAAAATGTTTAATTGCATAGATTAATTTTTGATGTAATTTTGATAAGGATTTTGATGCCTTTAAAATGCCTTTTACATTGCAATAATACTACACATGGTGTACTTCTATTAGGGATATTTATGAAATAATAATTGGATATCATAATCATTATAATGATTGCTAAAAGGCCAGCCGTCTGATACCTCCTTGTTCATTCTCCATTGTTTCTCTCTAGAGCTAATTTTATCCAACTAGGTTTCACATACATAAAGTAAATTGTATATTTCACCTTTGCTAGACAGCAGTCGTAGGAAGGCCTCTTGAAACCGATCCTTCACTTGGAATTCTCTTTACTACTCGTTATTGTGTAAAATGAGCTAGTTTCCTTGAAACAGTCGCTATTCTTATTTGGTCTTGTAATAATAAACCATAAAACATAACACTTACTTTTTATTTTATAAATTTTCTATTTATTTTATTGGACGAGTTGTAATATTTTTCAATTCTTCCGGTCTATTTTTCAGCTTATAATATGGTAGTGCATATTTGAATATGGAAATAATGGAATCATGTTCTTTGTTGCCATGTGTTACACAGTTTTTATCTGAATTCCTTAGAAATTCATAGTACTTATTCTACTAAAATTTTTAAAACAATAGGTATTTTTTCCAAATAAATTTTTAATTTCAAACTGCTCTATGAAATCTGTATGATTAATATAGCTTTTATAATTATATTTGCATTAGTTGATTCACACAGCAGGAACTGAATATTATGAGTATACTCGACAGGATTGCCCAGTATCGGCTAAATTGGTGGGAACATCATTGCCTAATAGATGAGTGCCGCATCCTCAAACAACTATGGAATTATAAACCGAAGGGACGGAGAGGTATGGGACGTCCGAGGAAGCGATGGAGTGACCTGCTCTAGACTTTGCGTCTTTGAGACCGGAACAATCCATGCTTAGTTTAATCCTTGCAGATGATGACGATGATGATGATTAATTGATTAACGCACTGTATGATAACCGACTAGTAATTTATAAACTTTGACGAAACTATGATCAAACAAGTGAGAATGTTCCAATACTTGGGTTTTGTAATACAAAAGCCAGGATTTCATAATATAAAAATAAAAATGAAAGTTGAAAACACAATAAAAAGGTATATGTATTGATCAACTATTTCATAAGCAAGGGAGAAGTCTCAAGAAGAACAAAATGTAATTAATCAAGTTAAACAAAAATGTAGAGCTTTTCCTTAACCTAACTCTGAAACATACCACGAGCATGACAGTGCGCGCGCATGGACACACACACATGTTTACTTAAACTAAATAAACACTGCTCAAATATAAATTTTACTATGTTCATTGAAAATAGTTTGTATGTCTCAGAACACTGTAAAGAAAGTAGCCTATATAAAAATGTTGAAATCATTACTCTGCTGTCATTTTAATGGAACGTTTTTATATTGCTACAATTTTTTTATACATTTGCATTCTTTACAAATACTTGCCATTGATTGGCTTGGAATGTCGCTTGTTTCTTCTTTATGTCGCTACACGCTACACCCTTTCTAAAAAGAAGACAGTTCTATTTGAAACAATTGAACTTAGCTTTAACCGACTATCGCAACCAAATGAAAGAACGTCCCATTTGTATTTATGTATTCGTATCCCTTTCTTTCTTCCCTCTCACCACGCACTATTCCTCTTATTATTACTGTCCCTCTTTCTTTCTCCATCTATTTCTCTATCTTACGCTCTCCATCTCCTTGGCCTTTAAATACAAAAGAAAGAAACATCAAAGATTGATTCGATGTTACATAAAGTGTGACGTGTCATTCTACGCTTGTCGATTTGTCCCATTTGTGTAGGCTACTCTTGAGCGGTTTTCACTGATAAATTTTGTAGGTTAATACTCCTCTGGCATTCTGAAATACACGAATTTCGGTTCTCTAACAATTATCTTTTAATAACTATTGCCTAAAATTTTTTATTTTAATTTCTGTATTTTCTTTCTCTTTTGCCTACACAAAAAATGTTTAGAGAGTTTATTTCGAAATTGTAGTTCATGCTTCAATTGAATCTTACGTAACTTAGTTTCAATTTATGTGACTGTAAAACATAATCGGCCCTATGTCAGTGTCACTCATTCATTTATTCATTTTAGTTTTGTCTCTGTGAACCGTAAAGAATTTACGAATTTTATTGTAATATTTACTAAAATACGTTTGTATATGTTTTACGATTTTCAAGTATCTATTCATTTGAGTTTGCATGTTGTAGAGTTTTAATCTTGTGTCTGACAAAAATGTGAAACTCAATAAGTTTTTTATTTCCCTACGAAATGTTTGAAATCACGGGTCTTTTGCGTTATACGACCACAAAGCATTGTAATTGGCATTTTGTTCATCTTTCATTAAACTGAGTATAGTTCTCAGAATTTGCTATCTCTGTTTACTGATTAGTTAAAAGCTGCGCCCAGTCTCGCCTCTGTGTGGTGTGTGTGTGTGTGTGCGTGTGTGTGTGTGTGTGTGTGTGTGTGTGATTTATACGAGTTGATTATGGAAACAAAAGCGAGTAATGGTAAAGGCAGTCAGCGGGTCTTTTCTGTTTTATAACAATATCATAATACTGAAAACTTACCAAAATAATGATGTAGATCTGCATAGAAGACTTTGAAGTAGTTTTATATTTTATTCATCAAAAACACAAATTTTATACACCAAAAACACCTAACCTAACCTAACCTAATTTCACGAACTGGAAAGTTATTGTTTATAATTCAGGAGGCCAAAAGGCCTTGATGTCTTGTATAATTTGTTCAAATAAGTCAGTGCCTGCATGTCGCTTCCGCCACATAAACTCACACAGGTAAGAGTCTAACATTTCCCTGAGTTCCGCACTCTTTCCTATTTCGACGCTTGGCTGACGACGGTGGAGCGATAAGATAACTTATAATTATTCTTGTATAGTGTACGACAGTCTGTAAATGAGAGAATATCATTTTAACTAATCAGTAAACAGAGATAGCAAATTCTGAGAACTATACTCAGTTTAATGAAAGATGAACAAAATGCCAATGCCAATGATTTGTGGTCGTATAACGCAAAAGACCCATATTGAATTATTTTTAAAAGTAAGAGTAAAAAAGTGACCCCATGACAAAACTCAGAACCAGACGACAGTTTTAATAGTTGTGTCTGGGAAAGGGTACTGAAGCAGTGAGACATTACTAATGGGTACATGGATGCAATTTTAATCTTCAATGATGGAAATAAAAATAGGTTAAAGTTTTGTAAAAAACATTGGCTGCAAACACACACAAAAAATTTATTTTGGGCTGAAAACAATAGACGAAATAATAGTTACGAAGAATGAAAGTGCGACTAAACATTTTACAAGAGAAAGCCGAGAAAGACAAAACTCTTACGGACGAAGATGAAAAGAACAGTAAGAGTGATCTAGTGTATGGTGTTGGTTTTCATTAGTAAGGTATGTTACAATTATTCAAAAATTTTCCAATATACGCGGTGCGAAATACAAACTACGGTTCAGTAATATATAAAATAATACTTACAGGCCCTTATCTCTTAGATATCTTTTCTGATTTTGGTTTTTACTTGAGACTGTCAAATTAATTTACAATGATAACGAAGTATAAAAAATGTATTCTAATGTTATGTTCTCGTATACGTCTTATGCAGTTTTGTGTGTGTGTTTGTGTTTTATTCTTAAGAGAGAGGGGGAGAGAGAGAAAATAAAGAAAAAGAGTGACAGAGAGAGGGGACAGACAGACAGATAAACAGAGATAAAGTGATGCTGACAAATAGACGAAGGGAGACAAGATGAATGTTATGGTCATGGAGATGTGAAGGACCAATACGGATTTGGATGGTGTTTGCCTGACAGAAGGCGGAAACATACGAGACCAAACGTAAACACATTTCGACACCTAAAACTTGTATTCGCATGTCGCAATTGCGCTTCCGTTTATTGAATGTATATCAGAAGACAGTAAAACCTGCGTGTTTGGCGTTGACGTGATTAGTCTCGTCCTAAGATGACATTGCATTTGCATACAAATTAAATTCCCGACATTGATAATCAACTCTTTCTGAAATAAGTATACCTGTTATTACAAATATATTTGTTTTGTGTATTTCATGCAATCTTAAAGATTGTAATCTGTAAAGTTCTTATTTAAATAATAGTAGTTATTATTATCTTTTGAATGTATTAATTTAAATTATACAATAGTAATTACTGTGGCTGTATGAGGCTACAAATCTGGATTTTATTAATCATTTGTAAATAATGTTTCTATTCTGACGGTGTATCTTTTGATGTACTGACGCAAGATTCTACAAGTGAAGTCGCACGGTTCTTTGAGCGGACTGCCTAATCATTCGAAACATACTCCTTATTTTTTGGAATTTAATATTATTTTCTTCACATATCGGGTGGCGCATAGATGGAGCCAGAGACACTACGTGAAGACTTACATAAGCAAGGTGGTGAAGTTTGTGAAAACATTCAATCCTTAAGTGCAGATTTAGTAACTAATTACAGAAACGTCAGATTGCTATAAATGTATTAAAATATTTGCGTAAATCCGGGGAAACAAAGCATACATTTTTATTAGGTCGTGTGGTTACTTTAAGTCAGAAATTCCACACAAGAATATTTGTGTCAAAACTGAAACAAAATGGAAAATTGTTATAAGCTATAACCAATGAAATGGAAAAATAGCTCGTAAAGTTCTTCTGTAGTTATCGCTAATTTTAAAATCTCTTCAAAACAAATTGAAGCACTCTGTAAATAAAATTAAATAACATTTTCTCTCCTTCATTTCTTAAAATTAAATGAAAACGGTAAATTAAAAAATGTATGGTTACACTTCAAATTACAAAATAAACTAAATTTCGTAATACGGGTCTACAAAATTGCTTTCAGTTTGTCATTTTATTTATGAACGATAAATACTGAATAAGATATTGTGATATAAAAGAAAAACTATTGCACTTACAAAATAAAAAGTTCGGCTTTTTTGAACATAATATATTCACACACTTTTTGGTACTGTCTATTTCTTGATGCATATATAATTTATTTAATATTTATAATTTCTTTACCTCAAGATAAGAGAAAAAAATAAGGAAATTTTTTTAAATATAGGAAGTTTCTTTCCAAATAAGGGAACAAACATCTTAAGGTAAAGGAATTATAAATATTAAAAATATATGCGCGCGCGCACGTGTGTGTGTGTACACATATATTTAGAGAGAGAGAGAGTGAGGGGGTGAGAGAGCGTGAAAAATTAGGGGACTATAATTATATGCATTTAATAGGTTGTAAATTTTTCTATTATTTTCTTTTATATTGCAAAAAACATTGACTGAGTACATCATTTTTCAGGGACGTGTGTATTTTTTAAATAAAGTAACTTAAAAAGATAAAAAATAGGAATTTTTCAATGTCAATTTATTTTACTTAATAATGTTGAATAGTAAATTTGGCATCGTTTTTGCTTAAGATTATTGATTTAAAATTATTTTTGAAACGTTAATTGTGCATACACATCAGTTAGAATACAAGAAAGTGTTTAATTTATTGTATTATTTATTGTATTAAGACATTTATTGATAAATTCTCATCGTACAGTAAAGTAAAACTAAATTAGAAGGAATTCCGCAAGTTTTAAAAATTGATGTTTTGATGACAGCCATAGTTTTAAGTCATTTTCCTAAAACTTATATTGTACATTCTGCTGTAATGAAACGAGTACAAAAAAACTTTCCCTTTAAACTACATAGCTTAATAAATTTTCGTCATATAGAAAAGAATAAAGAAAAAATTTTTGATAAGTTTGTTAAGATTATTTTTGTGCTTAAAAACCACTTTTACTGATGTTGAGAGAAAACAATATATTTATTTATTTCGAATGCCCCCTCTCACCATCCAGGTTTCAGTTTGAAGGTTTTTATTAACCTTTGAGAAAACAACTCTATGCAATTTTTATAATTGCTCCCATAGTAGAAATTCTTTTGGTTTTGTATGCTAGGCCCGAGTACTATATTTTATCTTACCTTTGATATCGAGAAATGCTGCTGTACAAGCTATTAGTACAGATTGAGTTATAAGTATTGCACTCTAAGTTACGTCAGGCTTAACTTTTAAGTATTTTGGTAAATAAATGATTATACTAAATGTTTTAGTTCACAATAATGAAAGTGTAGCCTTAACGACATAATAAGTAAAGAGAAAGTATTGTAACATACTATGTAGACCGAAGAACTGTAATATTAGATTACTTAACTTGTAGTTATAAAGTCGTTAAGCAGGCTAACACCCACGCTGGGTTGTAACGTCAGGAAAGAAAAGGAGAAGAAGAACATGTAGTTATAACTCGTTTCTTGTGAACGTGTGACTGAAATAAAACAATATTATTCTGACTTCAGTAAAACATATAGCCAACTAAGTTAAGTTTCGTAAATAAGCAAACTTGTAAACCATCTCCTACCAACGCAACTTCACCTTTATATCCGTGTGCTACAGGTAAATATTTATTATAAACAGTGTAGATCAGCTGCATTTGGAAGTGGCTGAAATTAGACCGCAACCTCTTTGTGTGAGTTTGTGGATGTGAAGGTACAAACACAAAGAGAAAACAGTTGTGGCCCCAGGTTGGCATATATTATTGAACTGCAGCACTCATGGAAGCATAAAATGGCTTTGGTAAAACTATGGAAAACTTGTCTGCATTATTAAAACGTCACAATGAAAGTGTTGTCCGAGTTTGCGTGGCCATCGGCTGCTGGTAATTGTTCACTAGTCGCAGCATGCCGCCAATGAATTTCCGTCTACTGTGTTAGTTGTCAACAAATTAACTTCATTTAAAGGTATTGAAATTTTAATATATTGTATTGGCAAACAATTTTAACGGCATCCACTTGACAACTATAAATCTTAAAAGTGACAACAACTTAATGTACTTTTAGTAACAGATTCTTAGCAATAATTTAAATATTCAAAATGTTTAAAAATGTATTAAATTCTTGCATTTCATAAATTCAGGCAATCAAACGCACACATTTAAAAATTTTTAATTTATTTCTAGAAAAGTGTTAATTTTAACATAGTAGGCTATATCTTCGTGCATATAATGTTATCTTACTGCCTATATATTTTTAGAATTGCTGTATATTATTGACAAAAACTTCTAAAATACCTAAGTAGTGTTACATAATGGCCTAAGTAATATACGGAAAACATAAGGGCCAGGTTTTGTTGAGATGGCAATAACAGCCCAATTTATATCCATTAAAATTTGAAATAAACTAGTTTAACATTTGTATTATGTTTTCCTCATTTTATATATTTTGTAAATTGACTTTAAGTTTGTGCTTCTTTGTTCATCTTCATTATATATTTTCTGTACGTCCAGAAACTGAGGATTTTGACGTTCCCAAATTTCCTCCTACACACTTACGTCTTCTCATGTTCCATCCCATTACTTTTCTACTCTTTAGTTACCTTTTTATGTTCTTCTCCTTGATCATGAAGAATTACTAAGACACTAAGAAACTGATCCTGGAGTTCAGCTAGACCGACATACTTACCTGAGTACGTTACTATTTGCTGTCGATAAAATAATAATACAAGGGAGTGAAGTTAAATTACAACTCGCAGTGCACCGACTGAATCACATATGTCCAGAATATACTCTTAAAATTTCCTTGCATAAGACGAAAGTTATGGCTGTCCAAGGCAGGTATCCCGTTAGGTCGAAAATAATTGTCAACAATAAGCCAATCGAACAAGTATCAAATTTTACATACTTGGGGTGCGACACAAGGTACACTTATGACAATGAGATGAAAAATAAAATAAATAAGTTCCAGGCAATATGTGGCACAATAAATAGAACATTAAATAACAAAACGCGAAAAGACACAAGGATAAAATTTTATAAAACGATGGCTGTACCTGTACTTATGTATGGGAGTGCAAGTTGGATAAATACCAAAAAAGGAGACAACAAAATACAGGGAGCCGAAATCATATTTTTGAGACGGGTCAAAGGCTGCACAAGAAGAGATTTAGTAAGAAATGAAGACGTGCAAATGAACTAAATGTTTAACTAAAAATGAACTTTTTCATGTGAAAACTTACTGATTTTATTGGACGCGTTTCGGCTTAGTACCCGCCTTCTTCAGCTTTGGTAACAGACTGCCAGCATTTTGTAACGGTTGTGTGGAAGGTGAAGTGGGGGTGGTGTGTGGAGGAAGGGGATTGGCGCGGGGATTCAACGTACTGTTTGTTTTCTGTATAATTGTGTCAAAAAGTGTATGTGATTTATATTGTAATTGATCGTTGAGTATGTTGTTTGGTTGTGTTGTGTGGTGTTTATATATTTCGTATTGTTCAGTTGTGTTGAGTTTTTGACCTTTGGGTATGTAATGTAAAATTTCAAGATTAGTGTCTATGTTGGTGTAACTGTGGTTTTTTGTGTGTATGTGTGTGGCAAATGCGGAGTGTATATTGTTGTTGGTTAAAGCTTTTAAGTGTTCAGAATAACTGGATGTTCCACTTTTTGACACAATTATACAGAAAACAAACAGTACGTTGAATCCCCGCGCCAATCCCCTTCCTCCACACACCACCCCCACTTCACCTTCCACACAACCGTTACAAAATGCTGGCAGTCTGTTACCAAAGCTGAAGAAGGCGGATACTAAGCCGAAACGCGTCCAATAAAATCAGTAAGTTTTCACATGAAAAAGTTCATTTTTAGTTAAGTGTTAGTGCTGTGAATGAAGAGATGGATAATCAAGAGAACTAAATGTATATGCAATAAATGAAAAAATAACTGAAATAAAGAAAGATGGAAACAACACGTAAAGAGAATGGGAAATGGGAGAATGCCTATAAAAATACTTAACTACAACCCAAGAGGGAAAAGAGATATATAGGAAGACCACGAAAACGGTGGTCGTAAGTTTGTGAGGACGGAACAGGCAAATGCCAAATCATTGTAGTGCAGAAGAAGAAGAAGACGAAGAAACTCTGACAAAACTGCCAGAACACCAAAAAAGTCTTAAAACTGTCACTCAGTTTCTATGTCAACTACCTGTACAAAACATACTAATCACTCTTACCATATTTAATAGCAGATTATCCAGTTTCATGTTTACAGTTCAGAATTGATGAACTACAGTTTAAATGTTTCTCTCTGGTTAAATTCTATTGTGTTTCATACTTCACGATGTGACAAGTGGTTGTGGCATTGCGCTGTTGTTGCGTAATAATTTTATTTGATTCCATTTTCTCTAATGCGCATTACTTTATACAGAATATTCGCTTAGTAGACCAGTAATTATTACTAATGTAGTCGCTCTGGTTCGATTAATGGACGCAGCATAACAACCGAAGTGCGTTTTTTAGCCTCCAGTCGACTCGTTCTTTGGAATAAGTTTGCTAACTACCTTCCTTGCATTACTAGCGGCTTTCATCAGACAGATTCCCGTGTCTGTCTGCTATAAGCCTACCACTGTGGTATTCTATGGTGCAAAAAGGAGTGTTACGACTACTACAACAACAACAACTACTACTACTACTACTACTGCTACTACTACTACCACTACTACTACAGTAGAATCCCGTTAACTCGCCTCCCGATAACTCGACATTCCGTATAACTCGTCGATTACATTTTTTTTTAATCGCCCAATGATTTCTGCTAGTCAAGCAGAACATTAACTTTGAAATAATGTGGTGGTCTATTAAAAGCTAGATTGCAATAAGTTATAACATCGCCTATACGCTGCAAACAGTATAGGTGCATTTTAATTACTGTGTTGTTGTTATTACAGTACATATTTATGCGTATGAATGTCGGTAAGTTTTCCTGTTCTGTTCAAAAGATTTGTTACGGTATTCAAGTTTTGCAATTTTGGTCTCTTTCCCTTCATGACATTAATTCTTGGAACCGTCTAAAGATTTTGGTTACAGGTTTTGTTCTTTTCGCGGAAATTACAATCTATCCCATCCCCCTCTCAGTAAAGAAGTGGCTGAAGAAAGTCAGGTAGCTGCTGTCAGTCACCACTCACTTTCCTTTCTGTTGTTGGTAGCCATTAGCAGGCTTGCCTGAAGGCTTATGGCTGTACCCTATTGTAGGCTAAACTTTCAGTTCATTCTGGGTACAGCTTCTCAATTTGCATCCAGGCTGTTGCAAATCAATTTCTCCAGGCATCTCTCAATTTGCGGTTGTCATCCAGGCATTTCTCAATTTGCGGTGGTCGGGGTGTCCTGTTGTGTTGTCTGTGCAAGTAAAAATCTCGAATGAGAAGAAAAGAAAACAAATTAACATGACAATGGAAATGAAATTGGATGCCTTCAGTAGACTGGACAATGGGGAAAGTGTTAATAAAATTCCCATGGATTTAGGTGTTGGTCGAACTACTATAATAGGGTGGAAAAAGAAGAGGTCCGAAATCGAGTCTTGTGCGAAAAGAGCATGTACTGATAGCTTAAAGGAAAGGAAACGTATGAAAGTTGTCGAATACGAGAAAGTGAATGAGGCGCTTTATTTGTGGTTTAGGCAGCAAAGGGAAAAAGGAACATCCATTTCAGGACCCATTTTTCAAGAGAAAGCCCTCAAATACTATGTATGTATGTAATGAGGAATTTCAAGAAGGACAGCCTGGATGTATTGCTAGTGTTGGCTGGCTCGACAGGTGGAAGAAGTACTACAGCATCAGACAGGTAAACGTTTGTGATGAAAAACTATCTGCTGACTTGGAAAATGTTAGTAAATTCAAGGAAAATTTTCACAGACTAATTGAAAAGCAGGGTCTGAAATTATTACTACTACTAATAATAATTTTTTATACAGGGGAAAATGCTTTATTCACCGTCAGAGAAGACGTGCTTCCCCTGGTGTGTGGGACTCCCATCCACTAAAAACCCACCACAAATTCAGGCATCCATATCCACCCTGGAACCACTTATCAGGATGCAACCTATAGCGCCCTTATCGGGCTCCTAGTTATTCCTTATCTTCTATTGCCCGTTGGGTGAATGTTGGGCCTGTTTGTTTTTCCAGTAGCATCCGCTGAATAAATCCATTTCATGGGGTACCATTCAGCCTTACCACGAAGCATAAGCGCAACTACGCTCTCGGAGTGAACTCCCGATATCCATTTCCAGTACCATTCTCTCCCTTGCAATTCTGCAGTACCTGAAAAACGTGTGCAAGCCATCTTCATGGGGAAAGTCACCGTATTGGCAAGCTGAGCTCAGCACCTTTCCGATTCTGTGGAGGTAGGCGTTAAAGTAAAGTAATATTGTATTCATACTCCTATAGGATAATAATTTATTTATAGAGGGGGAAAATGCTTTATGCACTTTCAGAAGGGACCGTCCTTCCCCTGGTGTATGGGACGCTCACCCACTATAAAACTCACCTCTAATTCAGAATTCGTATTACTTCAGGATGGAGCATATTGCGTCCTTCTAGTCGTGTCTCATCTCCTATTGCTCGTAGGGTGCAAGTTGGGCCTGTCTTTTTTTCTAGTAAAACCCACTAAATAGATGCATTGATGCAGTCCCATTCCGCGTTACCACGAAGCATAAGCGCAACTATGCTATCGGGCGTAAACTCCCCGATCTCCATTTCCAGATCATCCTCTGTCTTGTGAATCTGCAGCACTTGAAAAACGTGTGCAAGGCATCTTCATTAGGAGAGTCTCCGTATTGGGATATAGAAAATTACAGCCCGAGCCTACACTTGCCTTCTTCCTTGATGAAAACCTAGGACCCTAAATAAAAAAAATTAATATGACTTAGAAATATTCTTTGCTTCGTAGGGTGTGAGCAACAGCTGTCACTATATAGAGAGCTAACAGGGCAATGGTAACAGATATTTGAAAAGGCTGTGTGAACTGCTTGAAAACACACCGTAACCAACGGTGTGATTGATCATGTCAATGGGTGGATAACGCAGTGTTAGTCAGTCGCGAACGACGGTCTCGGGTTACCAGGACGGTACAGGGTGTTACAGAAGGTAACAGGGTACGTGTTGTATTCAGTCCTAGCTGCGGTGCTCGAGCGCTCTATCGCTGTAGCCTGTTTGTTTCCCTCGCACTCGTGGGACTTCTATGCTAGTATCACAAAATACTTGTGTGATTGAGGGAGCCCTTGTCCAGAAAAAACTCACTTCGGATGATGAAGGGAAGGAGACAGTACTATATTGTATGTGCACAGAGGTTTTTGGCGCCGTCCGTAAGTACGTCTGTGGTTCTAAGGTAGCTGTTCGTTAAACAAAAAAAAGGAGTCATTACCAAAGTAAGTCCCTTCTTAATCGAGATATTAGTAACCGCTTGTGCTGGATCACCTGTTACTAACATCAGGAAAATGACTGCCGGTCTCTTGATCGAAACACTAACCGACCACTAAGGGGCAAGATTACTCATTCCTCTCCTTTACTCTACACATGAGGGTCTATTTGACCTGTTCCGGAAACCACCTTCTCCTTGGTCTACCAACTGTTACTGGTAATCGGTTATTTGTATTGGCGTTGGCAATTACGTTATTTTACCGTATTGACATTAAAGACTCTTATAGTCTTTAATTTTCTTCCGCAAAGATTCGGCTTATAGTTCTTGTCTCATATCTTCATTTAACTTCTTCTGCAGGAGAAAATATCCCTGGGTGCTTCATACAAATGTCATCTTACATCGTTGATGTTTTTTTCTTCCTTTTTACCAAGAGTACACGTTTCACTGGCTTAAAGGAGAGTTTGGTCGTTTATTGTGGTGTAATATTTGTTACTAGTATCTTTCGTCGTTTTATTTATTTTTTCGAGCATCCATAAATCGTTCCACAGGTGCTTCTGAACTTCACTAACTTCTTAACGTCCATTTGCTTCATCTTCCCAATCGGTGTGACTTTTGTATTCGATATCACGTCCCAAGTATTTAAAATGTTTACTATGGTTTAAAATTTTATTGTGTGTGATTATCCTGGTTCAAATTGGCTGTTTGTTTTTAATTCTACAGTTGTAATTTTTAAGAAGAAAACTTCAGGTCATTAACATTGCTCAAGTTAAGGTTGTTCAACATTTGTGTAAATGTTACGTCAGTGCATTATATAATTTTACTAAATACCTTTTTTCTTCCGATAGTTATGCATCAGCTAGTCTATTGGCTCCACTCTCGTAATTCACTATACCATCTTATATGTTGTATCCAGTAAGGAGATAACTCTGAATTGTAAGTTTTTATCCGATCTTCTTTTATAAATATTGAATTTATTTTTGCCTTTGATAATTGTGTAGGAATTGCGAGTTCTCTCCAACATACGAGTATATTCAGCCGAGGACAGGAAATAACAGAGGGTCGTATGGGGTGTGGGAAGCTTGTTGATTCTATGAACACTTAGGTGAGAGAAAATTTGTTTTCTGTAGAGATTCATTGAGTTTTATAACTGCCTTGGACAATGCGGGAAGAGTGGATTCGTCGTTGCATCAGATAATGGCGTAAGCAATGCGTTCAACGACCTTCGTTTATTTTTTAATTTTGCTTGGTACCCGGGTCTTGCAGCCTTTGAAAGCTGCAAATGCTGCAGACAGCCCAGAAATAGATGGAATTACCGTACGACCTGACGACGCAACGTTGGCTACCAGAATACCATTATTAACTTATGGTAGCAGATATGGAATTTTCGGCACATAAATCTTTCTGCCATGAAGCAGGTCGTCCTTAAATGTAAAATGCTATGTGAGCGCAGTCGTCGTGAAAAAGTTTCATTACCAGTTTGCGTATTGGGACACGTATTGGGTCTTCTTACTTCCTACTATAGATACTTTTATATAAATTGCTACCGTTATTTAACAAACGTTTAAGCAATATATTCATCAACTATACTGTCAAAATTATATTGCCTGGATTATAGCTATTAACGTACGATTACGTCCAACATCATGTTAATTTGGTTACTATCGGTATTCAATCTTGAGGTATATGTGACCACAGTTGTAAAGAAAGCAAAAGATCAACAACTCGTGTATTTTCGAACTTATTTCTAAATTCCGGGTTGTGAGGCCGTGACCAGTTGCTATGGGACGACATCTTGTCGGGGCAACGTATGGATTCTCCCATGGGGAATCTTCGTCAGGCCGCCAAAAAAAAAAAAAAAAAAAAAAAAAAAAAAAAAACAGTAGCAGCAGATCTTCACCGAACCATACAAGATACTTATCTCGTGTAGAAGCAACTGATACTTGTGGCAGTTAGGTTACTTCTACCTGAAACGAGTATCGAGTATCGTTCAGCGAAGATCTGACGCTACTGTTTTCGCGCACTCTGTCGCTTTTTGGCGGCTTGAAGAAGTTCCCCTAGGAGGAAATCGAAACGTTGCCGACAAGACGTCGATTCATAGCAACCGACCACGGCGTAAGAGGCCGGCATTTAGAAATTATTTTGAAGACATTGACACCGGTCGTGCAAGCTTTAGACAAAAGTATGTTGCGTATTGACAGTTGTGACTGCCTGCTGAAATATTTAAAGTAAAGTAAAATAAAGACAACGCAGTACAGAACATGCCGCCTCTTACCATTTGATTACTTTTAGCAATAACTTAATTGCTTAGGAACGAAAAGTTGATTTTCGCCGCTTATAATCTACTCTTCTTAGCCAAGTTCCACAGTGTAATTCTAAATCCATCATGTGTTACAGTAAAAACATGAAACTAGAAAGATAATTACTTAATGTACGTGAATGGAAAGTTCTTTTAAATATCTATTTGAACACATATATTCTTGTTACATGGATCGCTTCGTAATATCACCGGGAAGTATCAAGTCATAGTTACTGCATGCACCTGTTTGGATTATCTTTGCTGAAATATTACTACCGTATAGTCAGGACACATAATTTTATGTCACTAGAATTAACCACTGAGAGTAACGTGCGTTATATGAATTTGCCTAGTTAATTTTGTATGTACACAAGTCTGTCGTTTATCATGACGAACAGTACATACGTTTAGCTAATTACTGCTTTGCGTTGGCATAACAAAATAAGTAGTTTTGTACTTGTGTATTATTTATAAATTAGTGCATAGTTGTAAAGGTAGTTAATGAAATACCCATGCACCAAACATTAACTAGTTATGACAGATTTTAATTCAGTTTATGTAAATTATTTTTGAAAATATGTAAATATAGAGAAAATGTGTGTAACTCATGTGCATGTAAATACGTATTAAAACTTGTGACCAAAATATAACGATAAGCAATAAGATTTCTATAAAGAAAAATTACAGTTAAGATTTTTTTAATAAGAAAATTAAATATTTTGTGAAACCTAAATACATTATCTAGCCAAGACACCATGTTAGGAAGCAGTAGCACTAACTAGTCTCTGCACGGTGTATCAGCAGTTAGCTTTCGGCCAGTACGTTGTTGCAATTATTCGTCTTCTGTCGAATGCAACAATCCGCGAATTGTACCTTGCCCGACGCCATGACGTCACGCCCTCCCTTTTACTAACCCTATCGTTTGCTTTGTTAAATCTCGTCAGTCTCCCATCAAACGCTGTGAGCAGAGCGGCCCGTCGCCGGACTTTCGTCAAGTTTGGGGCCTCAATAACGAAGGTAACTATGATTGTTTTTGAGCTATCGTAAATCAATGCTAGTGGCTAATAATTTTGTATATTACGTTTGTAAAGAAAAGAAGAAAACTTGTAATAGATGTAAAAAGATTGTTATCCATAACCAACCAAGACGTATGTTGTCTGTAATAGTCAGCCTCGCCTAAAACTAAATTTCAGTCAGTCAACTTGATGAAAAGACCTAAGATATGTAAAGTTCAGTGTCAGTACTCGTTATATATGTAATTTGAAGTCGTAACCTTGTAATGCAATTTTGTAATATTGTAAATTGTAACTACGCACTGTATGAACGCATGTGTGCGTGTTAATCGAACGATGTGGGTATATAAAGTGTACTAAAAGATGTGAAAACTTTCAGTTCAAAACTTGGTTCGACGTTCCGGACCGAAGACACGTGAACACGAACTTCGTACAGTTTTTACACGATCTTCCAGCGGAGACATAGCAGTGGTTCAAACCAGGTACTGAGGAACACGCAGCCGTAGCGACCAGATACAGTAGGTTGCAAAAGGACTTATCTGGATTGCCAAGTAATATTTTTACCTTTAATAACTTACGGTGGCAGTTGCTGCATAATCACGAAGCAAAAGCGAGACAAACTAGTTACTCATCATAAGTGTCAGAAACAATTTTATAAACTTTTGTGATAGATAACAGTGTCATAAATTTATAAGTAGATCACAGCGTGTACGCTGAACACCATTTTGTAAACTAGTATTGATTTATGCGACAGCCCCATATTTAGCATTTAACATTTTCTATACTCAGTTTTTCAAAAAAAATTAGCTCAGTACTGACCGTTGCTGACTGGCACACAATTTTTCTCGTAATGTTTTTGAAATAAACTGGTCGCATCCGGCTCAGCTCACAGATTGATGCTTTCAACAATTTCTTTTACTTGCACCTCCTCCCTTTATAGGATTATGTTAATTATAGAAACACTTGAGAAATAAGTTACAACACAGAAAAAGTGTGTTAAGCATTTTGATGGATTTAGATATTATATTATGTTATTTGTGTGTATGCTGGACACTTCCGGGGCCCAGCAGAGGGAAGTGCTACAACGTTACACTACACTATAAACATAACATACATTTTGTTCTTGGATTTCGTTGACCATGACGTGTCCGTTAGTTAACCAAATATAATTATTTCACTACCGACTCGGAACACAATGTTTTTTATAGGTAAGCACGTAAAAGTTTTACCTTATAGCCTTAACCGGTTTTCACTTTTAAAAAGCTTCTTCAGAGGCTGCCGCTGGTAGCACTGTCCGTCTTGTTGTTGGCGACGTTATCGAGTTTTGAATGATCGATATTGTTTGTGTGGGGTGTGATATGTTCGAATAATGCGTGTAATTTGAATTGTTTCTGTTCATTCAGGATGTTGTTTTTATGTGTTTTCGTGTGTTTGTATATTTCGAGTTGTTCTAGAGTGTCTAGTTTCCGGCCTTTTGTGTGTATGTGTAGAATGTCCATGTTATTGTCTATGTTGTTGTATGTGTGGTTTGCTTCAATGAGGTGGTTTGCAAAGGTGGATTCTGTAGTGGAGTGTAGTGCCTTTGTATGTTTAATGTATCTTTGTTTGAAGTTACGTCCTAACTGGCCGATGTAGAATTTGTTGCAGTCTGAACAATTTAGTTTGTAAACATCGAATTTATTTTGTGCTTTGTGTGTGTGTTTTGATAGTGTGTGTTCTGTTTTATTAGTAGTTTCGTATGCGTTTCTCTACCCTTCCTTTTGAAATTGTGGGCTATTTTTTCAGTTTGGTTATTGATGTATGTTAGCGTTATGAATTTGTTATTTTCTGTCTTTGTCTGTTGTTTTGTGTTTTGTATGTTTGTTGTTTTATATGAATTTGTTTTGTGTTTTGTGTAAGAGTTTATTGACTATTGTTCTGTCATAACCGTTAGATTCTGCTAGATATTTTATCGTGTTTAGTTCGTCTTTGTAGTCTTTTTCATCTAGTGGGATGTTGTTAAGTCTATGTATCACAGTTCTGAAGCCAGCAGGTTTGTGTTGTGTTGGGTGATTGGAGGAGTTGTGTATTAGTGTGTCAATTGTAGTCGGTTTTCTGTATATACTGAATTTGTTCCTGTGTTCAAGTATTGCGATGGAGAGGTCTAAGAAGTTTATACTATTGTTGTGTTCGTATTCGGCAGTAAAGGTTATGTTTCTGTGTATTTTGTTTATACATTTTGAAGTATAAAATTTGTGTCAGTTGTAAGTAAAGAAATATTTGTTATAATTGTAATATAAAGGTCAAGACGCTCAGAACAAACGAGTCGTCAGATCCCTCTTTAATAAATCCAGAGAAGCGGTTACTAACTAGTGTCACACACAATAAAAGACACCACGAATGTTACAGCATTTTAGTGTAACCGAAACGCGACAGTTTAGTCAACCAGCGTAACGCTCACCGCAGATAAATGGAATGTGCTGAAACTAAAACAGTATTACTACAATAATTATTGAGTCACTACAAATACAGACCACACAGAAGCATGAATATCTGGAATGTAATAAACGGGAAAGGGCTAGTATATAAGATTGTTAACTTAGTACTAACACCGAAACGTGAGGCAACAAGTAATACATGCACACACGTTATAAGTAAATCGTGCGCATACACACGATTGTCTATAAGGCATTCATGTATCCACTTTTTGTAGGGCCTACGTATTAGTAACATAAAGTGAATATGTCGTAATTTCAAATATAATTTAAAAGTAATACATTTTATGTTTCAGTAATAAACATGTACTAGAAATGTGCACACAATTTATAGGCAATACACAGTGATTCAAAAAGGAATTTACAACTTTGGAAGCATATAGAAATGGATTATTAAGATGACTTACAGTATCGGTTGACATGCCATGTTAAAACAAAACATATCAAGATTTTTATCGAACAGCCATTTTTGTTTGTTGTGAGCACCACTTGTGATACGGAAGATACCACACCTAAAGTCCATTTCATTCCAAACTTGAACCAACTTCATTTTTATTCCAACTGCAGCGTAAATGCTATTTTTCAGCTTAGGAAATCAGCATGTGAAAGGCGAACAAACATTCAATCTTTAAGTGAAATCCTTCAAAAAAACAGCCAAGATGAATCAAATTTGGGAAGCGAGGTACCCATGCAATAAGCCCTACACGATGAATCTAATAACCTGGGAATCGGATATCAAGGAAATGGTGGACGAGTAAGTTCAAGTAAGGTGGTAGTGAAGAAGGCGATCGCGGTCATCTTCGTCTAACTGTAGAAAGAGGAACTGTTCAAGCATATCGTAAAGCATAGGCGATACCATTTATGTTTTTTTTTTGTAAACAAACAATTAACGGGCTATACACTTTAAATTTGTTGTGGGCACAAAAACAATTACTTTTAGGCTGTCTGCAATGTTTCATGTGGACTTTCGCTACCGCACATCCAGCAGTTTTGTGGGTGTTCGCCTGGCAACTGATGTGAAATGTTGGCTCATTGCTAAAGATTACATTGTCTAGGAACGACTCATCGGCTCCTATTTAATCCAACATATCTGCACAGAAGTGCTGACAAGCGAGTTTATTTGCATCATTAATTTTTTTTAACATGGATTATTAGTATGCTTTCAAGTGCAAACGTTTGCTTAATAATCGCCAAACGGTTGGCTGTGATATGCCAGTCTTACGAGAAGCACGTAATTACGTTACGTATTTCTTAGTGCTACAGACAAAGCTATCTCTAAGTTGTTCAAAGCAGGATCAGAAATCGGCGGGCGTTCTGCTGATTTTGCATGTCACACAGATCAAACAGTCTCAACAAAGATTTGGTTTCAAAAGTAAATCGTAGGACTACTTGGAGGATCTTTATCATACTCAGTACGAAACTTACGTTAGATCGTAGTAGGCCTATCTGACTTACATTCATGACACCAAAACACACAACGAGCACGTTTTGCCATTTTTAACTACAATGGTGGCTGCATTTAGAACTACGGCACTACGTGTGTCAAACGTTGTGTTTTGCTTTAAATGGCTCAAGAGCGAAAGTACTTCTTTGTAATAAATGCAGCAAAGAATGAAGCCAGGGACCCATCATTCACCGGCACTAGTAAGATCGTTGGAATAGGGAGTACAGAGGAAGATGGACCACAGGGCTCATAATCAAACTTGAGGGAACGGTTTGGCCGCCAGCATGATAAGGTTAACTATCATTAAACACAGTTCTTTAGTAGACATGGCAATTTTAACGCGTACCTCCACAGAATGGGAAAGAAACAAAGCCCAACAAAACTCGTTACTCTCTCCATGAAGATCCCTTGCACACGTTTTTTTAAGTGCAGCGGATGGCATAAGAGAAAGGATTGCACTAGAGAGGGAGTTCGGGGCGTTCATGCCCGAGGGCATAGATGAGATTATGTTTCGTGGCAAAGAGGAATGGGACTGCATTTCTACTTTTATTCAGTCGGCTCTACAAGGAAAGACAGGCGCAACGAGCAATAACACATAAGGGGTAATTAGAAAGAGCCCGATAAATGTGCAGTAGGCTAGATTCTGAAGTAATACGCTACATGGTTCTAGGATGGAAATCAGTGCTTGAATTAGAGGTGGGTTTTTTGTGGATTAGACCCCCTATACCAGGAGACAGACAGTTTTTGTTCTGACGCTGCATAATGGATTTTTCTTTGGAAATTACTATGGCTCAGGATGATCTATCAAAACAATGTACTTAAATTATGGGACTAACAATAAAATATGAGAAATAAAAACAATGTTAGTGAATGTATAAATGTCAACAAACAAAAAACATTTTGCAGTAATGCACTATTTTACATGGTTGCCGAGATGATTTTTTGTGTGTGACCTCCAAGTCAGAATGCAAAACTCCCGTACTCAGATCTTATCGTCAGTGGCCGTCCACTGTGGAAACAAGGGGATGAGGTAGGACTTCTTAACGACGGCCATTAGAAGAAGTCAATTTCAAAAGCTCTGTTGGTCAATTATATAATATTTCTTAACGTTTGTATACTCGCCAGGAAAAGTAAAAACCAAGTATGAACTCGGAAAATAATACAGCATGATATGATAGAATAAATACTAAGAATGTCAAGCACAGAGTCCTTATGTTCGTCAACATCATGACGATCTTCTTCTTCTTCTTCTTCTTCTTCTTCTTCTTCTTCTTCTTCTTCTTCTTCTTCTTCTCCTATGT
The DNA here is from genome assembly GCA_034769895.1 of Magicicada septendecula. Taxonomy (NCBI): domain Eukaryota; kingdom Metazoa; phylum Arthropoda; class Insecta; order Hemiptera; family Cicadidae; genus Magicicada; species Magicicada septendecula. The sequence continues at coordinate 482,204,739 of CM068373.1, forward strand.
CTCCATCTCCTGCTCCTTCTTCTTCTTCTTCATTTCTTATAAGATGAAACTATCTTTAAGCCTATCCCTAAGCCGTTTCTTATTCTACTTATATCTCTCTTCTCTCTTCTCTCGTTTCCTTCGTTCACAGACTATACCTTTGAAAGTCTATATCTTGTTCATAGTCTAAACGTGAAAAGGTGAGCTATGAAGTTAGGCAAGTCGCTATCTCTATTCACAGCCTTGAACACAAGAATATTTTTATTAAACACCGTCCACTTGTCTACGCATAGCATTTCGTACAAAATTGTTATATTTTATTGTCCTGCTACTCTCATAGCAACGCCAATTATTTTCTTCTTTGCTGTTGTCAACAGAACTTTGCTGGCTTCATTTCATATCCTGTACACAGTGGCACCTGTTGCAAGTAGAGTTTCTTTCACAACAGCATCGTTAAATTTCTCTGGATGTGTTCTTCTGAAACAATTATATTATGTAACGTTATTTTAAAGGCAATGGAAACCAGCGGGAGGTATCCTTCCTAGTATAAACCCTCCCCAACTATGCTGTTCGGATCCGGCGTTAAACTGTAGGTCCTATATACCTGTGATAGACTCCGTAACACACGCGCCACGGGTATGTGCGGGGAGGGTACAAACCAGCCGGAAGACTGAAGACTGAAGACTCGTTAATAATAATACACGTTATTTTACGTTCACCACTTCTCAAAACTTTCTTTACCCGACGCTCCGTTCTACTAACTGAAAAAGTCATACACACAAAAAAAATTAAAATGAAATTGTATAATAGTATAACGAGACTATACGCACTCGAACTCAGCAAACAGCTACAATAAACTAATCTATCTTACTACAGCTGGGTCTGACGTAAACAAGCACACGTTAAAGCCGGAAACAAGTGCGCAGGTAGTCAGACTATACCGCTGTGTTATACAGTTCTGTTTGCATTACTCAAGCAGATAATAATTTGAAAGGGGTCTCAAATATAATTTTGATTTTTTCTGAATAGATATCTCGCTTACATCATACATAAAAAAATCATCACCAGCACCAATAATAAAAAAGTTTCCCTCTGACTTTTAGCTCTCAATACTGAAAAACACAAAATAGTATTTTCCTTGCTTCAGTCAATACGTTAATGTTATTTAATGCCATCGTAGTCTCAAGCATACATCGACCTGCAATAGCACAGAAAACAATTTCATTTAGGTGAAACTGCCTTGTGTTTCTCCGCCTAATTATTTGCGCAAGCAGCGGCTTCAAGTTGCCGAACATACGTCGTCTAGTGAGTGCTTTTATAAAACGTTGGGACCTTGACGCGAACTGCCCAAACTGCAGGCAAAACGACTTTCTCTATTTTCTTATTCCCTGTACGTTTTTCTGTCTTTATTATAGGTACAGTCTGTTCAGCAATTTGTTTTGAAACGCACGGTTGTAACTTCATGATCTTCTTGACTTCACCCTTAATTTGTTCTCTTATGTTTGCAATCGAGTCTTTTATAGTTGCTACAGTCTTCTCTATTTCAGATACAGTATTTTATTTGACATTAATTCTTGTACATCGGGTATTCTAGTAATTTCGTTATTAAGCTCACCTCGTAATGGACCCAACTCCGCAGCGGTATGTTGCTGCAGCTGCTTTTCAACGCTTTGATGTCTTCTGTTTCACGTTTCCCTTCATCTGCTTCCTGCTTACGTTTCTCGTCTTGTGAATCTTCTGACTCTAGCAATAGTGTTTACTGTCGGCGTTTGTCTCTTCTCTCTTCCGCCTCTTGTCGTCGTTCCGCATTTTCTTGTTCCTGAGTTTGCCATAGCAACACTTGGAATGCTTCTGCGTCTGATTGGTACCCAACTGTACAGGTCAATTACAACGTACAATTACTATTCTAAAATGCGTCCTCTGTTTCCACCGTTGAAGCACAAAGCACTTCTGACGGTCTCACGGGTCGTCGTATGGTACAGTGGAAACAAAAAAATAGTTACCAATCAAATCACTAATAACCAGCTTTAATGAGTCACAGATAACAATTTGAAATCAACAAAATACACTCATACAGTAATTCTAGTTAGATTTGTCTACACGCAATAATAATGTTAATTATTAGAGTTCATACTAATTATAACAGAGTAATCGCCACAATTCTTTTATCCGAACTTGAATAAATCGCCAGCTGTAACTAACTAAGCCAGCCGCATAATTTGCGTAGTTGACAAGCACTTGAAAGATGTATAGGGTACTTCAGTACACGGCATTGACAGAGACACCTGCTCGGGTAACCGAGAAACCCGTAGACAAACACTCTCGACTGTTCGAGAGCGTTCCGTAATTATCGTAACAATATATTCAGGATTCGTTACACGTTTTGAAGCCTAACAATATTATCACTATAAAATAAAATTTTTAACAGTTTCTAAATTTTGTATGTTAATTTGGTTAATAATTTTTAATATATACATTATCTTAAAAAATTGTTTTGATTTGATTTTGCGGAGAGGGTAATCTTGAAACCGAGAACTGTGTTAAATGTGCTACCAATTTTTTGGTCCCCCTTCCCCATTAGGCCTGCTGTTTCCAACGCATTAATTATAATTGCCAGTTATTCATAAAGGAGGGAGCAGCTCAATTACGAGACCATTAAGTAAACCTGTACAATGCTGACATGATATATCACGCTTACTGCCACAAGCTAAAGAACCCTTTCATTTATAATGTTCCACATTACCCAAATGGGACTGTGCTTTGTGTTCCTGCCGCTGTAAATTGGTGGAACATTTTGAACTCTCCCACTTTTAGTATTGTAAATTAACTACGTCAATTTCGATTTACCAGCTGTACTCTTTGCTCATTTTTTAAAGCTGTTAATGATATTAACATCCGTCGTTTATGATTACAATGTACTGAATAAACTTATTTAATATGGTGCATGGATGTTAAACGTGCATTACAAATATTGTTTCTAAAAATCGACTGAGGTTAGGCAGACAAGTAATAAAGCTGATACACAAAATATGACTGGGAACTTTCAGTTTCTGGTAGGGACAGACTTGAAAATAAAGCGATCAGGTGGGCCCTGGAATTTATAATTTAAACGAAATAATCAGACCACATAATGAATGGTGGAAGGGCCACGTGTTAAGAAAGGAGAAAGAGAGTAGGCTAAAATAAATGCCATTTTGTAGAGCCAGATGAACAAGAAATATTTGGAATATCAAATAGAAAGGGCTATATCGGATAAAATAGTTAACCCAAACAAGAACAAAAAAAAAAAAAAAATGGAAAAGAATAGAACAACTAGTTTTAGAGTACAGAAAAAAGGACTTTTCTAAAACACCTTAAAATCTGTTTCAGGCTTTATTGGGCCGAAACAAATGTATATAATGTAGAAAATGGACAAACATACGTTCATTAACAAAGGCATAGTAGTGACCATAACTTTGATATAAGAATATACTGTAGTGTCTATAAACTGGAGTCAAGTTGACAACTTCATTTAGCTAAATCGGAACATTGTACATATAGACAGTAAATAAAAACGAAACCGACTTAAATAAAAACTTTTTATTTTATACAATTATTTTCACTTTTTTAAGTTTGTGTAGAAATATAGGTTGCTAAGAATGTAAAGGTTATATAACTACTCATCTCGCCTTCACCTCAGATCGAAGACACAATCAGTGTTTGTGTAACAAGTATCGTTAATTGTAAATAGAATTTCTGTCATAAATGTTGATTGTTAGTAAAATAAGCAAGTTTTTCTTTTATATGACAGTCTCTTACGCAGTTTCTGAGAAGTGGAAGTGTAGTGTCGAGAAGCGGCTGAATTGGACCACGAAGTCGGGGACGGCGTCCGAGACCGATGGCTGTCAACGAGGACTGAATCAGAAGCGGTTTGAATGAACAGAACGCCCAAGAGAAACCCCTGATATCGATATCCCAGCTTAGGAGGAGAACGGCAAGTGTGAAATCGGTCCGCGACCGATCCAACGTAACACAGCAAATTCCTGGAAAGTGAAATTATAAAAGTTTTCATAAAATAAAAATAAATTAAAGACACTTTATACTTCACTGTCAGATATTTTAAAATTTCAAATTTTTAAACTCAGGGTTTTAAGATAAACTGTATATGTTTTATATTAAAAAAAGGAATTACCAATTTTATTATTAGAGACTCGGTCAACATACAAAAATGTATGTATCACAACGTACTGTCGCAATGTCTGCTTGAAGTCTGGTCTTATAGAACACCTTAAAACACATTTCACTATAATATCTAATACTGAAGCAAATATGTCTAAAAATGAGTAAAAATATTGATACTATATACTGATAAGTACAAAACGAATAATTTCCTGAACTTTAAAACACAAGAATTCAGTGTCCCAAAATATTTAATCGTTGTCATCCTTACTTTAAAAACATTAGTTGTTCCATTCAAGATCCAAATAAATATTTACATACTTTCTTCCACCTGAATATCTTAAACACGTTTTGTAATAGCTGCACGCATCTGCTTCCTTGGAACAAAATCACTATACTGTCCGTTATGCTTCCATCACACTGTGTTCACATTAGCGAGATAAGTGCCAATATATTGAGCTGTATTCGTTAATTGATTTCAATCTTTTTTTGAACACATTCTTTGTTTGAAAAAATATTTTTTTTAACGAGGGCTGATGGACAAATTTGCTCTACAAATGTCCAGAAGGGTCCACACTTCCCTGGTCTGTGGGTTTGAATATTATACCCTACCCACTAAACAACCACCTCCCTTTCCTTTTCTAGAACACTAACCTGGAGCTGTTTGACACACTACTTTGGGCTAGGTCTATTGTTCTTTAGCCCTACGGCTTACATTTGATTTATTAGCCTTCTACGTTGTATTATTCAAATTTATTTTCATCGCACGGAAAATCTCTTCTGCGAAGCAGCGTGTCACACAGTTGCAGGTGTCCTCCCCTTGAAGCACCGCTTCAGCACTGTTATCCGAGAAGATCTGCCTAACATCAACTTTCAATGTTCTTCTACGTTGCTCTCATCTGTCGCAGGTGAATAGTGTATGGCTGGCACTGCCCGCAGCTCCCGGGCAGTACAGGCACTCTGGTGACTCGGCTTTTCCAACTTTCTTCAGGTGAGATTGAAACTACTCGTGTCCCGCCAAAAACTGGGTTAGGTAATAATCGATCTCGCCATCCTTCCTCTGCGTCTACGGCTGCAAATGCTTGATGAGCTTCTTGTCCAGAGACCTTGCTCTTCTTGCTTCCAAGCTCTCTGCCAGTTATCCAGCATCTGGCTTTGGGCCTCTTAGTGTTTACCTTCACCACCTCCCTCCCTCTACCCCCGATAGAAACGACCGAGACAGCCGGAATAAAAAGTAGTAGTAATGATAATAATACTTACACTTTTGTTTGTAATAAGTTTATTCAATTGATACACCATGTGTTTTGTTATCATTTACTTTCGAATCTGACAAATTTCCAATTTTTTACGTGTTTTTTAAATAACATAATATTTGTAAATGTAGACTACGTAGCTTAAAAAGTCATATTTTTTTATTGAAGTAGATATAGTATGAAACATTTACAGTGGTTTGCAAAATAATATAATTTTTTATTTCGCTAGTGTACTTATAAAATCAAGTAGCACATTTTAAGAACATCCATTTTATTTAACTGCACCTGTAGTAAAAGTGTACTTCTTACGTATCCTGAATGATACCTTGCTTTTAGTTAGATATCGCAGCAAGGTGCCATAGCCATTATGGACGCCCGTAATGTCTGCTACTTAATAATCACTGGGTAGGACTATAGCGACCGCTTGTAGTTACAACCAACAGCAAACTGTACACATTTAGTTTGGAAACTGCACTTAGCTTCAATATGCTACTAAATTATGAAAACAAGACTGCCGCCTGTTCCTAACGATTCCCGTTAAACTATCCTTGTATAGTGATTAATACGTTAGCCGTCCAACAACGGCCGTTTCATGTTACTGCAAAATAACGTTTGAAGTGCAGGTTTTACATTCCTCTCTTGTAATTAATAAATAGCCTTATGTGTGAAAGGAAACAAAATATTAGCTATTGTAATGTGTACACGCCATTATAAGTACATTACGTATTATTCTTATAGAACACTGATTTTAAACAACACCAATCTTATAAAATTTATTAAAGTTAAATTTGTTAATGGTATATCTAAGCATACTGTTACGACGGTCACACAGATCGTCGTGTTGTTCGGTGGAAACAGAATAACTGACACCAATGAAATCAATAATTACAAACTTTAACTAGACGCAAGCAGCAGTTATAAATCAACAAAGCACTATTAAACAATAATTTGATTTAAATTTTCTTAACAATGAATCCCATTTCATTACAGCTTTGCACTAATTAACACAGTAATCACTTCTCCATAAACCGCAACAATCACTACAAACTGCACCGTAAAACCAACAGGTGTAACTGATGTAGGCCGTTTCGATATCCAGAATTTACACTTCCGCCGCCTTGCATTGTAGTTAGGTAATGGGCCTGGATGCTGGCAGAGATGCTAGAAGACAATAAACATTCCTTTTAATGGCACAAACCAAATTGTTTATATATAGATAATAAAAATTTTATTAGTTAAATTTCTCATAAAATTACCAAAACTAAAGTTAATTTGAAATAATTAAAATTAATATAATGTAAACTAGGGGAACCAAATACAATTTTTTTTGCATTATTGCTAGTATTTAGATAGTCATAATCTTTCATAAATTTGCAGATTGATAGCAACCGGCAGGAAGCAAACATCGGCTACTAATGTTTGTTACACGCTTCCATCCACCTTTATGAGATCTGGGCAGATACCTTCAAAAAAGAGAAATGTAGGAAGCGACTGCCCTCAGATCAGAGAAGAGAGTCCCTTTGAGCAGGAAGCTCCTATCATGTGCATTCAGGGTCTGTTGGTAATGGCGAGTGTGGTCCCTATTGACCTGGTGACCTAACAAAGAAGACGAATCTAAATAATAGAATCGCAAATAAGTGAGAAGGCAGTAAGAGAAGATCACAAGGAAATTACTAGGCAGCTCTGGCAAGAACTACAGGAGAAGGAAAGTAAAGGAAGGTGGACAGCAAAGCTTATCCTGAATCTCGCTGAGCTGCTGTACGGGGACTTCAGAGAAGTCAGCTACAACCTCAACCAGTTCCTCACGAATCATGGGGTACATTCCATTATTGATTCTTGAAGGCACGGCATGTACAGACGGCCCATAGCTAGGCGTTGGAAGTAGATATGGATCAACTAACACCAGACAATGTGATCGGGGTAATAATATCCGGATATGAATGCTGCGTTTCGAGGTATTACCTAAATACCCTATTAAGCACTTCTGACGCTCTGTCATCTGGTAGTGCAGAATGAATGGTTTCTCTAACAAATACTTTCCTAAATCTACAATTATAATATATAGCCTATAATGCACATTTTGTACCAGTTCATATTTATTATCTATTACTTCTTAGAACTTTCTACTTTTGGCGTTTTTGTTGTTACTCACATTCTAGATTCGTAACTTAAGAACACAAATTATTCACACAAATCCTGTAACTATGCACAGTAACTACTCTAGTGACAGAATTTTGTTTCTACGTTAAATTGAATCCTCAGAGTCAATTTCAACTTTATCTTTTGCTGGTTTTTAATTTAAACTTCTGAAACTATTTCACGCATTTCGCACTTAATATGACATCACTTTATGCATGGCATCATCAAATATAAAAATAAATTACGTTTTAAAAATAAAAGCAATTTAAATTTTGTCTCTACTGCTATGAAACTGAAAGCGAAGTACGAATAACCTTACCTGTGACCAAATATTGTTAGAATGTCGTTTCAAAATTTTAGCTCCTATAAACGATACACAATTACTTTTTAAATTCTGATGATGGGACAAGGGTCCCGAAACATGTAAATTTATAAAGACGCTGTTTCTGGAAAGCCGCAGACGGTAAGTTCCAATATATGTGACTACTTTCTTTCGTCAGCGGGATCTGGTGATATGCAGAGTTGAGGTCAATGATGGTAAAATACCTCGCCTCACTGAACCAGTCAAACGCGGAATGAAGGTTATGAAGTGGGACCGAATCTACCTCAATCTTGGCGTTGAGTTTGCGGTAGTCGATCACCATCCGATGTTTACCTCCAGGTTTGGGCACTAGGAACGCCGGACTGGCATAACTGGACTGAGAAGGTTCAATCACCCCTTGGTCTAATAACTCTGATGACCTCTGGGACTGGCAGAGGTGGTCTCTAGATGTGTCGGGGCATTCAACCTCTTGGATATCTTCCCTAGTCCCCTGATATCCAAGGAAAGGGATTACAACTCCCCGATTAAATTTAAAATAGCATTGGTGCTCTTTGATGTCAATTACGAGACCACTTTTACTGATGAAGTCGGCACCAATAATGCACTCAACTCCCAAAGCAGGAGAAACCAGAAAACTCCACACCCAAGAAAATCCCTCGACCTTAAATTTAAAGTAAACTACCCGGGAAATGGGCAGAATCTCCTGGGATGCCGTCCAGCACACCACGGAAGACTGTTCCGACCTTTTGATCAAACCCTGTCTTTCAAGGTCCTCGCACACTCTGGATGATATTATTGATCTTGCTGATCCGGAGTCGACTAAGGCTCTGAGTTGACTCCTTTTCAATTCCAACAGCAAGAAGGGGCATACAGAAGTGGGCCTGGAGGTGGTTTGGAGGACCTTGATGCCCGAAGAACTGGGACCTACAGATGGCCTGGAGGTGCGTACCTTAGAAGACCCCCGACAGAGAGGGGAAGATGACCTAAAATTCATCCTCCCCTGGTTAACTAGTTTTTTGAGTTGGCTCCCTTCCGGGAAGGTGCAGCGCAGGCATGGCCCTCGGGGCAATTCCGGCTGATATGCCCCGGTTTACCACAATTGTAACATCGCTGAATTCTAAGGATACTGTCATCGCCGGGACGAGCAGCACGAGACTGGGATTGTCCGGACCGTCGTTTGCCACCGCCAAACTCCAGATTATGAACCACCCCTTGACCTCTAGACTCGTCATTCAATTGGATGGCTCTGGACATAACACATAGTCGGTCCATGTCTGCGAACACAATGCAGGTGCTCCGCGAACACCAAGCGTGACCGTTCTTGGGGATTTACCCCCTCCAATATTATTTGGATAATTTCGGGCTCGGACAACCCCAATCTCAAAATCTTGGCCGCCTCTTTTATACTGGCCACAAACTGAGCCAGGCCCTCCCCATTGGCCTGAACTCTGTAAAAATATTTTTGTCGAAGCCTCTCGCGCAGTCGGCCCAGGATAAAGGCGTCGAGCACCTCCCCATGAAAGGAGTCAATACCGCCACAATCCCTTAGGGCATGAATCACCCGCTCAGCCATGGAGCCCCGGCAGTAAGGGTAGACGAGCTCGAGCAGAGTCCGGTTCGACACCCCGGGAAAATCAGCCAGCTGGAAAAATGTCTTTAAAAAGTTCAAAAGTTTGTCCGCGTCTAATCCATCCACAACTGGGAGACGTTGGACGACCTCGACAAGGGGGTTAGGAAATTTGTGATAAAATGCGCCTGCCATCCCTGAGAAAGCTACAGGAGGTGCCGCTTGTTCTGGTTCCTTCTCTTCCTCCAGGGAGGAGAGAGGTGGGCTCAGCTTCGTCGGGAGATGCTGACTCCTGGAAGGCTCCTGTAGGGCTGCTACCACTTGTCCCCTGAGGGACGTAAGGATAGTCTCCATCTCAGGGCCCACCGCTTGGGCTTCCAAGTTCTGTATTCTCAGGGCTAGGTGATTTAGGCGCTGGCGCACCCTCTGCCTGGCCCTGGAAGTTGGTGCGGCTGACTGGAGAGCCTCAGCCAGATCCAGAAGCTCGTGACATTTCTCCTGGCATAGATCGATCTCAGCCGACTCGTCGCTAATTTTCACATGAGATGCCCCATCCCCTGCGGCAAGAGCGTCCCTCAATTGCTTCCTCAGGGAGGCCACGTCCCCTTGTGGTTTCTTACCCCTGGACCGGACCTCAAACTCCAGCTCATCCTTCACGTACAAATCCACATTCACGGGACTCATCCTTGAGCTGCCCGAATATAATCACACACACACACACAACACGCAACAACAATTCACAAAAATTCAATTCAGAAGACCTCGAGTACTAATCCTTCCATCAAGAGGACCCGGGTTCCCTAGCGCTGCGGCGACCCGACCCACTCCAGAACCAGCTCTCTTTCCGACACCATACACAAGAGGAGGAATAACATCAGAGACTAACATAGACATGCAATCCACACCACTGAACACCTATCACAACATATACATTTCAACAACACGTAGCTAACAAGCCTCAACATCTAATCACAATAAATTTCCAAAATTTTCTGACAATGAATCCAGTCGGTGACGGTACCGACTCCTGATTGGGCCATGCCACATCCCGTTAAACTCACGAACTCGTGCGTAATTACTCCCATATTTTTTAATAAAGCAGCCGCCTCTCCAGCCATGCCCCAGGTCTCCGGTAATTCCAAATTCCCCAAGGAAAATACCCCACCAAAAAAAACGCATGCTACGTGGCAGCATCAAGTTTACAATTATGCATTCACATATGGACGTTAACATTGAACATAATACAACATCTACACCCATATTCGCTTTTCCAAAATTTTTCGGAGTTTGGCCTGTCTCAAACTATCTCCGAGTTTGCAAGCCCCGTCACACCCAAGGTCCTAAGGGGTCGACCCTAGAATCAACCACACTCTGCTACCATTTATAACCCCTCTTTAAAAATTGTTTTATGGTTTATAAGCTTTTATGAATTTTTTTTTTTCATTTTAAGAGGGGCCACTAGATATTTAAAACTAGGCAGAATGCCTAGAGAAGCCAAAAATGAGCTGGGTCCAGTGAGACGGGACTTGCAATTAAACTCAGCCGTTGAGCAACAATAACAATTTTTATTTTCTAAGTTCCCTTTGCATTCCTACATATTAATGGCAAATTCCAATAATTCAACTTTAATATAAAATATAAATTTTTAAATCCCAATAATTCAATTTCAATATAAAATACGAATTTCCTTTTTAAATTTCAATAATTCAACCTTAATATCAAATATACATTTCAAATTCCAATAATTCAATCTTGACACAAAATATAATTTTAAATTTCAATAATTCAACTTTAATACAAAATACGAATTGTAACAGTACAGAATTACCTGTACCAGAATAATGGTATGTAGGGATATTTTTATTGAAAATCTTATTAAAATCATACAGTTTAGCCAGGGCAAAGTCAGTTTTACACAAGTCCCAGCAGCTACGCAAATTCACCAGAGGGGAGCCGATCCAAGGTCAGCGGCGTACGAGTGAAGTTAAACATCAGCAATGGCGATTTTAGGCGCTACAAATTGACAATACTGACTTTCTATTGGTCCACTGTAACAAATCGTCACCAAAACACAATGACGAAATAAAAACCATTACGTATTAACCAAGGCGGTGGTTGGAAAACAAAGCATATGACGTCAGACACAACCAATTTACATAATAATTGTGTCTGCTTCCGCCCAGTTCAGCAACAGCAGTTACCCGAGCACATACGCTCGCCACAGTGTAGTGGACAAATTTTTGCCAAATATGTAATATTTACTTAATAACATGAAATAGTTATCACCAAAATTTAACAGTAACTACAATTAGAATTAGTGAATAATTTAAAATGAATTTCAAATAGAGCCAGTGGACAAAACAGCACGAAATTCGGCCGACCACCTGCCGATCGCCATGGACTACAAATGAGGAGTCTACACCACATCAATTACAGGAAAGCCCCTACTCAACTTATTTTCTAAATTCAGAATTTTATTTAATGAGCTCAAATCAGATATTTAACAAACATATGTAAATTTTCAGTAAGAGAGAGAGAGAGAGAGTGAGAGAGAGAGAGTGAGAGAGTATGTATTTGTTGATCAACTTAAATATAACCTGAGGCGTTGGTTTGTGAAGGATATGAATCATTAGTGTCATTAAAATATAAAGAGAACCAGAATTTTAAAACGATAGTAGTAACAAAACTGAAAGAAATAATTGTAATCAAATAAGAAAGTACATGTACGTAACCTTGAATAGAGGTCAAGTGCGGAATGACATTGCCGCCATTTTGCAATTCTAAAGTTACTAATGAGTATCCATGTATCAATCTACAACAATTAACTAAATAAATTCAAGTTCGTTAGCATAATGTTGTGTACCTCATTATTTCAGTACCCAACAACCTCTGCCTCTGTCTGCTTAACGAAACTCTGGACCCAAAGCCTAATGCACGTAAATGAGCTGAGCACTGTTATTCCGGTTATAAGATTTATTATGCAAATTACATACAATTTGAATGTCATACCTGTATTATTATTTATTATGTATGTTAGTAAAAAGAGTGAAAAGTAACAGATGGCAGCCCGAACTTGGACTTTATATATAAATAAAAATATATAAATGAGCAGAAAAGCAGAGGTAGACGGGTAGTGAAATATACGAAAAAATAGAGGTTACCTGTATAGGTTATGTATGGTACGAGTAGAGTATAACACAACAACTAAAGTAAATTTATTATTGTTAATATAAAAAAAAAAAAAAATGGCAAACAGTAACGAGACGAGTAGAACAGAATCAGAAATGATGGGTGATAGTATTCATTCAACACCAGCCCCAACAAAAAGAGTTGAGGAAAATGACATAATAAGAATGATGAAACTGCTTTTCAATGAGCAAAGCATCAAATTTGATACTAAATTAGATAATTTTAATGAGAAACTAAACCAATTTGATGTACAATTTAGCGAGATTAAAAAAGAAATTAAAAAACAGAGTTGTAATTTTGATGAGAGAATAAATGAAATAGAAGTACAGTGCGATAGTATACAAATACAAACAGAAAAAAAATAATGAGCAATTCACTAATAAAATAAGCCAATTAGGCGATAAAATTAAACAAATTAATGAGACAGTACAGAATCAAATAGAAATACAATGCGAAAAAATAGAAAACAAATGTTTAACTACAATCAGTAAACAGATAGAGAGTACTGATAATTTTGAAACAAATAAACAAATAGAAATGAAAGCTAGTATTTTACAGAACAAGATAGAGAAATGTGAATTAGATGTAATAGACATAACCAAACATTTTGAGACAGTAGACAAAATAGTATCAAAAAATGAAAATAACACAAATGAGAGAATGAGCATGTTACAAAATCAAATGAAAAAATAGATAACCTAGTTATACAAAATGATAACAATGTGCATGTTAAATGTAAGATGATTGAAAATGATTTAATGAAAGTGCGAAATGAGTTACGAGGGGAGATTCAAAAAAATTGTACCGGTATTACGGAAAGAATAATCGTATCCAGAGACGCGTACGGGGAAATCGAGTTAGAAAATTTCAACTACGAAAATAAAATAATACACCCTATGAGATTTTTAAACCAGGCGCGTGAGTACAGCCGTTTTAGTAACCACAATTGGGAGATACAGCTAATGAAAATTGTCAGATGTTTTAAGGGTAATTCTGTTATATGGGTAGAGGCGCATAGAGTAGAGTGGGACAGTTTTGAAACATTCGAGAGGGCATTTAAAAATAAATTTTGGCCGGAAGAGGAGCAAGAGAGTTTAAGAAGTCATATTATGGGAGTAGGTAGTTTTGTGGGACAAAATAACATAACCATGTACGTGACGAAGTTGTATAATGAGGCAAAGTATCTCGAACCGCCAATACCATTTCAATCGTTCGTCAGATATGTGAGTAAACATCTACCCAGGGAGGCACAGGTGACTTTAATGACGAAGGAGATAGAGAGTTTAAGTGAGTTGGAGCGGATTTTGGATATTTTACAAAGTATTAGGGACCGTGAAATAATTAGGCGGCCTATACAGATAAATCACCAGGACAAGAACATAGAATTTAATCTATATAAGAGTAATTATTAGGGAAACAGCAACCACGAGAATAGGTATGGACCCAGAAATAATTTTCAACAGACAGGTGAGTGGAACTGTTCCAGATGCGGAAGAAGGAACTACGCCCACCGACGACAATGTTTCAAATGCCTATTGCCTAAGGAAGAACACAGGAGGAGAGAACAAATGAAACAATACGCACCAGCCGACAAAGGAGGACCAAGTACCAGTGGGACATCCAACCACAGGCAAGGACGACCTAACGACCAACAACAACAACAGGAAATGAGAAATAGTAGAAGACAGCCGGAAAACTAGAAGCGACAGTGGTAGCCAGGACCCAACCACTGTTCAGAGAAGCGCACGAGGTCCAACGGACAGAAGACATCTCCAGCAACGTAATCCAAGCGGACATAGTAACCGACTTATTAGAAGAGGAGAACCACACTTTGACGGAAGGGAGAGCAGGATTAACAGAAATTCAGGTAAATATAGAAGGTAAGCATTATAGAACACTGGTAGATACAGGGAGCGAAATTTCAGTGATAGCAGAAAATATTTTACGGAATTGAGAGAATTTAATAGAAATATTCCAGTTTTGCCAGTAGCAGGGGTTACGGTGATAGGAGTCACAGGAGTAAGGAGTAAGCGGGTGACGAAACAGGTACATTTGAACTTTTTGATAAATGGTATAGATTTTGATAGTACATTCTTGGTAGTTAAGGGTTTGAGTTTGGACATTATCTTGGGTAACGATTTTTTACAAAGGAATAGAGCGGTGATAAATTTTAAAGAAAAGGTGATAGAATTAGACGGGGGTGACCTGTCGGTAAGAGTTAATTTCGAACGGGTGTTAGATAAAATTAAAACCACTGGGGTAAAGTTATTGAAAAAGCGAGTAGATGAGAAAAATAGTGATACTAGAATCAATTGGTGTAGAGAGGCGGAGTATATTTATGATGATGATAACGAAATGAGCAATATTAATGATGCAGTGTGGGAGATAAGGGCAGATAAGTTTCGGAGTGAAGGGTCCGGTGTTGGGAGTGGCCAGCGTGCAGCGTTGTGGCAGGTGGTGGAGCAGTTTAAGGGAGTGTTTGCCGACATACCGGGAAGGGCAAAAGATTACGAGTGTACTTTACAGATTAGAGAACATACCCCTTTCATGCAACGGAGTTATCCTGTACCTTATTCCAAAAGACGAGCGGTGCAAGAGGAGTTAGATAAAATGCTGGAAGGTAAAATTATAGAGAGATCAGTATCGCCTTACTCAAATCCTTTGGTGGTAGTAATCAAGAAGGACGGCAGAGTCAAACTGTGTTTGGACGCAAGAAGGATAAACCAGATAATTATACCCGACCGAGAGTCACCAGAAGCGATAAACGAAATATTCCAGAAATTTAGCGGCGTGAAATTTATGACATCGTTGAACCTTACTGCAGGATATTGGGAGGTACCATTAGCTGAAGGAAGTAGAAAATACACCGCATTTTTGTTCAATGGAAAGAATTACCAGTTCAGGAGGCTACCTTTCGGATTGAATACCAGTGTGGCAAGCTTCATAAAATGCCTAGACAGAATTTTGCGACCCAAGGATTTGGATTTTTTTACCGTTTATGTGGACGGCATCTTAATAGCATCCAGGACTTTCGAGGAGCATTTGGAACATATAAAATATGTATTAACGAAATTAGAAGCAGGAGGACTTACAGTGAATTGGGATAAATCAGAATTCTTACAAACAGAGATTAAATTTTTAGGTTTTATTATTACACCGAAGGGGATATCTGCAAACCCGGACAAAGTCGAATCAATCATGCGCTTCCCTGAACCGAGGAACATAAAGCAACTTCAGAGTTTTCTAGGGCTGTGCAATTTCTACCGAAAATTTCAAAGGAATTACGCCCACGTGACAGCCAGGTTAAGTGTAATACTACAAAAGAGCAGACAGTGGAAATGGGGCGACATAGAGCGTGAAACTTTTGAGGAGATTAAAAGGAGATTCAGTGAAATGATCATGATGAACCACCCGGACTTTGAGAAAGTGTTCTATCTACAGACAGACGCCAGTAATGTAGCCGTCGGGGCGGAGCTATACCAGGAGGATGAGGAAAAGGAGCACCTCACAATAGCTTTTACAAGTAGATCCTTACTGCCAGCGGAGAAAAATTATACGACAACAGAAAAAGAGTTATTGAGTATTGTATTCGCCGTTGGAAAATTTAGAACATATATCCTGGGAAACAGAACCATCATACGAACGGACCACAAGGCGTTATCCTTTTTGAACACTTGCAAGCTTGCTCACAGCCGTCTCACACGATGGGTGCTCGTACTACAGGAATACAACTTCGATTGGGAATACATCCGAGGGACAGAGAACAAGGTACCTGACACTCTCTCCAGACTAGACAGTGAAAATAACAGGACCGGTAGGGACATAAAGGAGATCGAGATTTTCAAGATAACAAGGGAGGATAAAATATTTGGAGAAGAGCTAAAAGATATCAGAACCATGCAAAGAGCAGATGGTAAGTCGGGTAAGATAATCAACAGCTTAGAAACGGAATTGGAGGAATCAGAGTATAACCAGTTTTTCTAAATTTACAAAGGACTATTGTTTAAAAGGGTAGTAGGGGGTGAGCGTGATTGGAAGTTACTGATACCAGAAGGATTAGAAGAGAAGCTTATTTGGGATTGTCACATTAGATACGGACATTTTGGGGCGAAGAAGTGTGTTAATGTATTGAAGGAGTCATGTGTTTTCAGGAATATGGAGAGACGAGTGAGGAAGTTACTGAGGAGTTGCGATTTGTGTCAGAAATCAAAAGTGGTAAACTATAGAGTCGAAGGTGAGTTGAATTTTATAAGGGTAGAGAGACCATTTGATTTAGTTGCGGTAGATTTGTTCGGACCATTGCCGAAGGGTAGAGGCGGAGTTGTGTATATTTTTGTATTACTTGACACTTTTTCGAAGTATGTGAAATTGTATAGCGTAAAGAGAGCTACCAGTAAGGTATTGAGTGAGAAGGTGACTAAGGACTACATGATTAACGTGGGTAAGCCGACGGTGATTTTGTCGGACCACGGGCCACAGTTCATCAGTGGGAAATGGCGCCAGACCTTAGGATGGGAAGGAATCCTCACGAAGCATACGGCTGTGTATCATCCCCAGTCAAACCAGGCTGAGCGTGTAATGAGAGAGATAGGCAGGATCTTTAGAGCCTATTGTCACGCTAAACACAGCGAGTGGCCGTTGTACGTAAGGAAGGTAGAAAATTGGCTGAACAGTACCACTCACGAGTCCACCGGCTATACACCTCACGAGTTAGTAAAGGGAACACGCCCCCTTAGAATTTTGGAGCAGCTGTTTGATTATCCAGAGGAGAGCGAGCAGATGGATGTGAGCATTAAGATCCGGTTGGCCAACGAGCATTTATTAAGCAAAGGCGAACGTAGGAAACTTAGACACGACACAAAAGGTAGGTGGGTAAAGTATGAAATCGGACAGTTGGTATTAGTGAGGGGGCACGATCTGTCCAGTGCTCAGGAGAAGGAGATAAAGATATTCTTCCTGCTTTATGAAGGGCCTTACGAGATAGTAGGGATAAAGATGAAAAATTCATATGTGTTGCAGGACAGGGTTACAGGGAAAGTAGTAGGAACGCAAAATGCCACAAACTTAAAATTATATTGGTCACATTAGAGTTTAGACGAAATTTACATATGATGAGAGTGAATGAATATAGCTTGATGTTTGAAAAAAAAAAAGGGGGAAGAGTGAGAGAAGAGCGAGGAAGGAGTGTGAGAGAGAGAAAGAAAATATGCTTTGTTGTATGTAATTTTATAAAGTGATCCATTGTTGTAGTTCCTAATATACAGTAAAGAAGTCAGTGAACGTGAAAGCTAGAACTTGTAAGGTGTCTATGTGAATAAAATTTTAAATAATTAACGAACTTGTTTTTGAGCAAGGTAAAAGGGTGTTTTATAGTGATTTGGTGTTAGCAGAGTAAGTCAAAAAGGACTGTATGAACAGTATATGTAGGTGGAATTAAGTTAGAAGTAAGTAGGATAGTGCAGTAGTGGCATGTGCTATTGTAGTTAGTGAAGTGGGTTGATGAGTGACGCACAAACTGTTGCCATCATCGGAGGCCTACATAAGGCGTAAGTACACTGCAAAAAGTTTAGTATAATCTTGTGTTATATATATAATTATTGAGCGTGCAGTGTATGAGTACTATATGAGTTAGAACATGTTTGAAGATAATTAGATTTCCCCGACTTTTCGGGCGATTACTGCCTTACCAGCACTAATCGTGGTTTTCGCTAGCGATCAGCTATGGCCGTATCAAGTCCCTTGACCATAGCTGGTGTGAAATTGGTTAACAGTAGAAATTAACAGGGGGGTGAATTTAGGGGAAATCCCCTGGAACTATGGAACAGCGGCTGCCACTCTGTTCGAGGAGGAACAGCAAAGCCAGGTGGTAGACCCGCAGTAAGGGCATGTAAATATATGGCAGTGGTATGTTGATACCTAACTTTTTCAATGTAACGCCGAAACAAGGGCACCGAGGAAATAGTTTCCTCGAAAACAAGTACAGTCCTTGTGGAAGCAAATGAACGTCACAGTTCATCCATCTCGAAGCAATAGTGTGTGTGGTTAGGAGACTACTATAAAGGTAGTGATTGTAATGCTATTAAATTTTATGTTAGAGTAACCAGTCTCTGGAAAAGAAATGATTCTGTTAAAAAAGGGGTAAAATTAAAGTAAAGAAATGAGAAGAGAAATTTAGATAGTTAAAAATGCTGCCACGCTAGATAAATATACTGAAGTTATTTGAAGTAAATGAATAAAAAATATATAACAGTTGTTGTTCGAGAGTTAAAAGTTGTTTTGTGTTTAGTATAAGAGTATAATTTCTTATGATGAGAGAAGCAATTTGACATTGACTGGAGTCAGAGAACTTGATAAAAATATATAGGAGTGTTGAAAAGGAGAAGGCTTATCTATCTTAAATCTTGTTATATTTTATTGTGTTAGTTGAAATTTTATTAGTAAAGAAACCAACGCCTCAACTCACAAACCAATGCATCTAAGAGGAAATATATCAGTTGCGGATATGTAGATGAATAAGGCCACTATTTTAAAAATTTTGTATTGAATGTTTCAGAGTTTTTATGGTGTTGTGACCGCGGTCCTGCGCTGGCCGGAATGTCAGAACAGGAGCGTACAGTGCCTCATGGCCTTATGGTGTAGGGATCTCTCAGGAGAAGTCCAGTAAGGTCAGACGGGTACGATCGACACTATGGCACCAAGGGTAAGTGATTGAGATTTTTCTTTTATTAACACTACAGGGGGTTGTGGCACATATCTGAACTGATCCTTTTAGAAAAGTATGAATGAGTCAATGAAAGTTTTTGTGTCTCGACACCAAACCTTTCATTGAGGGGGTTTTGTAACAGTACAGAATTACCTGTACCAGAATAATGGTATGTAGGGATATTTTTATTGTAAATCTTATTAAAATCATACAGTTTAGCCAGGGCAAAGTCAGTTTTACACAAGTCCCAGCAGCTACGCAAATTCACCAGAGGCGAGCCGATCCAAGGTCAGCGGCGTACGAGTGAAGTTAAACATCAGCAATGGCGATTTTAGGCGCTACAAATTGACAATACTGACTTTCTATTGGTCCACTGTAACAAATCGTCACCAAAACACAATGACGAAATAAAAACCATTACGTATTAACCAAGGCGGTGGTTGGAAAACAATGCATATGACGTCAGACACAACCAATTTACATAATAATTGTGTATGCTTCCGCCCAGTTCAGCAACAGCAGTTACCCGAGCACATACGCTCGCCACAGTGTAGTGGGCAAATTTTTGCCAAATATGTAATATTTACTTAATAACATGAAATAGTTATCACCAAAATTTAACAGTAACTACAATTAGAATCAGTGAATAATTTAAAATGAATTTCAAATAGAGTCAGTGGACAAAACAGCACGAAATTCGGCCGACCACCTGCCGATCGCCATGGACTACAAATGAGGAGTCTACACCACATCAATTACAGGAAAGCCCCTACTCAACTTATTTTCTAAATTCAGAATTTTATTTAATGAGCTCAAATCAGATATTTAACAAACATGTGTAAATTTTCAGTAAGAGAGAGAGAGAGAGAGTGAGAGAGAGAGAGTGAGAGAGTGTGTATTTGTTGATCAACTTAAATATAACCTGAAGCGTTGGTTTGTGAAGGATATGAATCATTAGTGTCATTAAAATATAAAGAGAACAAGAATTTTAAAATGATAGTAGCAACAAAACTGAAAGAAATAATTTTAATCAAATAAGAAAGTACATGTACGTAACCTTGAATAGAGGTCAAGTGCGGAATGACATCGCCGCCATTTTGCAATTCTAAAGTTATTAATGAGTATCCATGTATCAATCTACAACAATTAACTAAATAAAATCAAGTTCGTTAGCCTAATGTTGTGTACCTCATTATTTCAGTACCCAACAACCTCTGCCTCTGTCTGCTTAACGAAACTCTGGACCCAAAGCCTAATGCACGTAAATGAGCTGAGCACTGTTATTCCGGTTATAAGATTTATTATGCAAATTACATACAATTTGAATGTCATACCTGTATTATTATTTATTATGTATGTTAGTAAAAAGAGTGAAAAGTAACAGAATTTCAGATTCCACTAATTCAATCTTAATACAAAACATAATTTTTAAATTTCAATAATTCAACTTTAATATAAAATATGCATTTTGAATTTTAATTTTAACATATCAGCCAGGACACATCTTTAATATCGGAATTCCCAAATTTGCAAGTTAAAATCACTATCATAAATTAACATCTAACAATACCATTCTACAAATTCCACTAGTATCTCTAAATATGGATAATCACATAATTGAATAAATATTCCCGACATGGTCACTATAAATAAGTATAGTATTTACATAACACCATAATCATCTGAATTGCGCAAACATAGCATATTAATTCTATAAATCACCCTTTATAATACTCAACATTAAAACACATAATCACACATAAATATACAGAGACACCTAAATACATTTGACATACACAATACAGCATGATAACATACAGCATGCTAAGTCTGGCAGGCAGCCTGTACATTCCCAACATACCCATACTCACAAGAGTATAATAGAATTTAAAAACTGAATAAAACATCAGGATTAGAAATTACAATATTTAAATTGGCAAGGTAGCCCAGTAAAATCAATCAAATTACAAACTATCACTCTAAAATAGTCCCCTTTATAGTAGCGTACCATCGCAAGGTTAACATGACTGTATTGATTTATAAAATAGTAAGTTTGTTACTTTCTTTTGTACCTTTGCAGACAAAATTCAAAATTTTAAAGAACTTCCAAGTACAACTGACCACCAACAAATTGAATATAATGTATAAACTGAGGCAGATTTTATAAATTTACAAACATAGAGTAAAGTAATGAGAAAATATTATTATAAAGATATATATAAAAAAACTTAAGACATTCTGAAGTGACTATGGCAGTAATCATGATTTTACGTCTTGGTACATGTTGAATAATTTCATAAACTTGTGAAATTCTTTAAATTAAACAGTGGAGAAATATATATAGGTATAGAAATTTACAGAAAGCGTGAATTGACCCGACCGATGACACGTGTCCGCCCTGCTCGAACACGGAAAAAACACGTCCGGTACCTGCATAGAACCGTCCTTACAGGAGCCCTGAATCAAGTAAAAAAAAAATAAAAACAACCCCATAATCCCTTAAAACTTCCAACCCCCCTTTTTAAAATGAACGTTTATTAATGATGAAGAAAAAGGAAAAAAAAAATAATACCCAACCCACATACATGACAAGATTTCAGATTCCCCGCAACTTTACAACTTTAACTTTTACTATTAAATAAATATAAGAATACATGATCGCCGGACACGGGCCCCTCGGCCAGATCTACAATTCTTTTGAGACGTAATTACATACTGAATTTATTCTAAAGAAAGTTTATCGCCCCCGAATCATGTCCAGCTAGACGCGAGCACCATAGCGTAGAACTTGTTAACTGAGAAAAAATGTCACACATCGGGTGTTTACTGAAGTGGCCTAAAGAATATTAATAGCTTAAATGTCATCTTGATATTGTCCCGGGAATGTCTCATGGGCATGATGGGTAGTCGTTCCTCCCGCAGTGGCCAAGATAGAGTCTGGTTATGTTCGTTACATCGTGGCAGATGGACAGCCACCCACTGGAGTGAGTTGGACCACCGACTAGGCGGGAACCCTTAAACATTCATAAGGATAATTACTACAGGAACCCATAACTCACAGCCCCGCAACTCACAGCATGAAACTCACTCTGTTCATCATAACCCGTCTGGATTATATTTTTTTTTTTTATTTAGGCATTTCCTTGAGAATACTAGACCACTCTCACGGCCACAATGTTTCACAATTATGTGGATATCTTTATAACAACATAATGTATTACATTATAGATCAGAAAATAATGACTGCATGCAACTCAACAAACTTAGACAGGCATAAGCGTCAATCAGCACGTGCTCGTTCACAACGGTAATAAATTTTGACATAGTTACAAAAATAATGTTTCTTTTACGCCCCAAACTCATAGGTACAATAGTTAATTATGATTGCAAATTATCATGCTGTACTAGAGCTAAAAATAAATCAAATATTTAATCATTAACATACCCTATCACCCAACACCACGCGGCAGCTTACAACCTTCATTTCATTCACAACCAAATTAAATTCAGATAAGGTTTCAAAACTTTTACAAAATAATTAACAAAATACCTTAAAGTGACTTACCAGAGATTGCTGTAGCTTCTACTCCAACATAGTAGATAGGAAATTAACGTTTAAAGCGACTTGGTATGGCTGGAGAAACGACCGCCTGCAACAGCTGAGTTCAGACTGCCTGCCTTGTATCAAGCACATGTCGAAAAACATAACTCCGCGCTCCGCCGCCATGTAGCGACCGCATCCAGCGCAAACCATAACACGTAATCACCATGACGCGCGCATACGCGTAATTACATAAATAAATTATTTCGGCAATTAGACCTTTTATTTTATTCACGTTTATAGAATGGCCGGGTTTTCACCAAAACACGGCACAAATGTATTCGTCATTTTTCTATGTAATGTGTTTGTGAAAGTGTGCGCGAGTTATTAATGTTTTTGTATTGTATCCATTATAATTATCCGATTTACATGAGACCTGAACAAGACATAAAATTTAATATTAGCTACAATTTCCCTATATTCTGTGATCTTCAAATAACTGTTAAATGTGAATTTTTGTTATATGAAATATCTATTTAAACCTCACTCAGGCGTGAAGTAATAAAATCCCAGATAATTATCTGTGCAGGCTTTGCTAATTTCTTGCAAAGTGTTGCATGAAGAACTATTAGTGCGGTGTGCATATTTAGCATGTGACCGATAATTGGCCAATTAGAACGCAGTAAAATCATTGAAAATTGTCTGTTGCCATGTGCAGATCAAGTGGAGTTTTCATCTTGAGCATTCGTCTAGTAGACGTGCGGTCCGCGTTCAAGAAGTTTCTATTGCGTGAACACGTAAACTGTATGAAAGGTGTACAAAAACTTGGAACTCTGTGTGAGTTATTGTACAGACCCAAGTAATTCAGTGTTAAATAATAATATTGTGATTTACAAGTATCCGTGTTAGTCAAGATATCCTCATAGGGAGATCTACCGACCGCTGTAGATCTGGTGACGCGAGGACATTTGAAGACATGCCGGCAGGTGTATGCCTATACACCACTTTTCATTAAACACCCACGTTACACCTTGAGATACATAAATAAGTTATAACAATTTTAAAACATTTTAAAAACTTTTAACAATCATAATCAGTGTTATCGCAGTGAGGCAGTGTTGCAGTTTGTCGAGCAAGTTCAGCGGGTTTATCATCCCATCCCAGCAGAATCCATGAGGGAAGGACACTTGAGATACGCATCGCCTTCAGCCATCTCGTCGCATCAAATTGGAATATCTTCACTCAAGTAACAAATTCAGATCTGAACTTTATATAAACTGTTTTCAAACAATATGTCAAAATTCATAACATTGTGTATGTTTAAAAATAAATCGTATGAACTATTATTCAATTGGTGTGCAATAAATAATTATAATACCTCCAATATAGACTTGTTGATTTATAAAACACACACCATAATCCTATGCGCAAGAATTAATTCAGTTGTGTTGTCACAAAATATATTACGAGGGCTATTCAGAAAGTAAGTTCCGTTAGGGTAGTAAAGGAAACTGAGAATATATTTACAAAACGTTTTTATTGCTGTTTGAAGTACACACCTTAAGCTACTTTTCTGTAAAAGTTTCGTCATTTTGAAACACTTTTCATAGCGAGGCACCAGCCGTTGTATACCTTCGTCGTAGAAATTTCCCGCCTGTGATTTGACCCATGTATTAACAGCTTCTTTGACACCGTTGGCCACCAAGGAAGGATTTCTCATACTTGAAAAGGTGATATTCGCTTGGTGTGAGGTCTGGGCTGTAAGGCGGATGACCAAATTATTGCCAGCCAAATTTTATGAGGAGATGTTGCGTTGAAGCGGCAATGTGTGTGCAGAGCCACGATTAATCGCAGTGTCCCGGGTAAGCATCCTACGTCGCTTACTCTGGATCGGACTAAGCAAAAAAGTCGTATCCATCTTGGTACCACTGAATCGCTCATTGCTTGTTCTCCATAAATACCGGTATCAAAATTCTGATGGTGATTTTCAATTGTTTTAACGCCTTTCACATTTAAAAACCGAATTACATATATACTTTCACATGCGGCGGGCTTCCTAGAATTTTTTCGACATTATAAACACGCCCAACGAAGCTCACTCAGTTCACAGTTGTTTACAAATTGCATTGTTGGCTTGCCAACGAGTCAACAAACTGGCCGCGCATGCGCAACAGCGTGATGGCATCGATACGGCGGCAATATTTAAAATGTAACTTAGTTTCTGGATAACCCTTGTACTTTTATATTGTATTAACTTTACTAAATGTAAGTAATGAATTAACTAAAAGTTTTGAATAAAGTTATTTTTTTGGTTTCATTTGTTCTGGTGAAAGTTACCAGTTTGTGATTTTTTTTAGGTATATAGCAACGATACAGATTTAATTATCACTAAGGATATAGTGTGTGTGTGTGTGTGTGTGTGTGTGTGTGTGTGTGTGTGTGTGTGTGTGTGTGTGTGTGTGTGTGTGTGTGTGTAGAAATTATAAACGAGTTTATAATGGAGATGATGAAAAATTATTTATTGTACACCAGAAATAAATAATTTTTACGATGTATATTACAGTATATTACAAATTGTCATGTATTTTATATTTTTAATAATAGTTTATATTGTTCGATATTGTATCGATTTTACTTGTTTGATGATATCCGTATGTGCGTTCCTCCTCTTCTTATTGTCGCTCCTGTCCTGGCGTCCTCTTCTTCAGCGTCGCTCTCGTTCCTGGCGTCTTCTTCGTTGTGACGTCCTCTTCTTCGGCGGGTTGCTTCAGCGGCGATACTTCAGTACGTCTCGTTGACGATTTCGTCTAACTGCTAACACCAATTTATGACTTTTCACAAGTTGTTACACTCACAATAATTATCGTTCTTACTCGAAATAGTTATTATTTATTTACACGTTCGTTTTATTTAATCTCAGGCTGATTATGGGTACTTATAAGAAAAGCGGTGTATTTGGCGTACACCTTCCAAGAAAGCTTGAAGTGTTTTTAATAATTCCCTATGCGGACTATCTTACACTAACGTGAAAAGCACTTTAATATAATATAATTATTATTTAGGTTCTCGATGACAGATACCACTTCACCTGGCAATAGCTTCCGAAGAACTGTGCCGATCCTTACTTTACAGAGTACGAATATTAC
This sequence comes from Magicicada septendecula, assembly GCA_034769895.1. Taxonomy (NCBI): domain Eukaryota; kingdom Metazoa; phylum Arthropoda; class Insecta; order Hemiptera; family Cicadidae; genus Magicicada; species Magicicada septendecula. The sequence continues at coordinate 482,230,736 of CM068373.1, forward strand.
TGAAATTAGTGTCTTCTGATTGGTTAAACCCAGGTCACATGGTTGATGATTGCAACAGATATAAAGTTTTCCTGCAAACGTTTGTAAAAATCCGCAAGAGCTTGCATTATTTTATCTACGAATTTTGTTACCCTATTAATGATAAACGTTACAAATTGAGTTTTCTCTACTAAAAAACCATATTTATAAAACAGTTGATAACATCAGAGTAAATAAGAATTACTACTCTTAATAGCTAAAATAGCTATTAATGTAGCTATTTACATAAACAATCCACTGTCAAAGTTTCACGTCGATGGGTTGATTACTGTGGAAGATATAGCGAACACAAGTTATCACACGCGCACAAATTCACACAAAAAGTACGTGACAATAAAGAACAAATTTTTATGAAGAATTTGATATAACCTACATTCTTATCCATTGCTAAATACAAGACTTACAGTTAAAAGACAAAATATTACATGAAACCATTTTAAACCTGAAAATGTTCGTCGTCCATGCATAGGTATGAATAACATAGCTTATCATCCTGTTTTATTGCAATATATATATATATATATATATATATATATATATTGTAACGATTGATGTGTGTCGTGTCTATTAACGACGAGTATGGTGTAGGTGTAGTGTGTGCGTTCGTCTCGCACTGGGGTCGTTACATCTATTCTTGCGCTAATGATGTCCATAGCGATGCTGTAATTACCAGTACAACGCGGTAGTAACCTTACCTGTTAGTAAATAGGGATTTGTGATTCCCGGGTGGCGCCCAATTGTTTATTAAAAACAATTAAAATTCTTAGATAATATGTTATAACTAAGTTCACAGCTGTGACGGCCGGGGCATTCAAATACTTCCCGCCTTGGTTAGACAACTGACTCGATCAGGTAGTGTGTCGATTTGCAGCGTGAGCGCTGTACCGTCAAAGCTAATTCGCTAACAAACACAAATTATATGATACACTCCCTATGAAATAATAACAATGGTTACTCCCTGTACTAGTTATTTTAATGATTGATAAGTAAAATTTCAGTTTGACAATTAAATTATATTTGTTGATTAATTAATTTGCACCGACATTTTACATGAAACAATTTTTCTCAGGATGACGAATCGATTTTGTAACGAGGTATTCATATCAGCATGGCTGCTGAGTTGTTTAGTTATTACAATTATTTTCGTTCCAAAATCTGGGATTCTTTTGATTACAAGACAAATAATTCCTATGATTACAATAAAAAGTACATTACCTTACTTTATGTGTACTTAAGTACTAAGGTGTGTGGTTATAATCTGTTCTGTAGTGTCGTTAAACGTGTTTCTAAAGTTCGTATTCAAACAACAGGTTATATTTTATGTTAACAAATTTTCAGTGTGTTATTTTTCTTAATTAGTCTTTGAAAGAGAATATTCGGTTTATAGTGAGAGTTCAAATTACTTTTAGAAATATTTAAAGTGAGTTTATTTTTGGAAATTGGGTAATTCAAGGATACTTAACACATCAGATGACTTGGTGTTATCAATCATTGGGTCGGAAGAGGATTGGGCTGCAATAGTTTTCAGTTTTCATTAATCTTGGGGCTTAAGTAGGTCTGGCGTCCTTTTCATATTAGATGTAGTTATATTTTCATTTAATTTCCTGGTAAAATGGTCCTTGGCTTTAGTTAACGGTTCCGGTTGTTCATCTGCTTCTTATTCGATCATCATTTTGAATTTTGTTTACTATTTTTACATTTTTTGATTAAAAATTGGTCGTTCAAAATTCGGCTTCTGTTCTGCAAGAGCGACGCTTTATGAGTAACGATATTAAATGGTAATTCCGTCCCTAACGGCAGTTGCTATGGTTACTAGAGTCAGCTGCATGGAAGTAGTATCGTCAAGGTCACTCACTTTCACTGCTTCTCCCTGTCACCTCCACGCCCCTCGCCCAGCGTTGTTGCCGGCTAGTACAGTGTGTAGCGTTTTAGCAGTGTTACGAAAACAAATTTCATACATCCACATTATATTCTTCGTTTCAAATTTATTTATGCGTATTGCGTAAATGAATTTGTTTTATCAGGAATAATTAGTTGTGGGTAACACTACTCAGTTAAATTCTGGGCGCCAGTATTTGAGCTCTAAAAATTTGTGTGAGTCGGCAACATATTTTTTGTTGTCGCGTAAATATCTACAGAATTTCTATCTTTGCGTTTCTTCTGTTTCTTTGGCTTTTTTTTTGTTACGATTTGCAGTTCTCTGAAACTACTATTTATACTGCGCTGGTTTTTCTTATGTTAGAATCTAAACCTTTTAGCAATACACACCCTAACTTTACGAAGTACCATTAGGTCAGTTATTTTGTGATTTCCGTACAGTGCACTTACTTATTAAAGTTTTACCGTTTTCTTCATGGGCGGTTATCCTACAGACTGACAGTTGTCTGAGAACGCTGACCTTGCCTGCTGTTGTCGCTTTAATTTTTTCATACTCACGGTCTTTTCCCTTTTGTAAATGAATCTGTTTTTGTTCTCTACACGGTCATTCCTAAGCCATATGGTTCGGAAGTTCTGTTAGGTATATGTACACATTTGGTATGCACATTGCGTATACCCTGTCGGCATGTCTTTTCGGTAAATATTGCTGTCTGACACTTTTATGAATGCCTTTGTCATTTTATAATCCCCTCAAAAATGTGTATGTTTACTGCCCGCGCTACTACCTTTCTTCCGTTGCACAAAGATAAATAGGACTGAGCAATTTCTGTAAACAAAATTGTCGCTGTTGTGACAAAAGCCAATCCCATTTCAGTTACAGTACCCCATTCCAAGTAGGTTGGGTGGACGAGGTGAGGAAGAGACGAACATCCAAAATATTTATCGTCCTTAGTATTGTTGACAGACATTTTGTGCGTTTCATGTGAACGGTTGACGTCTTTATTGTAGACAGTGTGTGTATTAGTTTATTTCAATAATTTGTATTTATTATGAGTGATATTGAGGAACAGTATCCTACATTTAGTTCGAGTACAAGCAGCGGTGGTGTACGTGCGGGCCGAGAGGACATTAGAAAACAAAGTAAAGTCATCATAGCAAACGTTTACAAGTTTTTTAAAAATCTTGCGTATAATGAAGAAGCCAGGAGGAACATAAACTTTGCACAAGTTCGAAAATTGACAGCGGAAGCTTGTGGCATTTCTGAACAGTCGGTGCAACGTATTAGCAATACCGTTGCTTCGGCAGACGATCAAGGCGTGAGTGTTGTGTTCAGTTCTCCAAGGAAAGGGTATAAACGGGAACACAAAAACACTGAACTGGACGATTTTAATAAACAAATAGTCCGCAGGACCGTACTAGAATATTACGACCGAGGGGAATACCCCACTGCAAGCAAAATTCGAGCTGATCTCTGTCAGAAAATCAATTATTCTGGTTCAGAAGCCTCCGTACTTCGCCTTCTGAAAGTGCTTGGTTTTAAATTTAAGAAGTGCAACGATGGACGAAAATTTTTAATGGAGCGCAGAGACATTGCTGCCTTGAGAGCGAAGTTTTTGAGAACCATGCATATACATCGTACGGAGGACAACAGGCCTATAATTTATTTGGATGAAACCTGGATATCACAGAATCATACGAATAAATACATCTGGCAAGACTCCAGAGGGAACGGTGGGCTGAAAGTACCTACTGGTAGAGGTGGCCGGCTGATTATTGCACATGCTGGATCCGCAAGTACAGGTTTCATAGCAGGTGCCAAACTTGTCTTTCGTGGCAGTAAGCATTCAGCTGCATCTGACTACCACACAGAAATGAATGCTGAAGTTTTTAAGACCTGGTTTGTTGGTATGTTGCGCTCCTGGGAAGAAGGCTCTGTCATCGTGATGGATAATGCCAGCTATCATTCTGTACAAATAGATAAACCACCATGTTCAAACTGGCGTAAAGCGGATATCATGGAGTGGCTGCGTAAGAAGAGACTTTCATTTTCCACAGCTGAAACCAGGGATGAACTTCTTTCTAAAGAAGAGATCCGAACGGCCAAGAAGACGTACGAATTGGATCAACTGGCAAATGAAATGGGACATACAGTAGTGCGCCTGCCACCATATCATTGTCAGTATAATCCGATCGAGCTGATATGAGCCCAAGTTAAACGGTATGTTGAAAACAAGAATACGACTTTCAGATTGGCCGATATTGAACAACTTGCACACGAAGCTTTGGACAGGATAACTCAGGAAGACTGGGAGAAGTGCGTAAGACATGCGGAGGCACTACAAGAAGCCGATTAATCAAAGCAGTGCACGAGAGACACCACAGTGGTGCCCTTCATCATACACTTACGTGTGAGTAGTGACAGCGAACCTGAGTCCAGTGAATCCGAAGACGAATAAGGCAGGAGTGTTAAAAAGTGTATATAGGTGGTAAACGTGTCTATAGCGAAGCGTAGTATTTTCTATTTTTATTGAAACATAAAAAACCGTGTGTGCGTGTTTTCTTCAGGAGTGTTATGAATGTGCTCTGTGCTATCACTTTGCAAAGTGATAATTGTGTGACTAACCCTATTTAAGGTGAGTTTTTCAACATACTGCTTATTTATAATAGTCATAAGGAATTCTATAGTTCATAAAATAAGGAAAATTTTAATTATAAAATTAGTAAGGACAATGCATAAAATATAGAATTATAAATTTAAATTCTATATTTAAAGATTTAAGTTAAAAAATATATATATATATAAATAAATAAGGAATTTTAAATTTATTTCATGAGACATTTGTATTTGTTGTTTATAAAATTATCCTTATTTTCTTAAGAAATCCAATTCGTTTCACGTTTATACATACCATTATTTTTATGCTACTTGTGCATGTAACATCTTATAGTATAGTTCTAATTTTTTTACTTAATTAATAAGCAGCGCAGGAAATAAAAATAGAATATTTTTCTGAGTCACGAATAGTGCGGTGTCTTCAATAATTAAATGGGGCAAGCTTAAGACACAGGATGCGTATAAAATTCGTTCAAACAAACTATAGCTGACGCGTCGAATTGAATGTTATGTATAAGATACGGAAATTAATTGTTAATTAATTATTAACAATATATTAATTGTGATGTAATTATTATTAAGAATTATTGACAATGTAACAATGTACTCTAATGCATGTATTACAAACTTTCTCACTTTGTTATATTCTTTACATTAAGTAGGCTTACTTACTAGTGTAGCATTTTTCGGAAGAAAGGGAAACTGTTGCTTAGTGGCAACGCTGTAAGTAAGCGGTGTGACCTTGACGATACTAGTTCCATGCAGCTGACTTTAATTAAATCTGATTGGTTAATCTGGCTATAAATCCATTGTTATCAAAATCTGAATTCTTTTCAAAATCCTTGTATATCTTCTGATTGCTTTTATTCCTCTGTCTTCCCTCCTAAGTATTAACTATTATCACTGTTATTTGTATTTCCTTTCAATGATTATTTTGATATCCCACAAGTTTGGGTTATTTTATTTTTTATGATTTTACAATTATTTTAATATTTGCTAATTACATTTATCTTTTAATTTAAATCCTTATTATAATAATTTGCTTTAAAAATGATTTACAAATTATCCTTGGTTAGTTATACGCCTCAGATTTGCTAATTTCTTTGTTAACTTATTACAATTTGTAGTTGTTTGTTCTTGACAGTTAGGCATTTCATAGGTTTAAGTAGCCATTATGTGTATTCCTTATTTTGTACAAATTACATCTATTTTTAGCCTAATGGGCTTTATTTTGTTATTATAATTGGTTGTGTTATTTATTGATGTGTTTTGGATCTGTTGTAGTGTTATTAGTATGTTACTATTATTTTATACATCATGAATTGCTAGTTATTTACTATCTGGTTCTCTCGTTTTCTAAGTCATACATTTCTTTACTTTCTTACTTATTTAATTTGCTAATAATAACAAGGTGGCTATTATTTACTATTTTTGATCACATTAAATACAACATCTAGGCCTATGGTCTGTATAATTCTTCCAGCCATATCCTATTCGTAAACTTGCTTAAACAATTATTTAACAATTATTGGGTAATATTTGTTTACAGTTCATCTCATTTTATATTAGTTTTTGGGTGATAAACAACATCACATTTTTTTAACTTACTTTAATAATTATCCCTTGTAACATGGGGTGTTTATTGATTTGTTTTAACTTCTTAATTCTTAAATAATCTGTACCTTCACTCCATGATAACACTATCTGTTTTCTCTTTCATGGGATTCTCCCTTTTAATTATAATTGTATTCAATTAAACTTAACAATAATATTCTTTCTTAATTAATACTGTTTTCATCACTTTTCAGTGTTCATTATATCTCAATTAACTGTTTACACTTAATACTATTCTTAACAACTTTCTTAATGACTAATATTTTTCACTGTTAATCCTTTAGTGTTTCTTATTGATTTATTAGGTGTTTATGCCTTTATCCTTCACTATTTTTCACAATACAAACATTCTTTGTTATACATTATTCTCATTTAATCATCACCTTCACTTTTAAATTATTTATTGTTTATTATAATTTATTTAGTGTTTTAGTTAGTGTTTGTTTAGTGTATTTAGTGTTTCTTTCAATTGTCATTTACTTTTTTATCCATTAATTGATAGTAATATTTACTTTTTTACATAGGTTAATTATTGGTGTCTTTTCCAATATTACATTTGAGTGTACCATTCTCCTGCTCATATTCTTTATTACTTGATTGTGTCTTATCATTTGTTGTCATTTTTATTTCTCTTTACCTTTGGATTGTTCTTTTTCATTTTCCTCCTTCTTCATTTTCAGTGTATTTGGTTTATATCTTGGTTTTCCACCTTCTCCTTTGGGTTCATTTTAATATTTGGCATTGAGTCATTCAATTCCTTTAATTTGTTTCATTTTTGTTTGGTTAATCACTTTCTTCTTCATTTGGTTTTATTCTTGTTTGTTTTTTGTTGTTCCCTTCTTCTTTTGTTCTTTTTATTTTGGTCAATCACTTGGGTTAGGTCATTTCGTCGTTTGTCATGTCATGTCCTTTTATTTTCTTTATTTTAAACATTTTATTTTATATGAATTATTATTTTATATTCAGAATCATCTTTTTTATCCCTGGTATTGGGGTGGCTTATTTGTGTTGGGTCGCTTATAACATAATGCCTCTCATAGTTTTTTATAAAATTATCAGTTATAATTTATTTTTTCCTTTTCTTTCTTGTTTGTTTCTTCCTTCTTATTTCTCTTCTTACTTGATTCATTCCATTTCATTTGGATCTGTTTTTATTTATTTCCATTAGTGTGTTCTCCCTTTTATATAATTTTTTCTCTAACTTTTTAGTAGCTGGTTTCTTCCATTACTACTCATTTTTTCTGAGACCAGAGGAACATCATCTCTGCTCAGTTTATTTGATTGCTGGACCTATTCAACAGTCAATCTTAAATACCTTTTTTGTCAACTTGTGACTTAAATTAATAATAACAATATTTTTTGGGATTGTCCACTTTGTGGTTTGTTTTTAGATCACTTTAACCTTTTACTCATTCTTCCTTCCACTGTACCTTTGCTATATACTGTTATCTACTCATACAGTTGGTTGTTTTTTATTTATTTAGTTGTTAATTTCATCATTCCTAACTTTTCATTAGTTTGTTTTTCTTTTATTCTTGTGATCATTTTAATTATCTTAGACATCTCTTTTCTTTCTCTTGGTTGTTTACCAATATTCTGCTTTAGCCATTTTCTGTATATTTGTTTTATAAATAACTTCTTTTTCTTCCTCGTACCAGTTCAGATTTTTTTTTTCTTTGAATACATTGAATTCATTATAATTTTAGGTATTTGTCTTAACAGTTCGTGCTTGATTTTATTTTTGTTTAATGCATTTTGTTTGAAATATTTTAAATAATTTTTGTAAGTTAGTTTTTCTTACTTTCTAGGAATTTTTTGTGACTTATTCCTTTCATGGTACTCTTTGTTTAAATATTATCGTAAGTTTGTGGTTCTTACTTTGTTTTGGGAATTTTTGTAACTTATTCCCTTATTATAATTTTTTATATTACACTTCATATGTCAACTTTATATTATTGGAAGTTGATCTTATTTTGTAGGAATTTTTGTAATTTATTCCTTCTTTTATATTTTATTATTTTAGGTTGGTTTTGTGAATACTTTGCTTTTTGCTTTTTTTCTCAATTTTCTCCATGATTCGGCTATAACATTTGTTTTCATCATACGGGTCTTCTGGGTTGACTGGGAAATCTATTAATTCTTGTATCTTTCTATGGGGTTTTCTTCCAAACATCATTAAATATGGGGTGTTCTCAATAAACTAGTGGTAACTTATATTTAAAAATACTTCGGTTGAAGCTAAATATTTCTGCCATTCCTTTTAGTTATCATAGCAATAAGTTCTTAGCAATAAGTTCCCACCTCTCTTAACACTCTTTCTGCGGGATTATTACTAGGATGGTATTTGGATGTTTTATATGTTTTTATGTTCACTTTTAATAATTCATCTCTCCACTTCTTTCCTTTGAATTGTGTCCCGTGGTCTGTTATTATCATGTATGGTTTTCCAATTTCTGTGATGTATTTATTTTTTATTATGTCTAATATTTTCTTCATAGTAGCTCGGTTTATTGCATATAATTTTGTGTACTTGGTGTTGTAATGGGGCGAAAAAGGGGTATTTCATTTTATTTTATTTTTATTGTATATATATATATATATATATATATATATATATATGTGACCAACGCAGCAAGTCCCATACCTCAAACGGTTTTATTCAAACAAAGAACAGTGGAGTACGATTTTGAACGGAGGTGTTGTAATGGAATGCGGTGTATGTTTTGCAACGCAGTATGATTCCAAGAATTTGTTACGCACAATGTACGCGCGAACACCAGCATGTGCGCAGATGACGCTTACAGCCTCGAGCCACGTGACTAATGGCATTCGAATATCGTCGACTCATGGGGAACATTGATAGCCCATGTTCCATGTGCAGCGATGAACAATTTGTCATAAGCAGGCTGTGGGTTCCCGTTATGAACAACCGTGGTAGGGAGGCACTTTGGTAACGTGCAGTCAGTCGACTTCACCTATAGGCCGCATGTGGTCCTTTTATTTTCTACTCGAGTATTTTTAAGGTCGGCCAACCGATTCAGTGTATAAAGAATGTGTAAAACAGTTTGAAGTATTAACACAACCAGTGAACTAACTAAGTGAAAATTTTACATAACAATGGAACAATAACATTTTTCATATCAAAACACCGAACTTAGTGTGAAGCTCCGAAGCTCCATGCAGTCGACGGGGACACCGTTGTAACACGTAACCATATCCATTTAAATCAAATTCTTATTTTATATAAAAAAGGGGATAATTTGTATTAATTTGTAACAATGAGGTAATTAAAAACGTGGTGTTAGAGAGTAAGGTCGTGAGCATAGCAAGTGTTAATGAAAGTGAGAGAGAGTGTGATGAAAGGTTAGGTGGGCAAAGGGCAAGTTTTCCCCAAGTGTATGGTGAAACAGAGGTTTCACAAGTGTTCTATGAGGACAGAGTTTCCTCCAGTAGTTGTGTGGAAGACGAGGTGTCTTCAAATAGTCCCTTAATTTGTTGTAATATTCTTGGAAGAGCCAAGAAATATAGTAAGTTTGTTGTGCCCTTTGCGTGGTATGAAATAGGTCAGGGGGGTTGTGACAGATGTTATTATGGTGAGAGATATGTTGAGAGAGAGTTGTGTGTAGATGGGGAGATAAAAGTATTTAAGTCAGGTAGAAGTTATAAAGAGTTGATAGAGAGGTTAGGATTGGAGAAAATAAACTATATGAAATACTTACCTTGTGAAATAGATATTGATGATTATTTTTATGATACTGTTGTAGATGATAAACACTTACCTTATGATGCAATAGGTATAGTGGAGGAATATGATGATAAAATAACTTACCTTATGTTGACTAAAAATACTGATGGAAACAGAACAAAAATACCAATGTAGACGGGCTTTATGAAATAATTACTGTGTCAATATAATTAACGAAAGTAGTCATTATAATAATAATTATAATTTAATGTGTGTCGATAAGAATGAATTGTGTTATAAATACATCAGGTTAATATATGATGATGGGGGGTTAAATAAAAATCAGTGAATGGACATTTTAAATATTTTAGTTTATGGTAATGACCTGGCTAACTTATAAAATGAGGTGTGGTAAACGAAAAATTAATGACGAAGAATTGTAAATAAATTTACAGAGAAATTAATTATGTTGTGTTGTAAAATGTATTTTATGTAAACAAGATGTGTACGTAGTAGAAATTGATGTAATAATGATAATAATATATTGGCAGACTAAATAAATAATGGGAATAATTATGAAGGTGATAATAAATGAATTGTAATTGTTTTGGAGTAAAGTAATTAAAATAACTTGTGTTTTCAATAAGTGATTGAGATAATAATTTGAGATGAAGTAATTAATTAATTTAAAAATGTATAAAGAAATGTTGATAATGAATTTAAGTGATTTTATATGATTGGAATTTGATAATAAATAATAAATGAATAAATGTAAAATGTGTTTAGTTGTGGAATCATATGATTGTTATAATGTTTCAGAAGATACATGGAGTTATGTACATGATTTGGTGTGGTGAATGTTTATATTTTTGTGTCTATGACAGTAATCATGTTGTATTCGAGTATATGAGTGATGTACTGTAAGTATGAAGTTTATAATGCAGTTTAAATCAAATAGAATGTTTTAATGATAAAATTTAAACGAGTTTCAGAGGTTCAAATTAAATAATGAAATTAATTTGAGGTAGTTATAAATTTTCTAGTGTAATTTTCAATGGTTAACTTAATGTAAAATGTTGTATAAGTTAGAGTTTGGGTGACAATAAATATTTAAATAAGGCATTTGAATTAGTCAGAGTTAATTTTAAAGGGGTGTTAAACAGAATAAGATTCTTGGGAATAAAAGTAAGATAGAAACTGAGTATTGTTATTGATATATTAAGCACTATCAGTTTCAGCCTGGATGACATCGCAACCACTCGCTCTCCTTTACGGTCTGGTTCAGGCATGGCCCATTCCAAAGCCTTAGCATTGGAATCGCCGGCCGCAAAAATTTCTCCTTCCATTGTTTGTATAACATCCTCCAGTCTGTCCATCCTAGCTCAAAAAATGTCAATACGCTCATTTGGTGTAATGTACCGCATCCATGGCTGTCAATGTAGACCCGCTGACAATGTGAAACCCATATAGCCGCAGTCCCTAGGTTGTTTGAATACCAAGTAGGTGTGTCCTTTTCTCTATACTGTCGGCTAATGATGATATGTCAACGTTATGTTCCAGTATGATTTGCGTCAGTAGGTCATAGGCCAACCTACTTCTTTGCATATCTCCTTGTAGGACTTTATCCATTTAGGTTTTGTTTTACCTTGTTCAATGCCCTTCAAAGTACTGGACATTTATCAGAACCTGAAATGTGACTTACGTCCAATCCTGTCTGCTGCAAGTCAGTGCACAGATGCAGCGTGGATGGCTAATACAGTCTTTGGCCATATGTTCACGGCTTCCGCACTGAAAGCAGAGTCCTTTCTTTTCTGAACCACTACATGCTCTAGCGTGGTGTCCATTGGCAAGACATCTGAAGCATCGAGCGATTACAGCTTTTATTCGTATTTGGTAATTCACCCAGCTGATCTTTACTCTTGCGGTTTTTAATAGATGATTGACGTCCTCTTTATTTAAGGTGTCAATCGTATCTTTAAGCCGATGCTGTTTCCCTTTGCTACAAAGATCCTCCGTTCTCCGCTACTGTTAGGCAAATCGCGTGCAAGTGCGCTTCTTACATAATTTTCTTTTGTTAGAGAGTCCAGATCTCTAATCTATAAACTCGTAATTGGTATTAAACTCTTGACTGTACCCAACTAACCAATAGCTGATCGAATAGTGTTGTCTAGTTTCGCTTTCATTGCCTTATTTTCGTTTTATTTTTCCCCGTCTCCGCAAGGATATCTCCTGCCTTTGTTTGGCTTATGGATCTAACATCTACCTTGACGTCCTCTTGTTTGAAATTACTTTGTATTACACGAAGTATCTCAGCGTAGGTTTTCTCCTGCTCCGGTCTAATGAGTGAGCCTCTGTTCGTGCCCTATTTGTGGATCTTTCTTGACGATGTTTCCTCTGAGTCCTATCTTCTGAAGCTACTTTGCCTTTGGCCCTGTTCACTTTCTTGTTCTTTCGCCGGATTTCGTTCCATCCATTTGGAGGGAAGTCATCGTTTTCTCTTATTCCCCCTGATCCTTATTATTATCTATCTTCCCTTTCTCTATTTCAAATCTGATGGAAACAGTAGCGACCGCTCTCTTATTTGAAGTAGACTCCGTCTGTGTCCTTGTTGATTGTAGAGTCTGTCTAGCTTTCCTACAAATGCCAAGGTTTGCTTCGATGACTTCCAGAGATGACTTCCAAAGAGTGTAGTCCAGATTTAATATCCATACTGATATTCGTCTGTCTGGACAGAGGAGCCATCATCTTTTTGACAACAGCTTTAGATTTCTGAAGCTCTGTAACTTCTTTTGCGCCTGCCTCCTATATCTGTTGGTAAATGAGTTCGACACACTGTTCTACCCCTGAGCGTCCAGCACCCAGATTTGTCTCTTCTGATTTTTAGCGTTCTGAAGAGCTACATTCCAAGCTAGCCTCGCCGACCACAGGTTCACAAAAAATAATGGTTGCCCCCTCCCCCAGAATCCGTGGGATCTGCCTCTGAAGAGGGTCGATTTTCCAGCATACCTGGAGTGCCACCTGGGGTATTGCATCTGTTTATTTTACTCATTGCCCATGTTGTACTGATTTTTGAAAAAGAGAGTAGTGAGAAAAGTACATATCCCTAGCCTTTGAATACTCTAATAGCATCGGGACCAGGAAAACAAGAGGTGGTCAAGGAAGACCGACAGGCCACCTTAAAGCATAGGAACCTCACCCAACACAAGTTGAAGCAAAGTGAGAATCCAGCTAGAGGCCCCTGGGGGAAGTAGTAGTAATGGTAGTGGTGTTATTATTAACATCGTTGAAGCCATGCTTCAAGGGAAGGACACTTGGAACTGAGTTGCAGGCTTCGCAGAAGATTCTTCGGGCGAAGAAGATAGATTTGGACAATCCGATAATAGAAAAATAACAAGTCAGATGTTTGCCCCAGCGCTGAAGAACAATAGTCCTAGCCCGAAGTAGTGTGTCAAACAGCTCCAGATTAGTGTAAGTGAAAAGGAAAGGGAGGTAGTTTGTTAGTGGCTCGGGTGTAATACTCAAACCACAGACCGCGGAAGTGTAGACTTTTCTGGTCATTTGTACACCAGATTTTTCCACCTGCCCTGGTAAAAAAATATTATTATTATTATTGTTATTATTATTTGTATTATGTTATTGTTATTACAAGAAAGATCATTCACTAAATATCTGCAGCTCATTCTTTCTCGACATGATTATACTTAGTGTTGAATCTCTCCACAAGGTACCAGTGCAGCTCTTTCTTAATTACAATGATCACCGGCCGGTCTCACTCTCATGTGTCTTATGTCAGAACCCGCTATTTATCCATCTCCGTTTTTTGCATATCCGTCTGCACCCGAGCCTTCTATAGCTTAATTTTTGTTTCCACGATTGAACATAAATTTAGTGTAACACCTTCTGCACAGGACACCAAAAAACATTTAATTAAAGGGCAAAGTATCTCGTTGACAGGGATAAATAACTACACCATCACGACAATGCATAAATTTTCCATGACTTCTACTGTACAGTGTTTTTATGAATAACAAACGTATTGCGTAAATAGAATAATAATACTATTTATTTTAAATTTCGGAAAAAATTATCCAGTGCAAATAGACTGGCTTACGCCTTTCCTTCTACTAAAATAAAAATTTTTAAACTTTACTTGTTACAAAAATTAATTTATCATTAAAGTTATATTTCTGTCACCTTGTACAGCGTTACAGTATATTTCCGTAAGCCTCATACCCCTATTGCAAAAATTATTAAACAGTTACGTAGTCTACATTACTTATTTAATACGATTTAATAGAATTCAGTACCTTCAAATTGTTTTTTATAATAACAATTTTGCAAATTAAATTCTTTAGAGAGAATCGTTTTTGGTACTATTTAGAATTTGAAATATCTGGAAAATAAATAGTTTTCATTAGTATTTAGTTTTCAGAGGATCAAAACCCTTTTCAAGTAAAAGAAGTTAGTCCACTACGCTGTGTTAAAATGTACAGTGTGCTGCTTCAAGGGATAGGTTACACGTTATTTTAACCCCCCTAATGGTTGTCGGTCGGTGTATGTGATAGGGCAAAGAAGTGAACTTTAATGTTACTGTGATTGCTTCGTTTGTGACGTGACGTAATTGTATTGATCTTACAGTAGCAACATTACGACAGCGTTGCGTTTTGCGATTAAAAGTATCAATAAACCGTCCAAAATACGACGACAGATATGTGCTCTTTTGGATTAAATTTTACAGTGCAAACGTGTTACGTAATATGATTAAAATTTAGCTAGTTATTTTCTTCTATTTTTGAATGAAAAAAAAATATAAGTATGTTGCTGCTTAGTTTTCATTCGTACATGAATTGTAAAAATAATAAAGAACCATCAATACCCAGCCAGTGAAAAAATTAACGAAAGAATATTAGGCCTACTGAAAGAAATATATTCACGAATACATATGAGAGAACACGAACAAACGCACACAAGATATAATATAAAAAGTAATTGAAATGTAAATGTGAGGATACCTAGTGCTTAACGTCTGGATTTAGTAAAGCAAACATTGTAACGCTCTAAACCTCCATTTCAGACACAGAGACAACAGAATTAATTAAAAACCCTAACCCCCCTAATGAATAATAATGAAGGAGGATTCAAAATAAAATTAAGTTATGAATGTTAAGTTTTATATATTTATAGAAAATGTCTATATAAATTATTCTAATTATTGGTTAACATAAAAGTGATTTTCGATTATAGTGAATACTAAGTTTAAATCATTTGCTTAAATACATTACGAAAAACTTATAGCGGCCGACTTGTAAGTTTAAAGGTACAGCAATTTACGAAACGGTGTCAGTAATCATTTACGTAAATATTAAATAAGAAGCACTATTTATCTTACATATGTTTCAAATCGAAGTCTCTTTCTTGAGAACTTCGTTTCTATAGATATCCCTATTTTTCTTATATTGAAATTGTTTCTTTTTTTTTATAAAAAAGCTTTTCTTCTAACACAAAGTTACTCTGTTCTCTCTTTCTCTTTCTCATTCTAGATTTTCAAGAAACGGAGTAGTTAAGTTTGTCATCTTCTGTTGCTGACTGTAATTTTAACGGGCCATTATACATTGTCGATTATACTACTGCAATTCAGTGATACTATCCGTACAGGAATCTACAGAAAATTCCTACAGTAGCATAATTATGAGCTGTTCCTGGGAGGGGGCAATGAGAATATTATCTTATAAGTTAGATCCCCCTTTTTCCTCAGTAGAAATGAGATATTTAGGATTCTTCCCACATAATTATTTATACAAATTTGTTTATCTGCCATCTGAGGACCACATGCCAATTTTAGTTCTTTATTCTTTGTTCTTTTCTTTTTCTCCAATATTTTTACAATTATTTATGAGCTTTATTTTAAAACAAACAACAGCCTTAGAAGTAGGCCTACGTTTAGTGCTTACGGAATCACTAAAATATGTAATAGCTTTGGAGGTGATTGATCCCCCTGATCACTACCGTAGTTGCACCACTAGGTTCCTATATCAGTATAAAACTCTGTGTAAGTGATCAAATCAAAAGTCCGATATAGTGTACTTCATTATTGTATTTGCCTGTAGTCTCTCAGAATGTTTACATGTGCGCTAATGTTGTTATATTAAAACAGAGCAATCGTTAGTATACTGAAATAATATATTAAACACCAGGAACAACGTTTATATCATAAGTTACATTAAGTTTTCTTATAAAAAAATGACACTCTTATTACGAAAATTCTTTTATATGAATAGATACATCAACTGTGCAATATGCACAAATGATAACAAAAATGACTAAGACAGTATGCTTACCATACGGAAATTACACTTTGATAATACGAAGCGCACTAATCGTATATACTCGCTAGCTTTCTGACCTGGATGCTATATACCTCCATCCAAGCCTTCTGTCACCAAAATGAAGACTATAAACTACCTGACATTTCTACATCAGTCGGCTATTCACCCAAAGTTCTAGCTAACGCGTGTTTTTACTAAAAGTTGGAACACTATTGTCTGCAACTGTATACACACACATTGTTAACTGGGAACAACCATGTTTATCACTTATGTTTCTATGACACACATCACCAATTAATGTCCTACCTGTGACACCAGCTGTGGTAGCAAAATGTATCATGTGTCCTATAATTGTGATAAATTTTATTGTTTCCTTCATTTTGTGACCTCTATGACGCTTTCAATAAGACCATTAAGTGGATATGACAAAATTGAACAGCCTCAGTTCAATTATTCTACACCTTTTCTTCATTATTGTTTCCATTTACGGTTGTCTTCTTGTTTGATTCGAAAATGTTATACCTAATTTAGTCGTAATGACTGTAGAGCTTTCCAATGTGCGATTCGTTTAAAACCCCAACTGTGCTTATACATAACACACACTACACACATGCTTCTGAACTAATACACACTACAAGCATTATGTCTTCTATTAACAAGAATAACGATTAGTATTATGGAACTACTAAGAGTAGGCGTGATTTATTCCATTAAAGTAATGACTCTGACGACGGGCAAGTAGAAGATGCCATTTAGTTTAGAATATTCAATGTTTTTTTCTTTCTAATATAAGATAGAGATTAAAACCTGAAGCGCTACTTGAATGAAAGTTGTGATGGTGAAGATATGACTTACATCTTTAACGACGAATTCAGAATGAACTGACAGTAATTACAACCGGCTTTTGTTATTTCTCGTATCTTATATGTCAAATTCAGTAATCGAACATACAATATGTCACACATAAAACGTTTTGTAGTCCAAACATACATAAGAATATATTCTGTATTTTATAATTATTCTTTGAATAATATACAATGATAAAGAGCGCATTAACACCAAAAATATGGATGAAAAGGAGAATTTTAATTTTGTTTGTTTTTGTTGGGGGTACGATTAATTTTTGGTTTACGGGCAATACAATTTTTGCGGAAATCTTCAAAGAAGCAAAAAAAAAGAATGGTGAACTTAAGAGATATAATACAATCTAAAGGAATCAAGTAATAACTCTTGTTCATTAAAAATTATCAGCTATGAATTAGTTGTGTTACAGTTTGAAGAAAACATCAAACATTATTGGCTTAATTAAAAAAAAGCGAAGTTTGAGCTACACTAGTAACCGACAGCCGTCTTTACGTCCATAATTTTAAAACAATGAACCCAATGAATATAAAAAAATAATTTATTGCTTTAGTGATAACGAGTCGCATCCAAATGAGAGGTATACAAATTAATCGACGCCTACTACTAAAACTAATATTGCACTGATCAGGTGTTTCATCTGCGTTTCGTGCACTGTACGTAGGAGGGTTTTCTGTACGCCTCGTTGGGAGTACCCCGCTTGTTCACTCGGTGATCGGATTCTGCAGGGTAAGTGTAATGTGTAGAACTTCACTTATGTGTACTCGTTATATGGTGTCGTTCACTTACAAAAGGATTTATCACTGATTGGTAAGTTCAAGTTTACGATACCGTGCCTATTTACGTTTCCAATATTTTATAATTAATTGGCTGACAACAGCTACTAATATACCACCTACCCCAGTACAGCCGACATGTTATAAAATTACTTTGAATAGCTTGCTTGTGAATTAATCTTATTGTCAATGATGAGCTAACATGCCAGCCTTTATTTTTCGTGCTGAAAAACACTCGTATTAGAAAAGGTTTCCTTGTTACACATATACTTGACTTACGCTATACCCAAAAAATAATATAAGTTCCCAATTAACAAGTTTCAATAGTGCCTAACGCTGGTAAATAAGTGCCAATGTCAGTCCCCTGATAGGAGTTCTTACCACTTGAATTCTCAGAGCTGTGTGCTCCTGCTGAACTGCAGAGTACGAGCCACTTATAGTCAGGCCAATCCTAATATAATTTGGGCAAGGCAAAAAAAAAAAATCGCAAGCGTACCTTTTTCACATGCCTATGAAAACCTGTATTTAATTAACGTTGCTACTAATTACCGACTCATAGCTACGTGAGGAGCAGCACAGTCCCTCTTCTTCAGCACTACAACCCAACCCAACACCAATTTCTTCAAAGTCTTCTATCCACTACCATCTTGGCATAACCCCTCACATCTACTCTTCTGAGATCTTCTAGCACATCGTCCAACCATATTATGCTAGGTCGGCCCCTCGTTCTGCATTTATAGACTTGCGCCCTCAAGATTGTCATAATGCTGATTATCCATCCGCTCTAGATGGCCTAGCCATTGTATTCGTTGAGCCTTTATGAATCTTACAATCTATAATTATTTTTATTTTTCTGAGTTACATACATTAATATTTATTTCTCTTATAAAACAATTGTTGTTACCTAATTAACTTCATTTGTTTTTATTATTGTTTACTGAATAAAGAATCATTTAATAAAAAGTTTAGTACTTCAACGATTAGTAGTTTTCAATAATTACTTAACTTTTACATTAACTTATTTGTCCAATTTTTTAATTATCTTCAGTGAATAATATTACGCGCATATTGAAATCCGCTCACGGGGAATTACATGCTTGATGCAAGACGTATTAAAACTACATAATTTATTTTATGTACGTCTTACTAACTGGAGCAGAAAATTCAATTAAGGCCGCGTGAAACTTTTCCTGTACGCCAAATTGACTAGCTATTATTTCGCACTTACTGCTGAATACTCAACGTAAATTTCTAGAAAGGTTAACTCCGTTTTAATAACATAAAACTTTTATGAAAAACACTGGTTTAGACCGTTATCTTATAATGAGTAACGGGTTTACTCACTGAAATTCTAATTTGAAATAAAAATTTAAAATACCACTAACATTGCTTTCTTTGTACAAATTATTGTTTCCAAGTAACTTTATTCAAAATACAAATTTGTTTGTTACTTTGTAATTTGTTACTTTCAAACAATTTGTTACTTTTAAATGCCCAAAAGATAGAAGAGCTAATGAGCCTACTTGAAGTCATTTTGGGTCAAAATTATTTTACTTTCGATGACCAGTTTTTCAGTCAACGTGATGGTTTAGCAATGGGCTCGCCGCTGTCTGGTTTGCTTGCTGACATTTATTTGAACTTTTATGAAAACACATTTATGTTTTCTAACAACATTCACAAAAATAATATCATATTTTATGCACGTTATGTTGATGACACATTTATAATATATAAAGGTACTTTACGACAGATCGAAAATTTTAAAAACTTTATGAATAATATAAATACTCTTGAGACTGAAACAAATATTAATTTAAACTTTTTGGACTTAACAGTTACTAAACACATTGATAAACTGAAATTCAATAGGCCCTATCTATAGGAAACCAACCACCACCGATGTAACCATACATGTCGACTCACATCACCCCTTTTCGTAAAAAATTATAGCCTTTAATTACTTTATACACAGACTTTTAACAGTACCTCTTGACGACGAGGATTTTAATGACGAACTAAACACAATAAAATACATAGCTCAAGCCAATGGCTACAATAGTTCCATGATTGAAAACCTCCTCAGGAAACAAAAGCGCAAGCTATCTAAACCTCGTATAGAAAAAGACACTAAACCATTTTTATTTCAACGACGTACACCAACATAATGCCAAAAATTTTAACGAGTGTGTTAAATAATAACAATAGAACCGTAATATTTAAAACTAACAATAATCTTATGAACATACTCTGTAATAAAATAACTATCCCTTTAGAAAAGAAAACGGGGGTGTATAAATTATCCTGCGATGATTGTGAATGCTTCTATATCGGCCAGACGGGAAGTGGTTTCCAAAAACGTTTTATTGAACATACACCTAAGCACAATCTGAAGTTTAATTACCTTGTATCCGTCAGTGACTTCGTTTTTTGCGTTTTTCATATAGACGCGTTTCGTGACATGTGTCACATCATCAGTATCCTTCGTCAATCGTTAAAATTCACATAAAAACACATTTGCACATATTTAATATATTAAGTCACAATAACAACACACATAATACGATATAACTTCGGCTCCGCTGGACCGGTCCGACCGCGACGAAGTCACTGACGGATACAAGGTAATTGAATTATTTTGAAATAGTGACTTGGATACTATACAAAGCAAAATAAATACAATCTGAAGGGTCAGACAACACCACCAAACGTAAAATCCAACTATGCACGTCACTTGATAAACGAAAATCATATATATACAAGCTTTGTTTCCAACTTGAAACCCATTCATTTTTGTAATAAAGGCACTTACTTACATGAACGCCTTAGAAGAATTTGAGATATATAGGGCGTACAATGACGCACACAGTCGTGACTTCGTGTTAAACAATCATTTAAATTTCAAACCCGCTCTACGATACCGCAATAAACCTGTTTACACGGTAGCTATTGATAATCAGTGTCCGATCGGTCCGACTCGAGTGCGCACTCAAGTAAAGCGGGTATGTATGTAATCGTTTTCGAATATTTGTATTTTAATATGTAACGACCTCGCAAGAGTGAATTTTTATTTTATTTATTTCTGATGACGAGACATATGTCTCGAAACGCGTAAAATCAAATCAAAACGCAAAACGAAGTCACACGACGGAAGAAATAAGGTTAATATTATACAGACTTTGTCAATAAGTGACTTGGATTCCATATCAAACATGTCTTTCAAGTTTTGCTTAAAGCGTTGTCCATCGGTTTAGTATCGCTACACAGAAGATTAGCAAAAACAGGATTTAAAATTATGCTACTTTAATTCAAATTTCGTTACTAATTTTCGAGTGAATGCGTAATTTAATACAAACTCGAGTGAGCTATAAGTTATTAACTTAGTTAAAATTCCATAACTTAAGGAAAGTTCAATTTTTACGAATTGATAAGTTTTAGTCGTAAGCAACTACAGTTGCTCTATTTTCGCTGAAAGAGTTTTGTGGTGGGAACTTTTAACAACAACACATTTTTGGTTTGACAACAACGTTATGTTTTTGTTATACTGTGATGTGTCATCCTCAGTTGTAAAGCTTTATCACCCAGGGTGCCACATCACAGTATAGGTGAATATTTTGGTATTCGTAACAATAACAACAAAACGTGGCTGTCAACTGAAAAATGTGTTGTCATTCTATATATATGAATGATGTTGTGCAAAGTTTCCTTCTTAATTTATTTTACCGGAAATCATAATTAGCCCAAAATTCGTAGAAAACAAGTGTTTGTAAAATTTTACGTACATTTCGAAAACACGTTTAATGTTTAAAGTAAATTTGTAAATGATTTCTCAGTACAAGTGGAACATAACATAGTTTAGGAAACTCCATTAAACTGTTTTTTAAATGAGCGCTGTAAGACCACACCTACTTTTTCAAATGCTTTTATTTTCTTTAAAATAAAAACACATGTTTCCATCAGATACTTCTCAGCAGTAACTCCGCTAAGAGTATTACAGAAAGTGCTGTAGAAGATACTAATTAGCGTAAATGTTTCAATGATAGCATAAGCGGATTACACTGGCTCACCGTTACACAGTTTGGTTCATAAAACGATTCATAAAAAAAGAAACAGGATTACTGCAGGCAAAATTTAGTTTTTCATTAAATAAATCACTTTAAACGAATTGTTACTAGTTTTAATTTCGGTTTGATTTAACATTTCGTGCAATCGTTTTATTTAATAGGCCTACTATTCATTTTTCATGAAGAAAGCTGTGTTGGTGGTTAAAATCACAAGCAAAATGACCACTGTTGCATACCACTATATAAAAATTATTCCGATTAGCGCTTTCAAGCTTCACAGCCCATCATCAGATCGGAAAATCTGACGATAAGCTGTGGAGCTTGAAAGCGCTAATCGGAATAATTTTTATATAGTGGTGTGCAACAGTGATCATTCTGCTTATTAATTTTTCACCATATAACAACGTTACGCGTATTAAGAAAATCATTAACATGTTTCCAAAAACGTAGACCAATGTACTAAAATTATTTAACATAAATGTAGAATACATTAACTTACAATTATTGATAAAGACACATATTTTCATTTGCAGTGTTTTCTTTTTACAGTTTGTCACGAATTTAACAAGAGAATAGCAACAAAAACTGTCAGTGATACATAAACGTTAATTCATTCCAGTGACGATTTTCACTTTACCCAAGGTTCAAACTTCCCTGTGTAAAACAATATCATAGAAATGTGATAGTAATTTAATAATTTGTAACGTTAATTACGATAATACTACAATCTTTGCAAGAAAAATTAATGGAAACGTAAATTATTGCCTAGTCCGCTAGTGTGATTAGGTGCAGTGTTGGTAGTTGCATACAATTAATAGAGTAAAAAAAAGTAGAAACTGTAGAAAGTGTGCTGACGGTAACATTTAATGCTACGAAACTTTTTTATAACTATGTAAATAAACTTTACTTATCTAAATAAAATGTTAGTTAGATTGGATAAATCAATTTAAATAAATAAACAATGTAAATTCATTGTTTCATATGGACTAACACAGAAACGAAAATGAGAGAAAAGGACAAGATAAACAAAATTGGAACTAGTAGATTATTCAGTTTTGATTTCTAATAGCTTATAAAACCAATTGCTTGAATAGTTGAAGTTTACTTGTTTTACTTGTAAGTTAGGTTTTTAATACATGAAACAAAACAGAATGAACGGAACGAAAAATAATTTTAACAGTAACTACTGCTAAGTACTTAAAACATCAGCACTCCGCGATCGTGTGTTGAAGTTTTCTTCTGAGGTCTAATTTATCGCTACCCTCCCATTAAATCCAAGTCGATAGGTCCGACTTGGATACTGCCAAGCAAAATCGGTGGCTTAGTACAGGCATAGAGTAGCTTAGGCCTGTGTATGTGCGCGCGTGTGCGTTTGTTTTGGTAGCTAGTCATTTCGTATTTGCCGTCTCTCCAGTTGCAAACACGTAATATTGATACTTTTCATACGTAGTGCTGCAACTAATAGCAACGTAATAGTAAAATTAAGTCATTGTTGAGAACATTCAACTACATTATTGATACTTGAAATTATCCACTTTGAAAACTGCAAGAAAAGAAAGAAATGTTTTTATGTTTATACACCGCACACGATGATACAAACGTTTACACTATAATAATATTTAAATAAACTTCTATTGAAACAAAAGTGTAATATAGAAAAACTGGGTTGCGTAATAAGTATTAGCGGCTTGAAAACCACTAACAGGGTGTCATACTAGAAACCAGTGTTGATATAAATCATTTGAAAATCCATGGAAACAACTGTTGCAATACATGAAGGAAGGCTTAGCAAAAACTTGAGTAAGAGGATTGAGAATGCTTGTGTGTTTTATAGATGTGTGTTTACTACGGCTGTTGTGAGCAGCTTAAGGCTTACTCATAATTTGTCGCCTCTCATTAGAATTATGTAACGATTGGGATGGAATACAACATTTCATTATGTGTGACCCTTTGCAATGAAGCCTTTTGCTTTCGTTTTGTGATAAGTAAGAAACATTATGCTAATTTTTCATTAAAACCCCCAAACAAATATGTGAGAAAACGATAGTAGGCTACATAGGAAAAGCCTCCCATAGCTGGATTTGATGAAAATGAATAAAAAGTAATTAAGAAATTACATGTGACGGAAGAAGCTGTCAGAAGAGAATGTAATTAAAAACAAACAGTAGAAAGTTGAGATCTTTAGCAAGAATTGACAGTTTATGTAAATTATTACTGAATAGAGAAGGGATATAATGTTCACCTACTTAAGCCGGAAAGTGAATAAGGGGATACGGCATAAAAATTGTAAGTAGAATTGGGCCGACAAAAGTACTAAGAGCAAAAACAAGTTACTGACTACTAAAGAAATAAATCTGAAAAAAGCAGTTTAAAGTATGTAACTATAGAACAAAGCGGTTTCTGACCGTGAGACATGACAAATGTCTCATAAAGGACAATAGAGCCAGAGTGTCACAATAGGGAGAGAGGACAAAAAAAGATAAAATTTATTCAAATTTGGTCCTGCGTAAAGTCACTAAGAATACGGTGGATTGACAAGGCAATACATTCGTTTTTGTTAACATAAATGAACAAAGAATATTATGAAAAAGTACTTAAATGTTAAAAACAACTTTTTGGTAACACTGTAAAAATCCTTGTTGAGATAAGTAAATTATCAAAACAATAATGTTTTTGATTACACTCGTGAAAAACCACAGGTAGTAAACTAGGTCCCTGTTATATTTTAGCACCATATGCGACGCATATACATAACAGCTGTTAATAAGTCTAATAAACGATTTTGACCAAAGAAAGAAGGCTTTATAATTTTTGTTTTTGTGCATAGATGAGTTATTTATACACAAATAACGTAATTTCACATTTTTGTATTTTTTATAAAACGAAGACTTCTATTTTCCAAAATATACAATATTTTACAAGAAATTACTCAGGGATTAAAGGTAACTTGTATTCTAGTGTGTGTAAATCTTATTCTGCATACTTTTTTATCTATGGAATGAATGTAATAAATCCGTATTTTTTTAAAATTAAGTAAGTCACATAAAATAATATTTTTTCAGTAACTGCTTATCACTAATAAACAGTATATAAGCACCTTGCATATAAGATTATTTAATCTTAGGCAGGCACAAATTGCAAATCTTAACGTAAGGATCAAATATTGAACAAATAATACAGTTATGACGGTCTACTCGATCGTCGTAGGTACAGTGGAAACAAAATATTTACAAGACACCAATTAAGTCACTAATCACACCTTTAATTTTTACATTTAAACAGGTCGTAATTAACAACACAGTCTCTACAACAAATCAAATGAAAATTGTTCAAACGCAATAAAATGTCCACTAAAATTAAACACAATTATTGTATTACAATTACCGTCCGACTATAAAACACATTATTTAACTAATAACCACTTAAAAGCGCACAGTAATATCGCTACTAAAACTCTCGAACCGCACTGTTAATATATCGCACTGAACTGACTGAACGTCGTTGAGTACTGGTATATACACCTCACCAAATTACTAGATTATTCGATAGCGCCAGTATAGTTACCACGTAATTACTTGCTGCTTGACACAGTCCGTGCGCCCGAGCGAAATCTCGCACCGTCTAGAAGATGCGTCAACAAGCACGTACGCCAAACACGTTACATTCCGGATCACTCTGGAACATTCGATAAACACGTAGATCGTTCTGTGATGTCGTAATAATACTGTAGCATCTTTACTAATCGGTCTGTTTGTCAGCGCAATAATGTATGGTTGTCAATATCAAAGTTGTTGTATGTCACAATTATAATGCTTTGCGTTTTATCATTACTCCGTTGTCTGTGCAAACAACCTATTAAAAAAATTGTAAATCCATACTTTAATATAAATTAGGTTGTATTGAAATCATAAAATAGGGTCGGATTGACCCTTAAAAATTTTTTATCGAACAATTTTCTGTTATATGTCACTTAAAATTTAAGTCCAAATGAGGAATAAGAAACATAACTAACTATTTGTTATGTATGAAATGCTGACTGAAAAAAAATATATTTTGATATAGCGGATTCGTGAGATAAAATCCATAACGACGTCTTCACCAAAATGTTATATTAAAACTGTGTTGAAGATAAATTCGATTACACAAAAACCACTCGTTACATAAGCCTGGAAACAAGACAGGAATAATTTATAATAATGAAGTAGACATTAGCATTTCTAACGTATAAAGTCTTAACTATTCGCTACGTATATTATAATTTTTTCGTTCTTTAATCTCTAAGGAAAGGAAGTCAAAGGGAGACATTATTTCTTACGCGACAGTCTAGTTCTATGCTTTTAATATTAAAATAATTATTGTGTGTGTGTGTGTGTGTGTGTGTGTGTGTGTGTGTGTGTGTGTGTGTGTGTGCGTGCGCGCGCAGACGCAAAAAGCAAAATTGTAAAAATACTAATGTGCCGATGATAAGTTTAGAAAACTTACAATTTAATGTGCAAACTTATTGTTTTCTCTCATTATTTTCGTTTTTGCTTTACTCTATTTGTAAACAAAGGATGCCAACACTCGATAATAGATAAGTAAAGTATATTTACATTGTGATAAATGCGTTTCGTTGCGTACCATTTAGTGTTGGCGTCGGCACTTTCTACATTACTTTCTGTATTAATTGTATGCATACTATCAACAGGTAGTAACACTTTACATAATCACACAAGCTGACTAGATAATAATACAGGTTTTGTTAATTTTTCTTACATAGAGTTTAGTATAATCCTAATTTACATCAGTAAGTTTTAATTACAATATAAATCACATACACTTTTTGACACAATTATACAGAAAACAAACAATAAATTGAATCCCCGCGCCAATCCCCTTCCGCCACACACCACCCCCACTTCACCTTCCACACAACCGTTACAAAATGCTGGCAGTCTGTTACCAAAGCTGAAGAAGGCGGATACTACGCCGAAACGCGTCCGATAAAATAGTAAGTTTTTCACATGAAAAAAGTTCATTTTTAGTTAAGTGTAAGTTTTAAGTTCCTAACTATTTTCTCTGATAGTTTTTGACATACGAAAGTTTGAAAGTTGGGTGACAATAATTGTTAACTTCAAAATCGTAACTGAAATGAATTTAGGTTAGTGTGTAAGTAGTAGTTTTTGCTATTCTTATATAAAATCCGTAATAAACTATTAAACTATATACTTATAAATTGTAAATTAATATATGACGTTTTATTATGTTTATGTTAAATAGTTTTAGTATATTAGTACACGTTTTGGTAACTCGTTTAAGGTTTTCCATAAAAACCCGTAACGATGTAATTTCTTAAAAACAGAAAAAAGTAAGCAAAAACTATTGCACAAAATGTTAAATCAAGCAGAAATTGAAACTGATAGGAATTCGTATAAAAGTGATTTATTTAATGAAAAACTAAATTCCTCCTGAAAAAATCCTGTTCCTTTCTTTATGAGTCGTTTTCTGAACCATATTTGGTAACAGTAGTTCAGCCTAATCCGCTTATGGTATCACTCAAACCTTTCTGCTTATTAGTATCTTCTACAACACTTTCTGTAATGCTCTTAGTACAGCTGGTGCTGAGAAGTGTTTGATGAAAACGTGTGTTTTGTGTTAGAGAAAATATAAGCATTTGAAGAAGTAGATACCGTACAGTCCTGCAGCACTTATTTGGAAAAGAGTTCATTGGAGTTTTCTACACAAAATTCGACTTGTACTAAGAAATCATTTATAAGTGTTATTTTAAGCATTAAGCCAGTTTACGAAAGTAATGCTCTTAGTACAGCTGGTGCTGAGAAGTGTTTGATGGAAACGTGTGTTTTGTGTTAGAGAAAATATAAGCATTTGAAGAAGTAGGTATATTCCTACAGCACTTATTTGGAAAACAGTTCATTGGAGTTTTCTACACAAAATTCGACTTGTACTATAAGAAATCATTTATAAGTGTTATTTTAAGCATTAAGCTAGTTTACGAAAGTAATGCTCTTAGTACAGCTGGTGCTGAGAAGTGTTTGATGGAAACGTGTGTTTGTGTTAGAGAAAATATAAGCATTTGAAGAAGTAGGTATATTCCTACAGCACTTATTTGGAAAAGAGTTCATTGGAGTTTTCTACACAAAATTCGACTTGTACTAAGAAATCATTTATAAGTGTTATTTTAAGCATTAAGCTAGTTTACGAAAGTAATGCTCTTAGTACAGCTGGTGCTGAGAAGTGTTTGATGGAAACGTGTGTTTTGTGTTAGAGAAAATATAAGCATTTGAAGAAGTAGGTATATTCCTACAGCACTTATTTGGAAAACAGTTCATTGGAGTTTTCTACACAAAATTCGACTTGTACTATAAGAAATCATTTATAAGTGTTATTTTAAGCATTAAGCTAGTTTACGAAAGTAATGCTCTTAGTACAGCTGGTGCTGAGAAGTGTTTGATGGAAACGTGTGTTTGTGTTAGAGAAAATATAAGCATTTGAAGAAGTAGGTATATTCCTACAGCACTTATTTGGAAAACAGTTCATTGGAGTTTTCTACACAAAATTCGACTTGTACTAAGAAATCATTTATAAGTGTTATTTTAAGCATTAAGCTAGTTTACGAAAGTAATGCTCTTAGTACAGCTGGTGCTGAGAAGTGTTTGATGGAAACGTGTGTTTGTGTTAGAGAAATAAAAGCATTTGAAGAAGTAGATACCGTACAGTCCTGCAGCACTTATTTGAAAAACAGTTCATTGGAGTTTTCTACACAAAATTCGACTTGTACTATAAGAAATCATTTATAAATGTTATTTTAAGCATTAAGCCAGTTTACGAAATAAAAATTTTTTTTTACATATTTCTGTTGTCTACAGTTGTTGTGCAAATTGTATAAAGATATTGAGATTAATGTAGAGAGTTTGTAAAAGTTTTCAAAATGAAAGGAAACGAGCCTTTCACATAATTAATTGTTAAAACAATGTTACAAAATACAGATAAACCAATGAAACACCACAGTGAGCTAGCCTGAAATTTACCCTACACGACACACAAATAGTCAAATCAATTTATGTAATAGCAACGACGTAACCATAACCTGAACAAACAACAAAATGTTCGTATTTCACAAATTTACCAGCACGTTCTGGTGATTTTAATAATTTGGCTATGATGTAGTTAATTTTAAGAACTGCCCTGTAGTTATTAATGCCCGTAAGTTTTCTGTGTACATATTACCCGTGGTCGTTATACAATTTATTATTTAATTTTGAATATTTACATTTTTGAATTTTTTATATTTTGAATATACAATGCATTTGACCCATTGTATGTTCTTTTTGCATCGTGTGTGCCTTATGGGACTGATACCACATTGAAGAATTATTCGAATTGACTTATTAAGTGTATTGTAAACAGCATTTGTTTTATTTCAATAAACAGCATTTGTAAACAACAATTTTTTTATTTCTTCTAATTTAAAATTAGCTAGTCTTTTCACTGATAAAGTAAATAATTTTCTGTATTTATAGATTTTCTCAAACGTTCATAACAGTAGGTTTGCGTATATCACTTATTTCTTAATAAAATCAACAAAAGAACAGTAGAAAGTCATATAAGTGCATGTGTGTGTGTGTGTGTGTGTGTGTGTTGTTTTAACCGTATTCCAATCGTTATACATTTTGCGAGCTTTCCCCTTAACACGTAGTCTATCCTGGTTGAGGAATGCACCCACTACGATACATTAGGAAGTATCAGATTTGTCACATTTTAACAGGGTTTCAAGAAAACTACATGTTATCAATAGTCAAACTATGCCGATATTTAAATACAGATTTAATTTTAGGTTTAAAGTAAAATGTAATTGATCATCACTGTTGGTAGCAAATATAGAGAGAACGTGTCTGTATGTGTGGTATCGCCTACAGACAAAGAGATTTAATTAAAAAAGCTCTGATACTGGGGTCAGTAGAAACCTTTATTTACTCCAAAGCTACGTTACCAGCACTCCACTTTGTTTCAACTGATACTGTAAAAAGTCACCACAGCGTTAAATAAACAAACCCTGTGACCTACTTTGATCATCGCCAATTGCAGGGGTAGAACCTTTTCCAATTACTATTTGACACAAAGTGTCTCGGCAGCTGTGGACTGTATAAGTATATTACAACACTAGCTTGTATTCTGCCAGCTTATCTGTAACTCTGGTTTTAAATACGTTACTTGTTACCCTAACTCTTGAATTAAAAGTGTTACCATATGACATAACTTTACAAAATTACTAAATTGTTGTTCTAAAATTTGGCTGCTTAAAATTTTTTTAAATTTTATTAATTGTACCTAGTGCCCAGGGTTATGACGATAAACGGATCATCGCATTTAACAGTTGTATAATAATATTGATTACAAGAGAAACTTCTAATTATTGATTAGTTAACCAAAACTTCAATAGCTGTCTAATGAATAAAATAAGAGGAAGTTTACAGTGTTTTAAGAGACGCATTTTGTGGATGAAGGTCTCTGCGGCGATGAGATGTAACACATTGTCGTTAAGAGTTCAGAGAAAGTGACAATGACGGAGACAGTAATAGCCACAGGTTTGGACAAGTCGTAATTGATAAAGAAGATGACGTTTAAAACTGGAGATTTAATTTAAAATTATATCGTAAATAAGAAAATTATTGATTAATAAAATTTTTATCATTTTTACATCAACAGATATACCAAATTATTTATTTTAATAACGAATACAGACTTTTTTGTTGTTTATTTACTTAGGAAGATAATAAAAATGAAATTGATGTATAACTACTTTTGCAACGGGATTAGACACCAAAAATTTACAATACGCAATGTGTGTTTGCACGGCACATACAAAAGTAAGTGCTGCTGGTATTTCTTTTGAATGGCGGTTAACACTTCACTTATGGTAGAGGTTAGTCGGTTTGTCATAAAGTAGCCAAATTTAAAACATTTTTTTGATTTTGACTGATTCCGATATCAAGGCTAACAATTAACCTACCATTTTCGACGATTTACAAATAAAAATCATGAAAGTAAACAAAAGTAATAGAAGAGACAACAATAATCCGGTGCACAATATTCTGAGTCAAACACTTGTTGACAAACACTATTTGTACAGCCATAAATCAGGACGGTTTAAAGAAGCAGCATGGCAGGATAATCCGTGTGAGAAGCTGTACTTGACCTTGGAGCACCAATTGGAATAGGCACTAGCGCGAAACTAATGCCATGTAAGGTATGCATGTTGACAATGTCTTGGCATAACAATACATACATAGAATAAACAACATTAATTATTACGATTATCTTCTAAAACTTCCGGGCTGAAAGGCCGTGGTCGATTGCTTAAAATACTGCTAAACGTTTCGGCCGCACCACCGGTGGCCATCTTCAGTAGCGAAAAATTGTGTTCGAATGGAAGACACGCCGAACACGTCTCCCAATGGACTGGGAACAAGCAAGCAACTGGGTTGATTCCGGTACTGAAGATGGCCACCGGTGGTGCGGCCGAAACGTTTAGCAGTATTTTAAGCAATCGACCACGGCCGTTCAGCCCGGAAGTTTTAGAAGATAATCGTAATGACACCGGCCGTGAAAGCCTACGTACTAACATTAATTATTATTTACTGAAAGTTCCTATAAAGCTTGAAAAATATGCAGTTTTATAATTATAATATTTTTCAGAGTGCGAAGATGTTTTAATCACTAATCACTAATCTTTTGAACAGTTCTGACATAAGTATTGTGTTCTTCATCCAATGAAATTTATAAACATACATCTTTGTGTGTCTGTATGTGTTACCGTATTGACACGAAAAATATTGATATAAGGATGTTTAAGGGCTTCAATGTAAGAAAGGTTACAAAAAAATGTTTTACCTTATCTTTTTGTGGCACTTTATTTAAGCACTCTGTTGACACTTCCTTCTAGCATAAATAAATAATACTGTTACGTAATGCAGAAAAACTGTTATGTCATTACGGAACGTTCTGGTACATTGGAGAACGATCCCGCAGCTGTAATGCGTACGTGACACTTGACATGTGAGGCAGTAGTACGTAATGCGCCACGTCTCGTGCGTTCTGGAAGCATCTCAATTAGCCCAGCGGTGCGTGTTTCTGCAAAGGTCGCGCTGAAGTGTCCTCTAGAATTTTCGATGGGTTGTTAAGGACGCATGGTATGGAACACTGTAGACTATAAATAGCCCATACCTGCTGCTTAGTTTTTAGTTTATAGTCGGGCGATTACAAGTGATTATCAGGCGATATTACTGTCTGTGTTCAAGTGGTTATTAGTATTGTGTTTTATAATCGGGCGGTATATTGTAATACAATTGTGTTTTAATATTAGCTGACATTTTATTGCGTGTGAACAATTTTTATTTGATTTGTTGTAAGAGACTGTGTTGTTAATTACGAACTGTTTAACTGTGAAAATTAAAGCTGGTGATCAGTGACTTAATTGGGGTCTTGTATCTTGTTTTCCACTGTAACTACGACGATCAATTAGACCGTCGTAACAATACTGTATACATATGTGAAACTTAAATTTACATAAAACATTTGTGTATTATGTATGCATATGATTCTGTGTTTAAATTTCGGTAATAACTATGATAATGAATGTTATCCTCAAGTGGGAGTTATGATGACAATAATGAAATAATAATAATAATATTAATAATAATAACACATTTTTCCACTCATCCTATGAGATATGATCCCCAAATACCGGTAGAATCACAAGATATCTTTCTGTTTAGTGAAGCGGAGTTGATTAGCGTGGCAGCCTCAATTAATAATAGAAATGCCCCTAACCCAGACTGTTTTCCACTTATTAAAAATAGTAAAGTAGTTTCCAGCTGTCCAGATACTCTGCTGTTAATGTGAAACGTCTGCCTAAGAGGTTGACTTTTTCTTTTAATGCTGGAAGATAGCAAGACTGGTTTTATTACCTGAGGCCAAGGGATCTCCAGACTCCCCGTCAGCATATGGACCACTGTATATACACAGCGAGTAGTTTAGTGGAGAAACTTTTGAACTGCAACAAATCATTCGAGCCGTAGACGATCTTTCCATCCACCAGCACGGATTCAGAGGAGGGCATTCCACCATCGGTGCGATCTCCGAGGTGATCGAGACCGTTAGATATGCAGAGACAGCACGTCATCAGGCGCGACCTTTCGCTCTATTAGTGTCTTTTGGTTTAAGGAACGCATTCAACTCAGCGCGTTATGTGACATGTTGCAGGCACTTGAGTATACCTACCGAGTACCGCTATTTCTTTCGGCTACGGTAGCAGATTACCCGAGTTATTGCCGACTTGTCTACCAGACAAGACAGGGTCAGTTGACAAAGACCATCATCTCTGGTGAGCGCAGGGGTCAATACTGGCACCTAACCTTTGGAACATCTCGTACTGCATCTGGTCCGTACAGAGATTCTGGAGAACGTGTTGCAGATCTGGCTCTGCTGAAACTGAGCCAAGTCATGCGCCGAGTCAATGGATGGATGATAAATCACGGACTTTAGTTATCTCAAAACCGAGATCGTCATTCTTACTACGAGAAGGATACCTACAGTCATTTAGTACAGGTCAGGGAATGAAAAACGTCAAACAACAAGCACGGCCAAATACCTGTGGGTAACACTTGACTCTAAGCTCCCCTTCTAGGATCATATCCAAATGACGTGTGATGAGGCGGCTGTTTTGCCTTCTTCTCTTAGTAGCCTGATGGCAAATCTGGGCGTGTCTTTGCCGAGTAAGAGGAGGCTGCTGATTTTATCGGTGCAATCTGTCTGCAAACTATCGTGCAGTATATCCTGCTATCATGCGGAAGTTTGGGCAGGTGCTACTTTGGTACGGTGGCTTCTGTCCAGCGCGCTCTCTTGTAGAACTGTGTCGGAGCCGGCAGTTCAGGTGGTGGAAAGCGTCATCCTGATAGACCTCAGACCTCTTGTCATAGTAGCGCAAAATTGTGTACGCGCGCAGTGGAAGTCTAGGCAGAGTAGAGTCAGCTATCCCGGCTCATGCTCATATAGACTTATGGGAGCAGAGGTGAGACGACGACACCAGAGACGGCTGGATTTCACGACTCATCAGCAACTTAGGACCATGGATGGAAGCGTAACCATGGCGATATAAACTTTTTTCTCATGCATATCATAACAGGCCACGGATATTTCCATGAGTATCTCTACCGGATGGAAAAGGTGGCATCCCCTTAATTTAGGTACTGCACATCGCAGATAAACAGTGTGTTTTACACTTTTTCAGGAAGACCGTCTGAACCTCAGGTCAAGCATCGGAGTTTTCAGTTCTCATAATATTGTTGGATTCATACTTCAGAGTGAAGGGAACTGGGAAGCAATCATGGTGTACATAGAGTGTCCCCTGCCTCGTATGAAAGACGAAGAGTATTTGTCCGATCGCTGAGAGTAAGAATGAAGCGGCCCACTCATAGACGGTAGCTCTTTGAGCTAAGCTTGCACGTCCCAGACCGAAGTAATGATAAAGCGATTCCGGCTTGGAGGTTTGTGGAGGAAGATGGGCTTTTAGTGGGCATAAACCTCACACTACCTGACAGCCTGGCTGTCTGACTATCTGGTGCCTATTAAAGGTTTTTCCCAATTACAAAAGTAATATTATTGTTACTGATTTAATAAACTCCATTTTAAAATAATTGAAACATGATTTTGTGTTCCAAGCAATATTACTGTTTTTAAATAAAGTAATTTTATTTAAAATCTACTCTTGTTGTGTAGTACGAGTACATACACTGTCATCAATTCGTGTATAAATTTCATGAATTTTATTTTAAACATTTAATTTGTACCCACTCATATACAGATCCATATTTATATAGTACTCGCTGTTACCCGCGGCTTCGCACGCGAATATTTGACTTTTAGTAAGTATTTTAATATAATTTTTATTGTCTGTGTCTATATGGCGTTCTGTCATCTCGTATAAAAATTTTGTACTGATTAGTCAAATTCTCTCCAAAGCTGTTTTCGACACTTGTACTATTTTAATTGTACTAAATTATTATGTTGGTGCAAAAGCCTTTGGAGATTTAAAAGTACCCGTTTATAAAGCATTTGGAGATATTTATAAAGTACTATCAGCAGTTAAGCTTTGGAACCGAACAAGGAATGTGGTGACGTGTGCCATTCCACTGTACGTATCACGGTACTACTACACATGTAAAATACGTTTAAGACTGTCTCTCACACGGTATTTCTAATTGCATATAGCATTTATGTATTATCTATGCCTGTTTAACTTATTGCTTACACTTTTCAGATCACTATTAACTACCAATAAAAATGTTACTTTAGAAAGTGTAAATTATAGAGATACCTAAACGGATTTAACAGCAATATAAAGCATAGTCAACTAGTAACAAACATTGTAATTAACAGGAAAGATGGTTGAGTAAGTTGTGACTTACCTCATTTAAGTGGTTGGGCCAATTCCGAATCTGTTTCAGAGTCCTCGCTATCACTGTTATCACTGGCACTGTCACTATCATCACTGATACCTCCTGTTTCAATTACAAAAATGTCAATAATGTCTGACGTAATGCCATCTTTATCCCAGTAGTAGTCCTCCATTCGTATAACGTGGTTTCCATATCCTGTCCAGTCGCAAGGTGTAACTGATTCTATTGCCATTTCAGTAATTTTCTTAAGCGCATCTAACGATAAATCTCCTGTTGTATTATTGTCCCGTATTATACGCTTCATTTTCGCCCATGCTAATTCAATAGCGTTTAGATCTCACATATACGGTGGTAATCGAAGAGGTGTGTGACCAAAAGCTTTCAAAATAGCGTCGATTTTAAATGTTTATTTCTTTTGGTCTATGTGCTTCTATAAGACAGTAAAGTTCTTGTTTGCGCATTTTTTCATCACAGTAGACGTCGTTTCTAAAAAGCCACTCTCATTTCTTCTTTAAGAGCGTATATTTACGGGGCCTTGTCAGTTTGGGTACAGTGGTAGGGAGCATTATAACTATTGATTTCGCTGATAAATTTGGTAAAAGGTTTTCATTACTCGATTTTTCGAAATTAACACTATTCATTTGTCCGTGATAGTCTCCACTAGGCGAACCGGCCTTAAGTATAAGTTTCGCATTAATTATAAATCCATTTCTGCTCCCTGCATGCAATATTATTAGTCTCTTCGAGCCACTCTGATTACTGTGAATGTTGCATTCGTCACTTCGCCATCCTTTCTGGTGTGTTAAGTTACTGTCTACCCATGTTTCATCTATTAACACTATCTCTCCATTCTCTTTTCAATAAAGTTTAAGCTGTGTAAGATGACGATGCCGCCAAATCACGATTTGCGGTCTTTCAATTAGTAGACTTTTTTTATTATTAAATCTTTTTCACTTAAACCCTATTTCCTTAATTATTTTTCGTAAAGAACTGTTACCCCATGGAAAATACAATTTTTCTTTCACCACGGGTAGAAGTTTTGCCACTCTCGGCACTTTTTTCTGCACTGTGTAAAAATCATTAATAATTCTTCTGATTACACATCTGTCAAACTCGTCCACGCTTACCACAATGTGATTCGGTCTGGTTTTTCTCCGTTTCCCTGGGGTACTTAATCGCTGATCCGGGCAATTTTCTAGACGCGTATTATGTTCTTTCCGTACTTTGTTAATTGTAAATTCTGAAACGCCTGTGTAATATGCTGCTCTTGCTGTAGCGTTTTTAACCGTGAAGGAATATGCCCCTTTCCTTGATTCTTCATCACATTTTTCAATATCAGACGATATACTTTTACGTCCTTCCGAATGAATTGTTTTGTTACTTTTCTGGAAAGTTGTTTTAATATTATTTTTTAATGGAACTACTCATAAAATACAATTATTAATGTCAAATTCACTGCTTAGTAATTGACAACGAACGATAAAATAATTAATCGATAGGCTAATAGTAAATTTGTACCGAATAAGAAAACACAAACAAAATATTCAATAAATTACACTCACATATAATGTACGAACACTCAATCTAATACGCACATAAAATCACAACTGAATACGTCTTCTGAACAACTCCATACAGAACAAATACTTACTGAACAATGTTTACAGAACCAGTAATACCGGACCAACACAAGCACGTGTTATCATTCAGTAGACAGGTGTCTCGGTAGCACAGCTGGTCCGCCTATAGTACCTGTTAAATCAAAAACGCTAAATTCATTATTTTAAGTGTTACTGTGTTAAAAGCATTGTATAAACTCATTCGTAGAGTACACACACACACACACACACACACACACACACTACATACACACATACATACACACACATTGTTAGAAGCATACACACACATTAAACGTTAGGTTTTCTTCATGTATATATTTCAGCAGTAAACTAAAAACCAAAAACCGTTGTCACCTAACCTCACAAATGAAAAAAACACGTATTTTCACTTTGCATTTAGTAATAGGACATTTACAAATAGTACACTTCTTCTTTTCCACATCGTAATATATCGATACAATCTCATATTATATAAAACATCAAAAATGTACTGCAGGAATGGGTAAATGTACAGTTCCAAGCCGCTATATAGTTTCTGGTAATTAATTCTGGTCTCCATGGTGTTGCTGACATATTTAGTAGTAGTATTTAATATATTTCATTACCTATTCATTGCATCATAAGAAATACGTATAAACATAAATTTTATATTCGTTTAAGACAATTACAAAATATATAGACGTATCTGTATACAAAATTACAAAATATATCGATACAATCGCATATAAAAACTGCTGGAACGGATAAAGGTACGGTTCCGATGCCGCTAAATATCATTTGTTAATTTACTTGTTACCAACTTGTTA
This sequence comes from Magicicada septendecula, assembly GCA_034769895.1. Taxonomy (NCBI): domain Eukaryota; kingdom Metazoa; phylum Arthropoda; class Insecta; order Hemiptera; family Cicadidae; genus Magicicada; species Magicicada septendecula. The sequence continues at coordinate 482,268,475 of CM068373.1, forward strand.
CTATGGTAAATAACTCTCGTCTCCATGGTGTTCTTTACATATTTATACGCGTCAATAAAAAGGCATAATTAAAAGGGCCTAAATCGTGCGAACGGGGAAAATATCAAATTCCAAGTTAGACAGTGTTTTTCTTCTTGTGTCAAAGGTTATCTGTGCAAAATTTGGTGGCAATCGGTGTAACGGTGTGGATTTGAATTCAGTACCCATAAATCCTCAGACTTTGAGTTTTATATATATAGACTACATATAAAATATGTAAATGCAAACACACAGTAATATACACATACAGTTACAGTTAATATAAACATAATGCATTTTGGGATGAATAAATTTATTAATGGTTAATTTGTGAAATAATAACTTTAAAAAACACCGTAGTCGTTTATGCATTTTTTAATTAATGTTTTTTATTTTATTTCAATTCTGTTTTTACAGAATAGAATTTTTTGTATCATTAGTAATTTGAAATTTAAAAATGCAGCAATAATCCGAACTAAGTTACATCCGAAGAAACAATCACTAACACAGTCTGTTAGTATTAATTTTTGAAACTTGTTGATATTCTTTTGTTGTACCTATGTTAGTTTAGTTTTCTAAGAATAGTGGTTTTTGTTTTAAAAAAGAACAATTTTTGTAAATTTTTTTAAAGGGATTTATGTAAGATCAATATTAGTATTCATTAAAACATTTTGTAATATCAATAAAATAGTAACCTCACATTATGTTATTAGTGATTTCTTACATTTGTAAGTCAAAAGGAATTTTTAATTTTTTACATATTTACGTTAAAAGAAACGTTGTATCAGTTACTATCTGTACTGTTATCTGTACTATTTTTTAAATTCCATTTTTAAACTTTACTTTGTTTTAAAAAGCAAATTTGAGAATTTTAAAATAAAAATAATAGTCTGAAATAATACTCTTAAGTTCTTTTATCCACATCAATTTACTTTTAATAGTTATAACATTACACATTATGTAATAACTGTATAGTTAGTTTGGTTTTAGTAATTTAATTTTTAAAGTTAAAAAACAGTTGTAAATTAATTATTAAAAAAATATAAAATAGTTAACAGTTTTATATTACAAAAAAGATAGTTTGCCTTTTTTCAGTCACGTGTTTCTTTTCGATAGTAACTTTGAAACATGTGTAACAAAAAAAAAACGACAACTGACTAACTGTTGCTTTCAAAAGCGAAAATATTAACTGAATGGTTATAAAAAACGGACATAGCAGTTTTTGACACTAAATTAGAGATAATGATTGGAATAATTTGAAGTGGAACTCTTGAAAAAAAAATGATTTTGAGCCCTGAAATTTAATTTTCAGCAAAATAATATATTCAGAGAAGTGTTATACAAAAAGTGGCTCTACTTGAAAATTGCTTTCATCTCACGTGTCCTACTTTGATACTAGGGGCCTCATATAAATTGTGTTCTTATGTGTACGAGCAATAAATGAGTTTTTGTTTCTACTAAAAAGATAATAAATTATTATTCAGAATATGCACTTAATGCTCGTAGCACTTTTTTTAGTAGTTCGGAATGTTCCAAACAGTAAATAGCAATTTTTTTACACTCTTTAATTATAATCAATTAATTGGTTAAATGTTTCAAAATTATGTCTGTGTCTGTTTAAAAATTATTTATAAATAATAAGCACTACAAATTAAAAGGAAAAAAACCTAAAATAAAATTTTTGTATACAAATATCCGGAAAGTGCAGAAGTAAAAGAAGATCAAACGGCCAGATAAGAGTTGCATTGCTAGCCCTAGGTGGCATAAAAATAAACACCGAACCTTGAATCGCCAGTTTTAACAAACAACTTGACACAATTTATGAATTGGCAACCCAAAGGCAAAGAAGATCAAGAAGACAACGAAAACTTGGAGACTAGATGGAGATTGACCTTGTTGATGAATTGTGTGATGAGTAAAAAGGATAGACCTGAAGATTAGGTTGAGTAGGTTGTTTAAGACCTGAAGATGTCAGTAATGACGAAAAGCTTAGTCGAACAATAAAAAATTATAGCAGTTAGCAAATTTATAAAAGAAATAAAAAGGATAGAGATTGAAAATCGCAAAATGTCTGGGAACGCTGGAAACTTTTGCATCACGATTATTATCTTATCAGAGTAAACATCATGTATTCAATTACAAGAATAGTTCCTTACTTATTTTCAATGTAGTTTTAAAATTGATGGGATTATGCATCTATAATACAAAATACAGTACCAAATTCCTTACACATAAATGTTAATTTAACTTTAATCATAATTGAATACACATTTTAGCACTAAGAGTTTTTTATCAAATTTACTACCACCTGATCAAATTTGCACTACAATAAACACGCTACCGGTAACTTTCACTTTGTTAAAAAAATTGGTCATTAACATTTCATCAATACGGTTATTACTTTTGTTGAAGCTGTAAGTAAATTAGTCATTTCAGGTTGGATCATATTAGAGATCACTTAGTAAACCGGTAGTTATGGCAGTTGCTTATACCATATAAATTGTAGATTATATGGCAAATTCCTTTTAGTGAGCTGACTTATGTATGTGTGTACCTATTGAATATTGTTATGTAACGTTTGTCCCACAATGCTCACACGAGTAACTCATATACCCAACCAAAAATTTGCTAACGTTATTTTAATAATTAGGATACCGTCAAACACCCGGTACACAAAGCAAACCAATTACTTACTGTATAAAGTTCCACTTACTTCTGCTTTCCGTTAATTATGTTTCGCCTATATCTGTTTATTCCGTTGCCTGGTGATTACGCATTATAATTAAATAAATAACTTAAGTCAATCAATATGTAATTTGAGTTCTCGGACCACTAACACCAACGTTGTTACATAAATATACTACTGGTAATTTTATAAATTCAATTGAAGACTTATTATGTTAGGGGAAGGTCTGCCAGTGTTCGACACCTAAGCCATTTTTGGTGTAACAACTCTAGGTTTGCATTAAATTAAATAAATAGAAAATTTTTATGTTCCTTGTTAATCACTTTATAACTGTGACTGAACATTATTACGTTTTAAGTAAACAAAAAAACGTAATCAAAAGAATTAAAAACATCCGTTTTTTGAGGATTTACAAAATTGGCGTACAATATCGGACAGTGAAATTTTTATCACATATACTTTATTTCAAACAGACTGTAACATCATTTTGCTTTATATATATATATATATATATATATATATATATATATATATATATATATTATAACGGAACCAAATATTAACTATTTGGGGTTATATGTTTACCGCATGCTGAAACCATATTTAAATAAAAATTAACAGTTAAAACTCCATTTGAATGTAGCGCATTGAAAATAATGCTGTGTAAAGCAACGCACACGTGGTCGTTATGTAATCAGTTCGCTGTACAAGGAAGCGACCACACCCAAACTGTTAATTATTAATATCTCGGAAACTAATAAATAAAGGCGAAATCTAACATAGCCAAAATGTTTGCCGAGATATTAATAATGACGTGTGCAAATTTGATGCAATATAATTAACAAATGTAAGAGTTAATTAAAATAATTGAATAACTTCTGTTAAAATAGAGTTACAGTAATGAGATTTTAGTATGTTATAAAGATAATAATTTGTGACAGATTGTATATTTTAGATTTCACACAACTTGATTTGCAACCAAGTTATTGCAAAATTAATTAAGTACAGGATATCCTTAGCGACAAAGTGGTTCCGCCGAATAATTATATATTAGATAATAATTCTATTCTCCGTCTGTGGGAACCAGACTTCATTCTCACGGACTAAGGGAATTCTAAATTTTATGTGGTAGGGAGAGTGTTTCGACCAATGAAATCATTTCATGCAGCCCCGGCCAGTGCGATGTTTTCTGGTGAAAAAATCACTCTTCTGTCAGTACTCACGAAGTTAAGACGTAGTCCTTCGATCGTCTAGTAGCCAAAGTGGTGAAGATCAACAAGAAGACTCTACGTGGTCAACGCACACGCAATTACGAACACACTAAGTACAGATCATCTGTATAGCTCGTAATTGTCGCGTAAAGGCGAGATACTCTTCAGTACATCAACCAAGCTTATTGTGTACTACCAGTTAGTCATAAGCACGCAAGAGATCCACCAGACTTCAAGAATACAGCAGAGAGGCCGTCTAAATCATTGGTTAACAGCTGACGAGCAGAGCGACCACTCGAACGAAGCACACACACACACGCTGACGTGCAACGTGCGAATCGACGAGGGACAGATCGCAGTTCCAGCAGACAACAGCAGACGTTAAAATATTCACAAACAGCAAGGAAGCAGAGTGTTGCCGAATTTTGAACTCCACGACCGAATCCAGCAGTTCTAAGCAGATTACTTTCTCTAACCAAGGACTCGAATCGACGAGGGACAAATCGGGACGACATCCTCTTCAGTAACAGGAAAGCAAAATCCACTTATTTATTTTTCAGATCAAATTTTTTATTTTTCAATTAAAACATTGTAATTCAAATAATTCAGGTGCCAAACAAAAAGCAAAGACTCTAGTAATTAAAAAGTAAATTCGTTGTGATAATCTGTATAGCAGTTTAAGGCTTTAGTAAGTTATAGTTAAGAAATAGAAGTAGTATAAAAGCGCTATACAAATCTTAACTGACAATCTAATCTTAGATCATACTGCAGTAGATCAGAAGTAGAATCACTAGAAATGAAATAACGTGAACTAGACTGTCACGTCTAATTTATTTTAACTAATTATGCAAATTAATTTTAGAGTTTTATATTTTGTTTCATGAACACGTAGATTCAAATTAATTAAATAAATTTAACTAAATTCAAATCAATTAATAAAGTCAAATTTAAATTGCAATTAACTCGCAAAGAACGAGTTCAGTTTCTTTCAACTATTAGACAATCGAAAAACATCGATTCATTGTATAGACTATAAGAAAATTCATAAGAGTATAACCATTCTATTCTTGTGTGTTGTTGGTGTAATAAACAACGTTTTATTACCCCATATAACAGTGTTTTATTGTTGTACGATAAAGCCTACCAGTCTCACAAAACTCTCCCCCTTTAAAGTAACCCATTTCGTGTGTTGTTGTAATAATTTGAGATTACTAGCTTGCGAACTTCAAATCCAAAATCCACACGCCCTAGTCGGAAGAATCTGCAAGATCAGACAGCAGGTGGGTACTCACACACAACATTACATTACAATAACGCATAGTAGTGTAGTTATAAATGGCTTGCCCGGAACGTGGGGCACGATCAAATTAAATTAAATTAATTAAATTCAATTTAAATTTAATTTTCACTTTAAAACAAACTTTGCTGTTTTAATTAGTAAAACAGCTGGCGTCCAACTAAACAATCCCCAAAGAGTTTTGTGACTGGTGTGTGTACAACAGTAAACTTATTGTGTGTATTTGAAACTGTTCTGTGTATTTTAAATTGTGTATATTTGAGATTGCTGTGTATTTAAAATGGAAACTGATAAAATGCTTAAACAGTTATTACAAGAAATGAAACAAAACGCGGCTAAAGCGGAACAAGCGAACGCGGAAATGAAACAAGCTAACGCGGAGTTGACCGCTAAAATAGACGCGAAATTTGAACAGAGTGCAGCCAAAGCTGAGCTCAGTATAGCGGAATTAACTTCTAAAATCGAAGCGCAAAAAGTTAGTCTAACCGAAGCATTAGAACAAAGTAACGCTGACATAAACGCCGAGATTAAGCAAAGTAATAAAGAAAGTAGTAAATTAACTGCGAAAATAGACGAAAGAGTAACCGAGTTAACGGTGAAAGTCGCGGAAATCGCCGAAAAAGTAAATACGGTCGATACTAAAATCAATGAACGGTTTAAGGTTTTTGAGACCACTATGCAAAAATCGTTTATTGAACAAGTAACACGTATGGAAGGCCGGTTCAAGGATCACATAAGCCGTTGTGAAAAGCAAACACTAGAGGTTTCCAAAAAGGTGGAATCCCTAGAGGTAAAAATTCACGCGGACGTGACCGAAACGCAACGACGAGTAGATAAATTAGACGCTTCAATTGTAGAGACGCGATCTAACATTGACTCTAATAAGGAGAGTGTTTTACAAACGTTAAGCGACGAGATTCTGAAAGTACGACAGGAGGTACGAAGGAGGTCTGCTCCAAATATTTTTGTACAAGGCCCTGTCGACGAGAAAAATCGCGTGTATTTTACGGGGGAAAATAACGAAAACCCCATTGAATTTTTATTAGCGTGTGAGAGTGAAATGGCTAGAGTAGGTTCCCGACTAGAAGATCAAGACAAAATACAGTGGGTGGTTAACGCGATGCGTGATTCGGCGCGTAAGTGGTATAACATTGTACGCGATAGAGTGTCCACATACGCGGAGTTCAAACAAAATTTTTAAAGCCGATACTGGAACTCGCATACCCAACGACTTCTGCGCAATGAACTGGAATATGGCCGTTTTGACAAGAAAATGGGTATTACCGCCGAAAATTATATAATCCAGCAGGTCGAACGCGCGAAGCATTTAACCCCAGCATTTGCGGAGATTGACATAGTCACCAAGCTTGCCTACCATTTTAATCATAACATTAGAGTAGCTGTATTTACCCAGGGTATTCGCACGGTAGACGAACTCCTCATTCTAGTGTCCCAAAGTGAGACGGTTTTTGATTTTGGTGGGTGGCGTTATAATCCCGATTTTCGCCGAAATAATGAAGGGCAGAATACGCGACTACAGTACCATCAGCAAACGGATCAAAAACCGAGTACCAGTTCTACTCCACCCCAAACACCGTCAAAACAGCCAAATAAAACCTTTGAGTAGAAGGGAAAACAAAATTTTGGTAGACCAAAGGGGCAGGGTAAGGGTAACGACGGGGCACAAATTAGAGCGATTCAAACGGTCGAATTAGCCAAAGCAGATACAACTGAAAAAGACAGCGACTCCCAAGGCAATAAAAATTCGAACAATAAATCGAAAAGTTACCAAGCTACAAAAAACGTGCCAAAATGCGCATCCAGCAAGGATGCGCTATAAATTCGGCAAAATTGTGTAAATATAAGCATGTTAATTGTAAGGATTATATATTGTGTGAAATGTGTACTTTTAATTATGTAACTTGTGTGCCCGTTAATAATGTGTTCCCACCGGATGTCAGGGATCCGTTGCTAGAATCCGGTCCCACGCGACAAAGGCCCGTGAGCGCGGCGTGTCCGGTGTTACACGCCTTTGTCAACAGCGTTCCCACGAGAATTCTGTTGGATACCGGTAGTGTTGTATCCGGCGTCAGTGAAAGGTTCCTGCGTACCAATAAAAAATATTTTCGTACGGCCCCATCACTCCCAATCAATCAATTTTATATACGAACCGCTACCGATACAAAAGAAAAAATTGACACTCAATACTATCTAACTATCATGCTAGACGAAGTGCAATTTGAAGTGTGTGTAGTGGCTATAAACAATTTAATATGTGATATGTTATTGGGGTAGATGTATTGGAACAAATACGTGCGGAAATTAACACCAGTGAACACTTATTAAAATGTACCATAGACAATGTTAGTTACACTTTTAAATTGAACACACATACACACACACAAAACCATGGTGACCCAATTAAAATCACACGGCCACCAAAACAAGTAATTCACTATAAAGAATGTGAAGAGGGGGAGACCACCTTAGATTCCCGAACTGAACGGAGATTGTCGTCGCTGCAAGAAGAATTCAGCGATATCTTCAGTGAAGAACATTCAATCTCGTCAGTGTATGAACACAGAATCCACCTCACAGAGCCAGAGAAGTTCATAAGGAGAATCTACCAGGTCCCTATAAAATACCAGGCCGAGGTCCAGCAGGAGATACAGCGGATGTTGGAAGAAGATATTATTGAAAGATCTAATAGCAGCTTCCTCAACCCACTGCTGGTCGTCTGCAAGAAGACTGGAGAGATCCGACTCTGCCTGGATATGAGGAACTTAAACAGTCTCGTAGAGAAAGAGTTTGACTGCGCACCGACAGCGGAGGACCTCTTCATTAAATGTGAAGGAGCCAGGTACCTCACGAAGCTAGATCTAACAGCAAGCTTCTGGCAGGTCCCGCTGTGTGAGCAAGATCGTAAGTATACAGCATTTATATTTAATAACAAATGCTATCAACACAAGGTGGTACCTTTTGGCCTTAGCACGGGTCTCGCTGCGATTGTAAGATGCCTCGAGAGAGCTCTAGGACCTGAGGTAGACCCATACACGGTAATATTCGTGGATGACATCCTCGTGATATCCCGCACGTTGGAGGAACACTTCGAGCATCTGCGGAGCGTCTTCCAGAAGCTGAGGTTAGCAAACATCAAGCTCAAACTACACAAGTGGGAGTTTGTAAAGTCCCAAATGAAGATCCTGGGACATATAATCTCAGCTACAGGTATCAGTACGGACCCAGAGAAGCTCAGGAGTATTATGGAGTTCCCGGTGCCCAAGAACCTCAAAGCACTGCGAGCATTCCTTGGACTCACGGGATATTACAGGAAATTTACCAGCAAATACGCAGAATATACAGTCCCGTTGCTACAGCTGGTACGCAAAAATATAAAGTGGAAATGGGGTTCTGAACAGAACGATGCGTTTGAGAGGGTTAAGGGCCTGTTCCAATCTAATTTACAATTGTTCCATCCACAGCAGGGTAGGAAGTATGTAATGTACACTGACGCTAGCGAGTACGCTATCGGCGCCGTGTTGCATCAAGAAGACGAACAAGGTAGTCTTCATGTTGTAGCATACGCCAATAGGACGCTCAAAGGCGCTGAGTTGCACTATTGTATTCCGAGAAAGAAATACTCGCCATAATAAACGCACTCAGAAAATTCAGACACTACCTATACGGTACCCATTTCGAGATTCACACTGATAATCAGGCGTTATCGTTTATATTAAAATGTCGATTAGCAAATTCCCGACTAACACGATGGGTGTTAGCTATTCAGGAGTACTCATTCACGATTAAATATTGCAAAGGATCAGAGAATACCACCGCAGACACTCTAAGTAGATATCCGCCTGTAGAAAAGGAGGAAGTATATGAAGCAGCTGACGACGAGTTGAGAGTGTTAAACATGCAATACACTGTCGCGCCTGAAGCTACTAATATGCTACAGAACTTAGGACGCGAGCAGGACGATAACCTCGCACTCCTTGCTAAAAAGCTAATGTTAGCAGCTCACCCAAATCCTCACTATCTTATACAAGACAATATATTGTATAAATTGTTACAGGGCGAATGGAAAGTGGTATTGTCTCCAGCGATGCTTGCGTGTATAACACAATCTTTACATATAAAAATGGCGCACGCATCTCCTGTAAAATGTGTCAAAATATTGCAGGAGGATTTTACAATAACCAACATGTACCGTAGGGTAAATAAATTGCTAAAAACATGTTATCCATGCCAGACAGCGAAAGTACCAAACGTACACACTTACGTGCCCATGGCCAATGTGATAACGGAAGGTAAGGGACAGATGATCGCCATCGACTTTCTGGGACCATTACCCAAGGCTACCAGAAATCTAAAACACATGGTAGTTTGCGTCGATGTGTTTACTAAAAAAGTTAGCCTTTATGCGATCCCTAGGCCCACCACGAAGTCTGTTTTAAATATTATACTTAATAAGTATATCCCACAACATGGACCAATAAGGAACGTACTTAGTGACCAGGGAAAGCAGTTCCAAAACAAACACTGGGCAGCCACCCTGGAACGTAACGGTATCAAAGCAGTCCTAACCTCGATCCGACGACCACAGGGAAACCTTGCCGAAAGGGTGAATCGGGAAATCGGTAAAATCTTCCGTATCTATTGCTATAAGGAACAAAGTAAATGACCCGAGTTCTTACCATTCTTCGAAAAGGCAATAAATGAGAGTTATCATGATACCACGGAATACACACCAGCAGAATTAGACTCTGGAACCACGCCAGAGAGGTTTTGGGATAATTATTTAAGTAAGCCAAAGACTTATAATCTACCTCTGCCGGTGCAATGTAAAAATCAACTTGTGAGGGAAAGAATAGTTGAAAAAGGGCGAAAAAGGGCAGACAAATTTAATACGACGCATAAACTAACGAACTTTGTAGTAGGCGAGAAAGTATTGCTCAAGGCGAATTCTGTAGGCCGACGAGACATAAATGTGGCTGCAAAGTTCTTTCGTTTATATAATGGACCCTATCTGTTGGCTCAACAACTCGCACCTCACACGTTTATCGTTACGACGCTGGACCGAACGAAAACGATCGGTAAATTCCATGCGAGCTCTTTGAGAAAATACTTTGAGTAGCATGGCGTTACAAAGCGCGTCGCGACGAAATAAAAAGACTTTAAAAAGATAAATAGTATTTAGAGTTAATAATAATTGTATTATAATAATTAAAATTAAAATAAGTAATTTGTGTTTTATAATATTATTAATAATAATTATAGGTAACTTGTGTACTAATAATAATGTTTTTCTATAGCGGTAAATAATAAGCGTATAGAGTGAACGAGCTCGCGGCAGGAAACAGTTACGTCACGCGATAACGACTACCTGACCCACATTTGAAACTAGGTCAAGCAATTAGCCGCGCGACGGGCGATAACGGTTCTAAATACTGTCAGCAAAATTCCTTAGTACGCGTGCCATTGTTTACAAATAAAGGCTACTACTCGTTTTAAAAACATTATACGCAATAAGTTGCAAATATGATAGTTTAATACATGTATTTAGAGTTAGATTGTATATAATGCAATAACATTAACACTTGTGTACGTGTCTTCAGAATAAGTAATACAATGTATAGTTAATAAGAATAATGATTACAGAATATGTGTGTAATGATTAAGAAAAAAAAAATAACTGTAATTATTACATTCATTTTTTTTTTAAAGCGGGTGTGGGAATATATAACGGAACCAAATATTAACTATTTGGGGTTATATGTTTACCGCATGCTGAAACCATATTTAAATAAAAATTAACAGTTAAAACTCCATTTGAATGTAGCGCATTGAAAATAATGCTGTGTAAAGCAACGCACACGTGGTCGTTATGTAATCAGTTCGCTGTACAAGGAAGCGACCACACCCAAACTGTTAATTATTAATATCTCGGAAACTAATAAATAAAGGCGAAATCTAACATAGCCAAAATGTTTGCCGAGATATTAATAATGACGTGTGCAAATTTGATGCAATATAATTAACAAATGTAAGAGTTAATTAAAATAATTGAATAACTTCTGTTAAAATAGAGTTACAGTAATGAGATTTTAGTATGTTATAAAGATAATAATTTGTGACAGATTGTATATTTTAGATTTCACACAACTTGATTTGCAACCAAGTTATTGCAAAATTAATTAAGTACAGGATATCCTTAGCGACAAAGTGGTTCCGCCGAATAATTATATATTAGATAATAATTCTATTCTCCGTCTGTGGGAACCAGACTTCATTCTCACGGACTAAGGGAATTCTAAATTTTATGTGGTAGGGAGAGTGTTTCGACCAATGAAATCATTTCATGCAGCCCCGGCCAGTGCGATGTTTTCTGGTGAAAAAATCACTCTTCTGTCAGTACTCACGAAGTTAAGACGTAGTCCTTCGATCGTCTAGTAGCCAAAGTGGTGAAGATCAACAAGAAGACTCTACGTGGTCAACGCACACGCAATTACGAACACACTAAGTACAGATCATCTGTATAGCTCGTAATTGTCGCGTAAAGGCGAGATACTCTTCAGTACATCAACCAAGCTTATTGTGTACTACCAGTTAGTCATAAGCACGCAAGAGATCCACCAGACTTCAAGAATACAGCAGAGAGGCCGTCTAAATCATTGGTTAACAGCTGACGAGCAGAGCGACCACTCGAACGAAGCACACACACACACGCTGACGTGCAACGTGCGAATCGACGAGGGACAGATCGCAGTTCCAGCAGACAACAGCAGACGTTAAAATATTCACAAACAGCAAGGAAGCAGAGTGTTGCCGAATTTTGAACTCCACGACCGAATCCAGCAGTTCTAAGCAGATTACTTTCTCTAACCAAGGACTCGAATCGACGAGGGACAAATCGGGACGACATCCTCTTCAGTAACAGGAAAGCAAAATCCACTTATTTATTTTTCAGATCAAATTTTTTATTTTTCAATTAAAACATTGTAATTCAAATAATTCAGGTGCCAAACAAAAAGCAAAGACTCTAGTAATTAAAAAGTAAATTCGTTGTGATAATCTGTATAGCAGTTTAAGGCTTTAGTAAGTTATAGTTAAGAAATAGAAGTAGTATAAAAGCGCTATACAAATCTTAACTGACAATCTAATCTTAGATCATACTGCAGTAGATCAGAAGTAGAATCACTAGAAATGAAATAACGTGAACTAGACTGTCACGTCTAATTTATTTTAACTAATTATGCAAATTAATTTTAGAGTTTTATATTTTGTTTCATGAACACGTAGATTCAAATTAATTAAATAAATTTAACTAAATTCAAATCAATTAATAAAGTCAAATTTAAATTGCAATTAACTCGCAAAGAACGAGTTCAGTTTCTTTCAACTATTAGACAATCGAAAAACATCGATTCATTGTATAGACTATAAGAAAATTCATAAGAGTATAACCATTCTATTCTTGTGTGTTGTTGGTGTAATAAACAACGTTTTATTACCCCATATAACAGTGTTTTATTGTTGTACGATAAAGCCTACCAGTCTCACAAAACTCTCCCCCTTTAAAGTAACCCATTTCGTGTGTTGTTGTAATAATTTGAGATTACTAGCTTGCGAACTTCAAATCCAAAATCCACACGCCCTAGTCGGAAGAATCTGCAAGATCAGACAGCAGGTGGGTACTCACACACAACATTACATTACAATAACGCATAGTAGTGTAGTTATAATATATATATATCAAATTTATAAAAAAGAGGATCCCCTTTGAGATTTGCACAATTTTTATGGACCCAACCCTTACATACGTTGCACTGGATCCAGTCATCATTAAAATTTTTTCCACATATGATGCACTCAGTAGTTTCGTCTACCTTACATTCAAATTTCAATCTTTTTTTCTATTTTTGGCCCGTATTCTTCTCATTGGATCCTTTCACACATTTGGTTTTATGAATTTTAAGTTTTTGGACTGTATTTTGTGCTATTTCTTTAAGGCGAAGCTTAAACGGACTTGAAATTAGAATTTCACTGCGATCTCCACGTCGTTTATACATATTGAAGTTTCCAACCACAGCGCTGGGAATTGGACAGATCTCCTGAATGAGGCTTTCATTAAGGGACAAATTAAGGCTACTTATCCCTGCACTTGTGGTAGCAGGTGGAGCTGATGTTACAGGTGTTGATGTGGAAGGAGTGGATTCAGATGTCGCAATGTGTTTTGAAATTGATGGTTGGGTTTCAGGTGTTATATCTCTTGTCGAAAGTTCAGTTGGATGGACTGCTTCAAAAGAATGTAGTGTCAGTTCACTCAAAGGTGTGTAGAAGTTTAAGTCACTACAGATTTGAGGGTTCAACGGGTAAATGGCTGTGCAAGCAAATGCTGACTGGGCGAGCTCCATGCTAGAGAAACTAAAATGACACGAAATTTACATGCACAAAAAGTTATAAATTTTTGTTAAGAGTTATACAACATCCTTTAACAAATGTAAGCAAATAATGTTTATTCTTCGTCGTTTCTGAATAAGTAACCACCTACGTCAACTTATTACAGTTTTAAAATGATGTGACCGAAAGATAAAATCCTCATTTCCGACGTAAAAATGTTAGAGAATATGTAAAATTTGTCACTTCTCTCCCTATGTTTGTATCTTACTATGACAAGCAAAAACAGTTTAACTATCATCATCGACAAATGTTTTGCGTAACCAGTTTTTGTTTTTTAGACTTGGCAGGCTTCTTATTTTTGTAGGGATTTAAAATAAATGCCAATCATGCTGACAACGTGACGGTTCGTTAGAGTGCTGATGGCAAAAACCTCTCTACTGCTTGGATTATCGCTTCCCTTCAGTTCGTCGTCACCTGACTTATATTAATAGCTGTCGTCTTGAATAGCGTCTTTTATTTTTATTTGTTATGATGTTTTCAAACATTTGCTAAGTTGATAGTAAAACTATTTCAAAGTTGATTCATCTCTACTCATGTCTGTTAATTAAAGTGGTGCAGTTTTGCACAAGATATGATATAAAAATATTGAAATCTATAGACATTTAAAACATTTTTATTTATCTATTAAAATAAATGTATACAATAAAACAAAAAACTAAACTCAAATGAAACTGACAAGATGCAAATGTGACTGCCTTCATTAGTGCATGCAGTGCTAATCTATACTATCTAAATAAGATACAAGCAGCAACGATGTGCTTCTTGACATGCGTAAAAGAATACATAAAAAACGATTAAATCCAATCTACAGTTATGCTTATTGGTTTGTGTTAAACAGATTGCGTAGGAAAAAGTATTTTCCAACAACAGACTTATAAAATATGCATCGACACCACGAGTTTTTTTTCGTGTTGACTATTTGCCTTAATTGATATAATATGACAAGTGCTAGAAGGGATATCCCTGTTTAATCGTTCTATCATTTATTAATATTCCTAAACTGCCGAGGTACTTTCTCTCCTAAAAGCTATACTCATTGTATTTAGCTGTTTAAAATTTTATGTTGCATTAAAATGTAACCTTAACAAGAAGCTAGTTGGACCTTTGAAGTTCGTCTTTACGTTACTGAATAATAACCTAATCGTACGCTTACAAAATAAGGTTACACATGTGTATCTAACAAATCGTCTTTTTTTCTGATTATAATAAGGTCATCAATTGCAAATGAAATGATTTTGTGACCAACTTCACTCTTGACTGACATTTGTACGGTCAATATCTTCTTTGAAAAAGAGGTTCCAATATCAACAGCAGCCGTGGTATTCTTGTACTGGCTTCGTACACAATCTATAAAGTTTGCGAAATCCAAATAACATTCATTTAAATGTGACAAAATGTTCTGCCTATAATCCGTCACAGTAAAGTTTATTGTCTAGTGTCTCACATACACTAGGGGAGTCTAACAATAAACGACTGTTTTAGAAAAACTAAAAATTATTATTACACCTCTGTTTGACACTGATAATACGTGCCAATAAAAACCTCTCAGATCGCACAATGAAGATCCCTTTTTACATCCACAAATAATCTACAAATTGAAAATTGTTCTCAGAATTCCTCAATATAAAGTGCAGCTAACAAACAATTGATAGTATATTGTAATGCAGTAGTGTAGCTGTCTCACTGTAGCGTGTACTTGACCAAAAATATCAGCTTCTGTACTTTGTTATTGTTATCAACCTTCTGTATTGCCTTTATTATTGTTGTGTTACCAAAGTTTGTCTGAGATTTCACTAATTTATTTATGAAGTTTATCACAGAATACAAGTGTTGTGTTGTATTGAACGATAGGAATGTATAATGAAAATAAAATAACAGACACGGTTGTTCATATAAAATATTGATTTCGAAAATTACCGATTAGTAACGTAGAGAATTAGTGTAATATTTAATATTACTCTTAATGACTACCATGGAGAGGTATAACATAATTTTTAGTAAAGATACGATTTAAACTGAACTTGAAATTGTATTTTGTTTACTGTACAAAGAAATATTTGAAAATGTAAATTCAAAAAAGGATATTAAATAAATTGATTTAAATTATTTATTGTGATAGATTTTCCACATACATTTGTTTATTAATTACTTATATACTTTCAACGATCCCTCACACAAGTGTTTCTACAGGTAGAAGTTCCACCTACATGTAACCTGTTAAGTCATATTTAAGAAACTCTATGACTCAGAATGGCCTGTCAGGAATATCCAATGTATATCCTGAAAAGAAAAATCTCTGTACATTTCAGACAAGAGAAACATGGTGTGATAAGCTTGTCGAATAGTTTGCTAGGAAGGAAGAACAGAATGCAAACTGTTCGACATCTCAGATTTCTTGTACCATCTGTAGATCCGTGATTCTTTTACTAACTCTCATTAGAATAAATGTCGAATAAATTTTACATTATTTTGCTACGCTTGAGAGCCGAATGAGTTGTAAAATTAGTCTTGAAGGGATGAAAGAGTATACACATATAAAATTATTAGGACTCGCTACTTTGTTGTAAACATATCTTTGATTACGTCTTTCTACCTCGCCTCCCTAAATACAAATTCACGAACTGTCACTCAAATTCATTAATCACCCTTATATTTGCTATGTTTACTCCAGAGGTTAATAAATTCACAAAATAAGAGGGTTTTATAATTGTTTAATAATGAGAGTAGTATTATTACCACTTACACGTGCTTCTGATTACTAAGTAATTTCGTTTTCAATAAACTTAAAGTTATAATCACGCTTTATAAATACATTCGCTTAGTGTGTAAACCATAATTATTTACTGTTAACCTAATTTATTGAGAGTAAAACAACAGATTTCAACAAAATTAATTTTGACTAAACTCACTTATTTCATTGGGTACAGGCATTCATCCTCTATAGGCATGTTTCCATAACGCATTGTTATTCTGTAAGTATAAAAGTTATTTCATTTGATGTACGTGCCAAACAAGTATTATCTGCAAGGAATAAAACATCAAAACATAATCTATCTTATATTTTCATTTTGTGTTTTGTATATCAAGAGGGATTGTCTTTGTTGAAATATTTCTTTACATACTAAAATTTACATTATTATTCACCTTACAGTTATAAAAATAAAGTTAACTATCAAATAAAAACTTAGGCTTATATTATTCTTCTATACATACATTTAGTACATATTGTTTTAATATTTCATGTTAGATGCTAATGCTCTGTAAAAAGAGTACAAGTAAAATTAGTTCACATCCTGCTGTCTGCTGTAAAACAATTAATATACTGAATATAGAGGAAACTCTTGACTTTAAATAACATTACTTTTATGACAAATGAAGTAGCACTTTTATAATAGAAACTCTTTGAGTTAGATTCTTATCACAAACTGTTATTATTTGACTCAAATCCAATGTTTATTATACTTATAGCGAGAATGTCTGACTTCGAATATGTGAAAAATAGTATTATAAATATATAGTGATAACAAACGTTATGGTAGCTATTTCATTTTTACAACTATAAGAATATCGATAAACATTTTAAAAGCAAAATAAAAAGGAAACATACCGAAAAGGAAGTCACTATTCAACTAGGATTTCAGTAATATCATTATATAATGGATACAGCTACACAAAATTTATTCGTGACTGCAAAAAGAGTATTTAGGAGTTAATCAAAATAATTTATCGCTACTGAAAAATTATTAAAGCAATATCTACATTACATCAGACATCCAACATAATGCACATAATATGTAACGCAAATGCTACGGGACGTCGCAAGAAAAATAATTCAATTTTACACCGACAAGCCATTATATATTTACCACACTCTCCCCGAGTACGTCCTTTACTAAATATGTCAAACAACTGACCTATGGCTGTTCTGACATAAATTTATTAGTCGGCTGTTTCATTTCTTCATTTCTTTCAATACAATCGACCATCTTTCCCGCAATAAGAATAGTTACAAATAAAAAATTTGTATAGGCCTACAATAGAATTTTCTTTTCATATTGACAAATTAAAAATAACAATATTTAAATGAAATAAAGCTTGGCTTTAGAATATTAATCTTTAAACAACGGCTTTTACTACCTACTGTTGCCATCTATTTATACAGAAATTAAAGTTTGTTTGGAAATTACATTTATTATAAACTCAGCTGAAAAATAGTTCTTACTTGATGACTGAACACCGGTAATGGCATTATCTGAGAAAACATTACTCCGGAATTCCAATGAACTGTCCTTACTACGTCGTTCTCACTTACGGAACGTAGGCTATATGCATAGGAACTTGTGTCACATACAATACACGCTGGAAACATTAGAGACTTATAGGAACGTTAATCTTGTGTTCTGAAACAGAAAAACTGTAATAATAACGAAATATTGTAAATTGAAACACATTAACTGAATAACACCGTATTGTTAATACCATTAATTTAACACAGTCATTTAATATGAGGATGACATATCGCAGAGTGGAAAAAAACGTTTGACGTTACTGATAACGCTCCTAGATAAAATATTTGAAAAAGCCTAAGTATTTATTGTTGCAATTAAAAATTCAGGCCACGCTGGTCTAGTAGTGATACGTAATTAACTTACTAATTTCTCGTTTTAAAAGTTTACCAACTAATATATTAGGTGCTTTTGGACGGACAAAGTAGACAGGAGTAGTCCTTAGCCGAGTCCAGAAAGTAGCTAGAACAAGAGGCAACTTACGAGGCAAGAAATTCCTACACCTTGTTCCTGTTTCCTTTTATTTCTCTTTTCACTTACTTTTTGCTCGTTAATGGAATGTAATGACAAAACTTATTGTGTCCCCAGAAATAACGCATTCTAAGCACACCAAAAGGAAGAGCAAGAAACCGGCCTAGCCAACCATTAATTTTGGTACTTTTCAATGTCTTCATATAACAGTCTGTGAGAAACCTCAAAAGTTTTGAATCTTTAACTGTAGGCCTATGTCTCGTCACAAAACAAATGACGCCAGTTTATATTTATATATGACTTTATTTTATACTTATGGCTCTATGACGAAACAGTATGTGTATATAAATTATAAGGTTATGGTTGAAATTATTATGGTTGAAAGACCTAAAAGGAGGTGTTACGTTAACTAATACATGTCGCGTTACGTAGCTTTAAGGTTTCTGTATTAAACTGTGGTATCTCGACATTTACTATTTTATAAATTATGTACACAGTCTGTTACCCACTTGAAAACGACTCAAGGGGTAACAGAAGTATATTTAATATTACAAGCATTGACATGTAAGGATAGGTAGGATTATTGGATAGTATAATATTGAAATATCGTAATTATACAAAAATATGTAATATAGTATAACATATAAAGCCACGCTAGAATGGTAAACGGGAGGCTTGACCCATGAGCAGAACCATTTTTCATGGGTCCAGATGAGCAAAACGGCTTCCGAAAAGTAAAATAACGTTTTAAGATGGTCTTTATAATTTAAGAAAGAAGAGAATTCGAATTAGAAATTCACCTAACATTTGTATAGAAAAGAAAGTTAAACTTGCACGATGTTCAGGCAACGTTAAGCTTCCTCTAATCTGGAAAAAGTACGTTTTATTCTCAAGGAATTAAAGTTGCAAGGAGCGTCACTTACAAATTAAATATTGTCTTGAATGTTAATGTTTCACTAAATCAAGATATTATTACAAAGAATAGGGTTAGACGTGGGTGTCCCACGTCTCCGACAATTTTCAAACTACACGTAACCTACACATTTTGGATATGGAAAGCAAAAGCTAAGTCAGGAATTTACTTCAAAGAACATTTACGTGAAATCATTACTCCTTTCTTTATGCATACAGTAACAAAATAATAGATAAAATAAAAAAACAGTAATACAAGGCGATGTTGTTATTTAATAACATACTACAGACTTTATGATCTCTGGTCAGTAATTTATGGCGTATGTAGGCGAACATCTAATTAGAAACAAGACAGAAATTCTAATCAAATTTTGCAATTTTAAAATAACGGTTTCTTAATTTGTCTCATTAATTTAACTGTGTATAAAATAAACTGTGTATTGTTTTCTTGACTAATATGTTATATTCTCTAATATATTAAAAATTAATAAATTATTATATTAAAGATAAAAATGTTATTAATGCAAATATTTTATAAATACCAATACACCAATAGTGCATATTTATGAAATACTCGATTAAAAAAAAGTAAAATTACGGAATTTTTTCGATGTTTAACGTAGAAGAGTAAAGTCGAATTTATTGGCTGACCTTCAGTAGAGGAATTACAGTAAAACCCCTGTGGCGCTCAATGGCTGGGGAATAATTACTATCAGACGGTAAAGCACGGCGGTACTATAACAAACTGTTGCTATAATTTATATGTAGCAACCATTAATTTTACGGCTGTGCACAGAGGTAAAGTCCAATTTTTATTATGCCAATGGTTTGTCTGCGATAAGATTACATACCATTTAGATAGCCTGTTGCCGAAGTTACGGCTTAAATTCTTATATAGAGTGATCTTTCCACTCTTTTTTACATGACGACATAATTTTTCTTAACTGCCACAATACTTTTAAATCTAAAGTAACGTGCAGATTTAGAAAACGAATTTAAACGATGTAATGTTTTGACAATAGGTTAAAAGGAAAACGTAGGAACAAAATAATTTTGGGAAATGTTTCATAAGTTACTATAATATAATTTCGCTTCTTTTTTGGTAGAGCAAGCCGTTGTTTTACGTATCTACGTTTTAGATACACTTGCAGTCGATACAGTGTAACCGACCCGTTTGAATGAAGAAAATAAACAAGAATCAACGATAGTTAACGTCCTTAACACCCAGAAAACCAAAACAATATTAAGGTTAATCTTTGGCAAGAAATTTCTGTAATATATATTAAATATACTTTATCAGTTCAAATGTACCTACTTTGAAGTGAAGGTGAAAATGACGTGAAAGGGGTAAAGTATTTTATTTCTTTAGGTACACCTAGAAGAGTGGTACAAAAGCATGTAAAACTAACATGTCTAGTCATTGAACATTCTACTGAACATGTCTAGTCCAAAAACACACATACAAAACGGTTAAAACGTAAGATTTCTATTTGATTCTAAAGTCGTAATTGTAATTTCTATTTGTTATCCTTTTTCATCCTTTGACCGACGTCAAAGTATTCGTTTCTAAGGCCCTCGTTTATACAGTCTAGTTTGACAGTATGCTGATTACGAGTCAGAATTGACCGACAAAAATGGACAAGTACATCCTATATTTTTACTTTAGGCAGCACACTTCAGTATATGTTATCATTATATTTTTCCGGAATATTTATTTTTATTTGCACAAACATACTTATGCATGTCGTAATATATATAAACATTTATATTTATATTCACGTTCTCTGCTGTACACAAAAACAATTTCAATGGGAAATGAATAAAATTTTGTACAAATATAATATTTAGAATTATTGGGAGACAGTGATTCTTGAAAGCTCTGGAACCTTTAATAGTTGTTTAGAGAGTCCTTGTAAATGGTTTGAAAAATTATAATAAGTGTATGGAGAACTTGTAATAAACTAACCTTATTTATATATTTACTAGTTACAATTCTTATAAATTAGGTATATGACGATTAAAGTATTAAAGTAATTTTAGCAAATAAAATCTAAAGTAATAAAATAACCAAATTGTCGTAGCTGTTACGTAAAGTTAAAAAATACAAAAAGTGTCATAATTAATTAATGATTGTAAAATGTCCAAAATATTGAAAAATGTGTAAAACGATGTTTAGGTAAGTTATATATTAGGCATAAAAGATTATGTGATAAACCAACATTTAAAATATACATTGTTACTGTGTAGTACTATGTAAGTTAGCGAATACGAAGTATTCTTACACAACAATGTACTACCAATTTCAAAAATTCCATTCTAATCGGTTAAAAGTGTATTCAATAGAAATAATGTTCTATCCACTTATGGACCCAATGGTAAGATATTTATGTGTCCAGAATAATAAATAATAGTATAGACAAATTATGTGAACATTAATAAAATAAAATATTAATATTCCTAGTTGTAGACTCAAATTAATACGATATTGAGTTCGTAATTCAAATCTGTTGGTAATTATCGAAATGTCTCGATAACCGGAAGTTAGACGTTTTTGGCACGTGGTCAACATGTTGGAAGAGGTTTAAAAACTTTGGGTTAGATATCCCTTCAGCTTTATTTTTTTACAATCCAGATTATAATATCCATTTTCTGCAATGAAATGTACAGCGTAAATCATATTTGAGGAGACACCATATGGATTTCCGATTTACATATCGAAGAAATAGGCCGTGGTTAAACTCGTCTAGTTCGTGAGTCACTCTTCTACGGTATGTAGGTTAACATTAGTGTCAGAGGTCGTACGCAATCATAGGGTTCCCACTTGACCTAAGCCAGAGATCAGAGCAATGTAGTATAATATTTCCCAGTTCTCGAACATTTACTGATAACGAAGGACTATCCTTTTGAAAGCGTCAAACGAGGACCGCGCTTCATCATACTCTATATAATGTCTTTCACACCAGGGAGTGGAACCGTATTTAACTTTACATATTTGAAAAATCATGATCGTTCAAACACATATTAAAGATGAAAACTTACATTATGTATAATATATAAGAATCCAGTTTTAATATATTTTATATTGTTTCTTGCAAATACGGTAACAGCTAACATATCTCCAAATTGATACTAAGCAAAAAATGGAATATTGCTTTACACTTAACAGTGCTCGATTTGAAAACATATTTTCTTGCATCAGTATTTGCAAACCAGTTTTCCTGTTAGTTTATAAATCAATGTTAATGTATTCAGAACGCATGTGAATAGCAGGTTATTGGTTCTCGAAAACAAAATTCTACAAGATGATATACGTAAAATTAATTCTAATTTTAAAACGTACTTCCTCAACTTAAATTGTTTGCATTATAATTCTGCTTCTATACAATAAGGCGTGTATTTCCTCATCAGCTGTGATTGTATTGCAAACATGGATACAATTTTTCATTCGTTCTCTCAGTAAAATTTTGTTTGCATTTGAGAGACAACGTCGGGCTTGTTTGAGGGTGGAGAGATTTTTACAAATGCAGAAACATAACGTTCGATTTTTACGCTACAGTAAGCACGAAGGGAGTGTTGATTAAGCTTCCAACGCGTATAAATCGTATTAGCTTTTGATTTGTTTTAATATTTTTACTTGATAAATCAAATACGCTGTTATATTATTTCGTGCTCGTTGTATATATGTTAAAATATGTGTGTGTGTGTGTGTGTGTGTGATTAAATGAAATACATATAAGTATAATAAAAACATAATGTGTGTGTGTGTACGAATCTAAATATTTTAAATTTTAAAACAAATTCTTGTTATATGAGCATTACTGTATTACGGGAACCATGACAAATATTACTGTTTTTCATTAAACGGTTTTCAAGACAATTATATTCATCTTAATACAAAGAAGCAAATCTTTATTCTATTAGCATATAGTGTTACAAATGTTATTTGCAACGATATTACAAATTGCTCAGATACCCTTCCAATTATTCCTTCATCCAGTTTTCTGATTTAACTAATCAATTCCTTGTCTAATTGGTTATGGAATATCAATTGATTATTATATCAAACTAATGTCGTTTGGAATAATATTATGAAGTTGCTCAGATATCCCGCTAATTCTTACAACACCAGAATTTGTTTGTCAAGTTACCCAACAAACCATTAAAAAAATGTATTTTATTCAGTGGTACGTCCAGTTACGCTGGACATTTAACCACTTGCGCTTTATATTAGCTATGATAAAATCCATAAAGCAAGTAGAGAGTATCAATATTCAACCTCAAAAACGCCCTGCATGTGTGTAGACTAATGTAATTTACCATTTTTAATTCTTAAAAGTAGCCCGTATAAGCTAAAATAATATTTGTGTTAATCATTTATACTTTATATTTTGTATTTACTAGCTGCCTTAGCACTCAGATATAATGTATGTTAAATTTTAGCAAAACAGGAGAATAACCTTCAAATTCTTTTTCTTTCCGGCTGTACAATGTTTACACTTCCGGAACCAAAGATTGCATAAGTGATTGAATTCTCTTCTTTCACTGCTGCTTGTCCATCCATAATCTTCAAATTCAATTAGTGATGTTTCAGATTGCTTTCATCTGAGAAATAATGTTATCATTAATATAGGAAATGGTAACAAGTAAATAAATAACCTGTATGCTGTACTTATGTAGCACATAAAGTATACGTTATGTACAATTATACAATGTACATACATTTATACCGTTACCGTTACGGTATATTTTCGTTTAAAGAAACAGCCATAATAAAATTTGTTTAAAAATTTTTTTCAATAATTTTGATAACGCAATTACATAAATTCTCAATATGTCTCAAATAATTGACAGATGAGTAGGGTGAGAAACCAAAGAGTGTTACCTCTCTAAAACCATGATCCACCTGGCTCCGACTGCTGGCACCTTGTAAGGACCTCTTCTCAGGGTTACGAGAATTCCTTAAATAAGGAGGAGACCTTTGGAAACAATATGAAATGGAGTAGATGCGACCCTATTGCCTTGATGAACGCATACCATAGGATATGCAAACCCGATGAGCCCAGCTTTCCAGGCCGGAGTCAGAGAGCTCTGCGGCTCCACCACCGTACTTACCTTGAGCTCCCCTCGTAAACCTTCCAGTTACTGAAATAGCCCTAAATGTTATACCTAGATTTAAAAAGAGAAATAGAGAAATCCACAAACAAAAGAGAAATTTGCCTTTTTAGTGTAACATAAAAGATTCACTGCAAAATTGTAAGGAAAAAATTGACTGCATTATTCAAGGAGAACATTGGTTTCAATAAAGGAAGATCCTCAACTAATAATATATTTGTTAAAATATTTTATACTTTTATAGAACTCTTACAAAACAGATCATAAAACACTTAAGGAGTTAACAGACCACTTTATCTTTTTTCTATAGACTATAAAACGTGACAAGAGAAATTTGAGGGTATCTTGGGAATACGTGGTAGTCTTCAACATCTAATAGGCCTACATGTCACCAAAAATGTGTATGATATATTTTGCGTTATCGTGTAACAAATACCTATAGGCGTGTAGTGTGTAATGTAATTGTGATTTTTTAATCAACTTAAAATGACAAAATTAACTGTTATCGTAAAACTTAAAAATCGTATCGTGGAATAAACTTTCTTCTAAGTGAACTTGAAACAAACTTTGCTTACATTAAAACTGTACTGTGTACTGTAATATACAATAACATTAAATAAGTTACATTTAATAACATTAACTGTAACTGAACCTAAAGTACGTGCCTATTTAGGTTCACTTAGGCACGTAATTTTTGTACCACACAAAAATACTACACAAAAGACTATGACGTATATATGACGTCACCGACGAGACTGTAGTTGTGACGGGGATAATCACGTTAAAACGCTCCTCAGACGTCTTTTCTATTTTTGTCCACTAATGTTCAACGCAAACTGTTATGTCTTTTGCAGTTTCAGGTAGACTCAGCGAGGAAAATTCAATTCTCTAAATTAATTACTAAATACTACCATCATTAGCAAAAGCAATATAGGATAATGAAACCTCCAAATATTTAACTTTAAAAGTAAACGTTGAAGTCTGAACTCAGCCAACTGCAAACAAGGTACAGCGGTAGCACGCGTAAAGGCAAGTTAACCCCACTAGGAAAGTTAATTAATGTACGCGTTTTGAAACTACAATGCAGAACATTTACAGAAATTATTCAGCGTCTCCTTTGCGCTTTTTGTAAAGTTTTAATCACTTGTTTATTATGACGCGTGCTGTTGCTTTTGCAGATCCTTATACTTTCTCCTAATGACGATCCCGATTTTGAAAATGTGATAGACAATTTATTTAATATATTTACATAGCCTACTTAGCGTTTTATCTGTGGCCTTTACGTAAACTCATTATCTATCAATTACGTAAACGAATACGATGTTCTTGGAGTTACAAATATGTTTGATTATAAGAAAGATTTTTATATTAGTTATTATATATGAAATGTGGTTGTGTTTATTACAGGCTGGATTAATTACATTTTTATTTTCCGTAAATATTATGTTGTTTTCAGGTGTCAAACGAATTTAGAGGGGAAATTTGTACAGAATATTGAGAGAGATTAAATATGTTGCCAGTCATTGTCATATGTGGCGTATACACGTATACACCCAATAAAGAAAAATAATGATTTGTGTTACATATTGTTACGACGGTCTAATTGATCGTCGTATGGTACAGTGGAAAGCAAAATACAAGACACCAATTAAGTCACTAATCACCAGCTTTGATTATCACAGTTAAACAGTTCGTAATTAACAACAAAGTCTCGTACAACAAATCAAATAAAAATTGTTCACACGCAATAAAATCTCAACTAATATAAAACACAATTGTTTTACAATTATACCATCCGATTATAAAACACAACACTTCGCCACAATAACCACTTGAACGCACAGAGTAATCACTTGTAATCGCCCGACAATAAACTGAACTGAGCGTCCCTGCGTACTTAAGTTTACATCCCGCTAAGGTTCCAAATTATTCGCTAATAGGCGTCTAGTAGAAAACACTATAACGTAATTCATTGCGACCTTGACACAGTGCGTGCGGCTGCGCGAATTCTGGCACAGTCTAGCAAATGCGCTAAGAATCACGTACGCCACAACATTCAGCCTCTAGAAAGTTCGATAAACACGTAGATTGTTCTGTGATGTCGTAACAATATCCTTTGTAACAAGAAAGATTTCCATTGATTCCATTATATTAAATGTGTTCTGTTTTTGTATCTATATATTATTCTTATTTTAGTTTTGTTAACTATACCTTTATTTTATAATATTTTATATATATATTAAACTTTCACTGTGAACACTTACTTTTTGGTTTTGTTTCCCAAACGTTTCAACGTGGTGTTCGTCTTCCTCAGTGGGATTTGAAATACTGAATGTCTGTACAGAGTAACGGTTATGGGTTGTAGGTGTGTGTGGTGGGGGTTGCTGGTGGGAGGGAATTGGTGCTAGGATTCAAAGTGTGTGTTTGAATCAGTGTATCGAAAAGTATGTGTGATCTGTAATGTAATTGTTCATTTAATATGTTGTTTGGTTGTAGTGTGTGATATCTGTATATTTCAAATTGTCCTGCTGTGTTTAGTATTCTACTTTTAGGTAAGTAGTGTAGTATTTCCATGTTGTGCTCTATGTTTGTGTAACTGTGGTTTTCATTTTGTAAATGTGTGGCGAATGTGGAATGTATGTAGTTTGTGGTGAGGGCTTTTAAATGTTCAGAATATCTAGAGGAAAAAGATCTTCCCGTCTGGCCGATGTAGAACTGATGGCAATCACTGCAGTTTAATTTATAAACCCCTGTTTTGCTGTATGTGTCTGTGTCTTTGTTAGTATTATGTATGTGTTTCCTGATGGTGTTGTTAGTTCTGTAGGCTACTTTATAATTGTGTTTCCTAAATGTGTTAGCAATTTTGTGTGTGTTGGAATTGTAGTATGTGAGTGTGATGTATTTACTGGGTTGTGTGCTGTTGGTTTTATGTGTTTTACTTTTTGTGTTTAGGATGCGTTTGTGTAGTTTGTTTATTAAATCAGGATTGTAACCATTTTTGACTGCTATATATTTGATTGTGTTGAGTTCTTCTTGGTAGTCATGTGTGTTTAGGCGTATTGAAGTGAGCCTATGGAGCATGTAGTTGAAAGCTGCATGTTTGTATTGAGTTGGGTGGTTGGATGAGTTATGTATGACCATGTCTGATGTAGGGTTTCTGTATATTTTGTATGTGTGTGTGTTGTTTGTTTTGGTAATTGTAAGGTCCAGGAAGTTTATGCTATTGTTTTGTTCTAATTCAAGTGTGAATTTTAATTTATGGTGTATAGTGTTAATGTATTTGTGGAAATTTTCAATTTGTCTTTTGTTGCCGTTGTATAGGAGTAAAATGTCATCAACATATCTGTGCCAATATATTATTTTGTTGGTGTATTTGTTATTGTTTTAATATGTGTTCTTGTTCTATGGTATGTACGAATATTTCGGCTAGTATACCTGATATAGGGGAGCCCATGGGTATCCATCTGTTTGTGTGTAAACCATGTTATTGTGTGAGAAATAATTTTGTTCAGTGATAATTTTAGTGAGATGGATGATCTCTTTAATGTGTGTTTCAGGTGTGTTATTTAGGTTTAGTAACTGTTCTATTGTAGTTATAGTTTCTTTATGGTACACTGGTGTATAGGTTTGTTATGTCAAACGAAGCTAGTGTTGAATTGTGTGGAATGTGAACATGTTGAGTTTTATTCACCAGATCTAAATTATTTTTGACGGTGGTGTTGTTTGTTAAATTTATGTTGTTTCTGATTAATTTGTCTAAGTGTCTAGCTATTTTGTGTGCAGGTGCTTGTGTGTTATTTATAAGTGGTCTGATGGGGATATTAGGTTTGTGTGATTTTGGTAGTTCATTCAGTGTAGGGGCGGGGCGTTTGGTTTAATTTGGTTCAGATATTTGATGTTGTCAGGTCAGATTATGTGTTTTGTGTTATTTATGATTTTATTTATTTGTGTGTGATATTTAGGGGTGGAGTCTTTATTTAATTTTGTTATGTTGTTTTCAGTAAAAAATGTTTCGATTATTAAAAACAACATAACTAAAAAAATGGGTAGTCCAACAGATGGACTACCCATGGGCTCCCCTATATCAGGTATACTATCCGAAATATTCGCACATAGCATAGAACAAGAACACATATTAAACAATAACAAATACACCAACAAAATAATATATTGGCACAGGTATGTTGATGACATTTTACTCCTATACAACAGTAACAAAAGACAAATTGAAAATTTCCACAAATACATTAACACTATACACCATAAATTAAAATGCACATCGAAATTTCGCATCCAACAGCAAGGACTAGCCCAAGGAGCAGTGCTGAGCTGCTCGCTGTTTAATATCATGATCGATGACATTCTCGAAGCAGTAAGAAGTGTGCCAGGCGTCAAAGCGCTCCTCTATGCGGATGACCTTCTCATCTGGGCAACCAGTGGAAACACACTGTCACTTGAGGCGTGCCTGAACGAGGCCTTAATAAAACTCGAGATGTGGGCAAAGCGAAATGCAATGACAGTAAATTCTGGCAAGACCACCTTTCAGCTGTTCTCACTCTCTACAAAAGTACCGCCAATAAGCCTATTTTACAGCGGGACAGCGCTGGAAGAAAGCACCATTTCTAAATACCTGGGAGTACAATTGGATAGGCGCTTAACGTGGAAACCTCATGTGGACCAAAGCGCGGAAAGGGCTTTAAAAAGAACACGACTACTAAAGAGATTGACAGCCACTAAGTGGGGAGCTAACCAAGATGCCCTAAAGACTACCTATAAAGCATATATTAGACCCATGCTAGAATATGGAAGCGAAGTCACCGTCACAGCAAGCGCCAGCGTACAAAACAAACTCGATCTCGCAAAAAATACAGCCCTAAGAGTAATAACAGGCGCTGCAAAATCCACCCCCATCGAGGCCATGGAGGCACAAACCCAGATAGAACCATTACAGTTATATAGAGAAAGGTCAGCACTGCGATTCTGGGAGCGCTCCAGGCGTGTCTACAAGCATCTATGGAACGACTACCGACAACCTACTCCCAGGCTAAAGACTCAAATAACCCCATTAACCATGTACAAAAACATCGCTGAAAAATACGATATTGCCCTCACAGAAACAGCTCCGCTGAATATCCATCAGGACTTCTTCAGTCTCTTACCCCAAGCCAGCTACCATCTTAAGAACCACTCAACACCTAAACATGCATCCACAGATTTAGAACTAAAGCAATCAGCTTTGCAAACGATCCACGAAGATTATCCCGAGCAAGAGTGGATCCATATCTACACTGACGGCTCATCAATTCCGGGCAATGGAAAAACAGGAGCTGGGTACTATAGCCGCCTTTTCCAAGGGCACTTAGCCGTGGGCAGGAACTACGACGGGGAAATCGAAGCAGTTCATGCTGCCGTTGATGAACTGGAAAAAATCACTCCCCCTTCAAAAGCCGTGCTCCTAGTCGACTCGCAGGCCGCAATACGCAGTCTATCACGGAACTCTCAAACCGACTGCCAAAGAACTATCGACTGTAGAAGGAAACTGGAGACCCTGGCGAGTCGAGGGTGGATCCTAAAATTCCAATGGATACCCAGTCATGTCAACATCTGGGGCAACGAGGAGGCCGATAAACTGGCCAAGCAAGGCACAACCCTACCCCAGCCTACCCGCTCGCAGTCCCTACAATCTTCCAAAGCTCAAATAAACTCCGCCGTCAGCATATGGAATAAGCGAAGACTGTCTGAGGCGGCCGCCGGTAAAAAATGGGAAAGCCTCGTCACCGAGGGTCCAATCAACCCCAGCCTCCCTCGTGCAGTGTGTGTCGCCAACTTCCGACTAAAAACCGGACACGACTATCTCGCTTCACATCTGCACCGCCTCCACGCGCTGCCAACCCCTGAGTGCCAGCTGTGCGGCCACGCGACGATGGACGCCGACCATCTGAGAGACTGCCCGGCCTTAGACCACACCCCGTCCAACGAGGACATCGAGATCGCCGAAGCCCGACGCTACTGGTCAGCGCGTCGCCTAATGGCTCAACAGCCATGGGTGGGCGTTGGCTAGTAAGTAAGTAAGTAAATTAAACTGCAGTGATTGCCATCAGTTCTACATCGGCCAGACGGCAAGATCTTTTTCCTCTAGATATTCTGAACATTTAAAAGCCCTCACCACAAACTACATACATTCCACATTTGCCACACATTTACATAATGAAAACCACAGTTACACAAACATAGAGCACAACATGGAAATACTACACTACTTACGTAAAAGTAGAAAACTAAACACAGCTGAACAATTTGAAATATGCAGATATCACACACTACAAACAAACAACATATTAAATGAACAATTACATTATAGATCACACATACTTTTCGATACACTGATTCAAATACACACTTTGAATCCTAGCGCCAATTCCCTCCCACCAGCAACCCCCACCACACACACCTACAACCCATAAACGTTACTCTGTACAGACATTCAGTATTTCAAATCCCACTGAGGAAGACGAACACCACGTTGAAACGTTTGGGAAACAAAACCAAAAAGTAAGTGTTCATTCACAGTGAAAGTTTAATATATATATATATATATATATATATATATATATATAATATATAAAAAAGTGAATGAAGAGGATGTACCAACAAGATAATTAAAATATTTGTAAGTACATAAGTTAATTATACTTGAATGTGTGTTTGTGTGTGTGTGTGTGTTTGTGCGAGCGCGCTTGTGATATAGACAGTGAGATAGGGTGAGAGAGATGGGAGAGATAATTTTTACTTTCTAAAGGAAAGTATAATGTAACAGATATCAAATTTTATAAGGCTTTTGTAATACGATGTAATTTTAATTGACTAGACAATATGTAAAATTTAAAAGTCAAGCAAATGACATTAATTTTATTAAGAAAAATACATTATATAAATTTAAGTAAGTATAAGGGTTTACAGATTTAGCTTACTGACATCGTTTTTTTGAACCAATTAAACCAGTAATCTTATGTCTGTCTATGAATAAGAAGGTATAACTGTTTATAAGGCGGAAACTGTTGCTTGTGGAGGTCAAGGTTGAAAATAAAATGGAAGTTTTTCACCTGCGGTTTGAATGTCTACCAGTTGATGATGATGGAGTCAAGGGTAGTTTTTACTGATGCATGTTTCAGTCCGGTGTTCCAATAATCCTGGGCCTTTCTCCGTCCGACGGCGATGGAAAGCTTTTCTTAGCATAGTTCGGCTGATGGTGAAACATGACAGTATCACCAACAGTCCTCTCCCGATTCTCCCGACTAGTCGGGAACCCAGAGGCACTTTATAGAATTATTTATCCATAGTTGTCGTACAAAACTTCAGCAAACAGAAACTAATTCGCCGCCGGACTAGAAGTGCAAACGAGGCGTCTTGATGAGAAAATGCCCAGAAAAACAGGCTCGCCACTCACAGACTCCGCGCGGCGAAATCCATTCGGCATATCGCTATCGTCAGACGGCCGGCGAGAAATACGGACGAGCTAATTTTATTTAAAGCTCGCCGTGGAATTCGGATTTAAATTGCCACGGCACACCCTCACCCAAAAGGGCAACATGGTTGCCCCAAAAATGCGCCTGAAACCAAGGCTCCTGGTTACCTCTGCAGGACTACAGCAGTCCTCTTGACTCCCTTCGGAAATCTCAGAACCATATAGCTTTTAGGAAGACAGAGACTCAGAGAGAAAACGAAACAAGAGGAAGGAAGAAGTGGAGTGTGTATGCATGTGTGCCTGAATGTGGAGGTGTGTGAGTATGCGGTACTGCATGCTGACTGGATCAGGGTCAGCATACAGGTACAAGAGACAGAAGGAGAAAAGAAGAAAGACGAGATTCGGGTACCCTAGAGCTCTGACCTCTTAAGGCCTCGCAATTCAACTGAGACCCAAGAGCCAATTTAACGCCCCCAACCATTAATAGGACAAATCCCCTTACCATCACTCACACACTTATGCCCTGTGGCAAAACTTCAACTTCGATATGTGTGTGGTTGATCTCTTTATATTACTTTCGGGATCCCCCAACTTCACCGTCTCCGGCGACACGAACCGAAGAATGCGGTATGGTCCAGACCAACGATAAAACAGTTTAGCGGCACGTTTGTCCACGGCTGAGCTGATCGTGTGGCTCTGACATTAGACCAAATCCCCAACCTTGAAAGGATTAGGAGTTCGCCTCTGATTATAACGAAGACGGACACGCTCGTCCGCAAACAGCAAATTCTTCCGGGTCTCTTTCCACCTGTCTGCCGTTCTAACATAAGGAATAATCGGCAGAAGATCGTCTATTTTCCACAAGTTAGTTAATGGAAGCGTGGGCGAGAATCCGATCACCTCAAAGGGGAAGGCCTTATGACTCTCATGGAGGGCCGTATTGAACGCTAACTGTAACCACTTAAGATTCTGGTCCCAACAATTCTGTTGCTCTGCGTGGTAAGCAATAAGAGCCGATCTAAGATTCCTGTTGAATCTCTCCGCGTGGGACGGCTGAGGGTAGTAAGGGGAAGTGGTTACATGCTGGATGCCGTTGGCGAAACACATTCGCCGGAATTCGCCAGAAATGAATTGTGGACCATTGTCAGAGGCAATGATGGCCGGAAGTCCGCAATGCTGAAATACATGGTTCTGTAGCGCGAGAATGGTTAATCGAGAATTTGCCTGCCGTAAGGGCAATAGCCAGACAAACCTAGAAAAAGCATCCACACAAACAAGCAGGTAAGAGTTACCTGACTCTTACCTGAATAACTTCTCCATTGGTCTGCTCGCCACGTCCGATGACAAGAAACCCAACTTAGTGTTTTGGGCAGGCTTGCTTAACCTGCAAAGATGACACGCCTTCACTCTAGTCGCAATGTCCCTATCCATGCCCTTCCAGATAAAATGTTTCCTAATACCGGAAATGGTCTTCGAAATCCCCTTATGTCCTCCTACTGGGGAATTATGGAAAAAATTTAAGACCATGGGCACTAACTTGCTAGCCAGCACGATCTTAGGGACGCGTCCTTTTCTCTCCTTACAGCACAGGACGCCCTTGGACAAGAAGAAAGGGGCCTGTACGCTACCCTTCTTTAGATTTTGGATGATTGGACCCAACTCTTCATCATCTAACTGATGGGGTAACACATCAGTAAAGGCTAGTGCGAAGTCTAATAACAAGGTACAGGGTTGCTCAGGTTGGACTTCACTGGGTTGGGAAAACATACGGGACAAGGCGTCTGCAACGCACATTTTGAGTTCCCCTAATGTGTTGCACCTTGAATTCGAATGACGAGATCTTAACCACCCACCTTCCAATCTTACCCAGTTGCCGGGGATGAGCAAGAAGCCAAGAGAGAGCCTGATTATCGGTCTCAAGCAGGAAACGGCATAGGTCTCAGCATGTTCCAGGAAACGTCTGAACTTATCTAGAGCGTACACCACGGCCAAACACTCTAGTTCATACACTGATGACTTCTTCTCTTGTTGGGTCAAAGTCCGTGATATAAAAACCACTGGCTGCCTAGCACCATCAACGACTTGCGAAAGAACCGCTCCAAGCGCAACCGAACTCACATCCGTCTGCAGGACAAACTGTTTAGAAAAGTCGGGCATTCTCAGCACAGGCTGGAATGATGGCCTCTTTCAACGTCTCAAAAGCCTTCTGCTGTTTTTTTCCCATACGAATTTGGCCCCCTTTTTCGGAGTTCATTGAGTGGGGCTGCACTTTCCGCAGCATTCGGGATGAAACGGCGATAAAAGTTTACCATCCCCACAAATCTCGCGTTACCTTTGGCATCCTTAGGTGGGGGAAAATCCCTGATGCCCTGTGTTCGCTCGGTATCTACAGTGACACAACGATGTGAAATAAGATGACCCAGAAATGAAATTTGGGTCTGGGCAAAGTTGATCTTTACCGGGTTGACAGTAAGGCCGGCACACCTCAACCTGCACATGACCTCATATAGATGACCCATATGTTCCTAAAAGTCTTCACTGTACACAAGGAGATCGTCTAAATAGTTGAAGATAAACTTAAACTTGACATCATGAAAAACAGTGTCAAGTAGGCGCGTGAGGGTTTGCGCCCCCACCGCCAACCCCATGGGAACTCTCGTATACTGGTACAGGTTCCACGGAACACAGAATGCCGTGTAGGGCCTACTTTCTTTTGCCAATGGAATCTGGTGATATGCCGAGTTGAGGTCAATGATGATAAAATACCTCGCCTTACTGAACCAGTCAAACGCCGAATGCAGATCTGGAAGGGGGACTGAATCGACCTCAATGTTAGCGTTTAACTTTCTGTAATCAATTACCATCTGGTGCTTACCTCCAGGCTTAGGCACAAGGAATGCTGGACTGGCATAGCTGGATCTAGAAGGTTCAATTACCTGTTGTTCTAACAATTCTTGAACCTTCTTTCTAAGAATGTGCATCTTCGGAGGGGCAAACGTGTAAGGATGTGAGCGTACCACCTTGGAGTCCGTTAGGCGGATTTTATACTCCAAGAGATGTGTGAGCTCGAGGGTAGGAGTTAACACTGTGGGGAATTCCTCACACAACCAATCTAAGGCGGAGAGCTGGGACTGATTGAGATGGTCTCTAGATGTATCGGGGCATTCTATCTCTTGGATATCTTCCCTAGTTCCCTGATATTCAAAGAAAGGAACCACACCTCCCCGATTGAATTAAAAATAACAGTGGTGCCCTTGGATGTCTAGCACGAGACCACTCTTAGAGATGAAATCGGTACCCAAAATACAGTCGACTCCCAGAGCCGGAGAAACCAAAAAGCTCCACATCCAAGAAAATCCCTCGATTTTAAACTTGAAGGTGACCACCCGGGAGATGGGCAGAATTTCCCGAGATGCCGTCCAGCACACTACCGAAGACTGATCAGACCGTTTAATCAAACCCTGGTTTTCAAGATCCTCACACACTCTGGATGAAATGATGGATCGGGCTGATCCAGAGTCAACTAATGCTCTGAGTTGACTCCTTTTCAACTCCAGCAGCAAGAAGGGGCATACAGAGGTGGCCTTAGAGATGGTTTGGAGGACCTTGGTGCCCGAAGAGCTGGGACCTACTGACGGCCTGGAGGCGCGTACTTTCGAAGATCCGCAACAGAGAGGGGAAGATGACCTCCTATTGATCTTTCCCTGGTTGCCCCTTCTTTTGAGTTGGGTCCTCTCCGGCAAGGTGCAGGGCGGGCACTACCTGCGGTACAATTCCGGCCGATTTACCCCGGTTTATCACAGTTGTAACATACCCTGTTTCTGAAGTTACTCTTACCCACAGGACGAGCAGTTCGAGACTGAGATTGTCCGGCCCGTCGTTCGCAGGCACTGAAATCCAGATTACGAGCGACCCCGAGGCCTCTAGACTCATCATTCAATTGTATAGCCCTAGATATTACACATAGTCTGTCCAGGTCCGCGAAACAACGCGAGCGCTCCGCGAACACTAAGCGGGTCCGTTCTTGGGGGGTTACCACTTCCAATATTATTTGGATGATTTCGGGCTCGGACAACCCAAATCTCAAAATCTTGGCTGCCTCTTTTACACTGGCAACAAACTAAGCCAGGCCTTCTCCATTGGCTTGAACTCTGTAAAAATGTCTTTGTCGGAGCTGCTCGCGCAGTCGGCCCGGGATAAAAGCATCCAGCACCTCCCCGTGAAAGGAGTCGATACCGCCGCCACCCCGTAGGGTATGAATTACTCGCTCAGCCATGGAACCCCGGTAGTAAGGGTAGACGAGCTTGAGCAGGGTGCGGTCCGACACCCCGGGGAAATCGGCCAACTGATAAAAGATACAAAAAAACTCAAAAGTTTGTCGGCATACAACCCGTCCACAACTGGGAGTACAGAAGAGAGGGGAGCCTGAAAAATCACATGATGTAATTTAGTGTTCACACACAACCGCGCTCACGGTGTATAACAATAGTCTGTTGTGTGTTGTTCTGAGATTTATTTTTTTAGTACTAATCATACATTTTAATCATAAAAAATATATGTTGACATCATCAGGTACCCTAATACAAGTCAGCTCACTTTCGATTTATAAGGGTGTCTGGTTTCACGTTCCGGATCTCGTATTCCGGCACCAGTTGTTACAAAACAGCAATGGTTGGTATAGAGTGGATTAATTTAACACATGAAAAAGCAACAATCACATATTTTATTCAACACTTTTTACCCAAATCACGAGCAGTGTTGCATTGTCAAGATACAAATATCTATTACATAATATTTACTTTAAACATTATCAATCGTTAACCATTAAGTTTACTTAATTTAAACCATTAAGTTAAATTCCGCAGCTATAAACAACTTTGATTGACTCAAAAATAAGCTTGATTCCACTCAAAAATAAGGCGCTCTAAATGCTAGTAATTATAGGTGCTACCAAGACTTTACCGACTTATGTCCACACAAGACAACTGTTACACTAAGTAACCACAGCGAGGATCAAATTATCTGTGATTCATTGCGTCCTACAAGTAGAGCGGCAAGCCAGTCGACAGTGTACATCACTGTCATTTTACATAAGGAGTCATTCGTCATTGGCCAAGAAGGAGTTTCTGCCGACGTAAAATACCGATTTTAAACAGGAATTCTCTTTAATTCGCTTGTGAATGAGAACTCACAACAAACTAATAAACAAACTGTAATAACCAACTGTACAGTAAGACGTGCAGTCTGTGTCGACTTTTCTGGAACTTTTAGGCATGGCGAGATGTGTGACGGAAGTAAATGTGATCCGTTGTACAGTGATATAAACGTGTATGAAGCAATACTAACAGACAAGTACAGAGATGTTCTGGAAAGTGCTCTTTGTATCACGTTATGATTTACCATGATATTTCACGAGTCATCACCACTATGATTTATGCAAGTTCTTTCAGTGTTTTCTATATACCCGTACGTTTGCTACTAAAATTTCTAAACAAAAAGAAAAATTTATCTCACCAAATGTTTTTTCTAAATATGTGTGTTAATTTCTCTTTGGAAGGCTCTGATTCGTTTAAAATTTGCGTGTTCGCATGCTCAGATCAGTTTTCGTATGAAAAGACAAATTTTACTTACCTTGTGAAGACAAAATCGCAGTGCAGTTGCGTCGCAGCTATTTAAGTATCACCTTAGCAAAACATTTTATCCTAAACACTTTCACAATTTACTGTAATTTTTAAACAATTGAATAATATTTCTCTTGCCTTTTATTAGTATAATGTGGTATTAGTATAGCGTTAGACATACAACATAAGTTTCTTTGTACTATTAAGTCATATTTGTTATTAATATTAGTCATTTTTGAGAAGATTTTTTTCATCAAAAAGATCTTAAACTACAGTTGACCCACTTTTGTAAGACAGCTAGAGTCGTGACGTAGGGGAATCGCAGCAGAAGCTTACTTTACAAGGCGTTTGATGAGAACGCTTTATATCCTCTCATAACACATTTCAAATGCTTCCGTTGTTCGTCTTTTAGATTTCTCTATTGTCCAGAAACAAATTCTTCTCACAAACAGCTCGGTGCTCTTCTGTTTTGGTACACTTAAATTTTCCCATCGCTGGGTATTACTTCTCAAGTAGGTGAATTCATCTTTCATATTTCATATATTTCATAATTAATCTGAAATTACTTTTTACAATTATTATTATTATTATTATTATTATTATTATTACTGTTGTTTCTAGAGTTGATTGTTTCCTTGTATTGTAAGATAAGTAATAAGAAAAAGTTATCGATTATCAATTAACTACATTTCGATAAGCGTATAACAATTGTTATTGAAGACTAGTAAAATAATTCTATTTCACAACATATAAAAATGTATTTACTCAAAGGTAAATTTATATTTAAAGTCAAAATATTCTGTAATAAAAGTGACGGACTCTATACAGAAACGATTTCTGGAAAATAGCTTGTCACTATTAGATAAATATTGTACGCTGCCGATTGCTGTCCCAGAATCAAGAAACAAAACTTCCAGGAAATAGAAGTACATGTACCTATGTGTTTGTACATGTGTACGCACGCGTGATGTCAGTTGGGTATTGTATATTACTTCGGTTTAAACTACTAGCTGTATTCAATAACTAAGTGTTAACAAATTCTTAACAAGCTGCAAATCTTGTAGTCATAGTCTGTTCCAAAAAAATCAATATTCCTAAAACTTGACGTTTAGTTACTTATATTTAATTAGTTTAAAATATTTTAACAGCAAAGAAACTACAACTACTGCAATTATTACAGTTTTATCGGGAAAGAGAGTAGTGTTGTAGACCTATAGTAATATTATCTTCATACGTAGGCTTTCACGGCCGGTGTCATTTCCAGAAGTTATATCTCCTTTAAATATAGCCTGTATTGTACGTACAGAATTTTAAATTATGTAAGAAATGTAACAATTAAAAGTTATATAACACTATAACAATTATATATAATAATTGAATTATAACTTTAATATTAATTAAATTAATAAACTAAAAATTCAATAATATTTATAACTTACACCATATAATTGTAGTTGTTTTGATGGTTCATCTTATTTTTTCACAGTACCAAATTAATATAGAATATTGAACTTTCACTTGTGAAACTTACTTGTTTTCTCCCGTACGCGTTTCGGCGTGATGTGCGCCTTCTTCAGCGGATTGAGACAGACTGCCAGTAACACGTAACGGTTTTATTTGGTAGGTTGAGTGGTGTATGGTGGAAGGCGATTGGCGCGGGGATTTATTTCATCAACAAATACAGTTACGCCAAAAAACAAGTAACGAAAACTTCCTTACACATCGCCTTCAATAAAACATGCCGAAAGCACAACATCATACCAACACACGCACAAATTACAATAAAACAAAACACACATGCTGCACTTCAAACCAAACGAAAAGCTGAAAACATACACCTAAACAACATAATCAATTATTTATACCATAAAAAAGATACACTTAATAGACAGGCATACAACTTACACGTAAAACTTACACAAATATTACACCACATAGAACTCGAAAATGTAATACAACACACACAAGATAATATAGACAAACTCAAATCGATAATACAAGATCGACACAACAAAAAAATAACAAACATCACAATACGCACAATAGAAACAACTCCCAAACCGACACACAAATTCCACACACGCACAGTAAACACAACTGACGTTAATTTCGCAACTGATCAAATGGCTTTATTAAACAAAGGACTAAAACATAATTTTAAAACAATACATTCAACAACAACCACAATAGACATATACGCGACGTAATCATAGATACAGAAACAGCTGTACAAAACACGCACATTAACGATCAAGTTCCATACGACACGACATAAAACGAAAAATACAACGCACACAAATACAACCAAAAAGACACAAAAACAAAATTAAAACATAATACATTTTAGGTTAGTTGTCTCCAAGTCGCTTATATTAATATAATAGATATTTACCATATAATAGAAATTAAAACGCTTAATAATTTAAAACAAAAGTTACTTGAATACAACATAACAATATTAAAAGCTGATAAAGGGAACATAAACGTCATAATGGACAAACAAGAACTGAACACTAAAATAGAGAAATTCTTCAACGAAAATAATATAACAAAAATAAATAAAGACCCTACACTAAAATTTCAAAAACAAATTAACAAATTTATAAATAACACAAAACACATAATCCAACCAGAAAAAACCAAATACCTCAAACAAATCAAACCTAACCCCCCAAAACTAAATGCTTTACCAAAAATACACAAACCTAACATCCCCATCAGACCCTTACTAAACAACACACAATCTCCCTCCCACAAAATCGCAAAACACCTAGACAAAATAATCAGGAAAAACATTAATCTCAGTAACAATACTTCTGTCTAAAACAACATAGAACTTGTCAACAAAACCGAACACATCCACATCCCACACAATTCAACATTAACACCTTTTGACATAACCAATTTATATACCAATGTACCCATTAAAGAAACTATACAAACACTAGAACATTTACTCAGAGAAAACAACACGCCCGAAACACACATACATGAGATCATCACACTCACCAAAATAATTACAGAACAAAATTACTTCACATACAACAACAAGATATACACACAAACAGACGGTCTCACGATGGGATCCCCCATATCAGGAATACTGGCTCAAATATTCATACACAACATAGAACAGAACCACATAATAAACAACAACAAATACACCAACAAAATCATTTATTGGCACAGGTATGTGGATGATATATTACTTTTATTCAATGGCAATACAAGACAGGTCGAAAACTTCCACAAATACATAAACACAATATACCACAAACTAAAATTTACACTGGAAATAGAACAAAATATAGTATAAATTTTCTGGACCTAACAATTAACAAAATAAACAATACTCACAGAAAACCAACCACCACTGACATGGTTATACACAACACATCAAACCATCCAACGCAACACAAACATGCGGCCTTCAACCATATGCTCCATAGGCTAACAAAAATACCATTAAATAAACAAGATTATAACGATGAACTCAACACAATCAAATATATAGCAATAAAAACTGCTACGACCCTAATTTAATAAACAAACTACACAAACACATCATAAACAAAAACAACGAAACACTAAATACTAACAACACACAACAACCTAAATACATCACACTCACATACCATAACTCCAACACACACAAAATCGCCAACACATTCAGGAAACACAAGTACAAAATAGCATACAGAACAAACAATACCATCAAAAAACACATCAATGATACAAACACGGACATAGACAAATACAACAAAACAGGTGTTTACAAATTAAACTGTAATGATTGCAATAGTTTCTATATAGGCCAGACGGGAAGATCTTTTTCATCTCGTTACTCTGAACACCTAAAAGCTTTATCCAACAACAATATAGCCTACATTCCGCGTTTGCCATACACATACACACAAAAAAACCACAGCTACACCAACATAGATACTAATCTTGAGATATTACACTACTTACCCAAAAGTCGAAAACTAAACACAGCAGAACAATATGAAATATACAAACACTACACAACACAACCAAACAGCATACTTAACGACCAATTACACTATAAATCACACACACTGTTTGACACAATTATACATAAAACAAACAAAAATTCGGATCTCCGCGCCAATCCCCTTCCACCACACACCACTCAACTTACCAAATAAAACCGTTACGTGTTACTGGCAGTCTGTCTCAATCCGCTGAAGAAGGCGCACATCACGCCGAAACGCGTACGGGAGAAAACAAGTAAGTTTCACAAGTGAA
Organism: Magicicada septendecula; assembly: GCA_034769895.1. Classification (NCBI taxonomy): domain Eukaryota; kingdom Metazoa; phylum Arthropoda; class Insecta; order Hemiptera; family Cicadidae; genus Magicicada; species Magicicada septendecula. The sequence continues at coordinate 482,310,286 of CM068373.1, forward strand.
AGTTCAATATGCTATATTAATTTACCATATAATTATTAAACTATAACTTAAATATATTATATTAATTTTATTTATATAACCGATATAAGTGTAAATATTAAATCAATACTACAGTTTTTAAAGTTTCGGAAATAAATTGAAAAGTAGTGTTACGAACTTGTTAATTATATATAACTAAAATAAGAATGCCCACAGTTGTATGACATTTAAGAATAATATACCACGGTGGTACTCCGCGGTAATTATTTTTCTGTATCCAAGTATACTGGTAACGGACTACGTTCTTATAAGACGCATAATTTACTAAATGTGTTATAGTAAACTTCAACGCAAAATTAAATTGTGTATGTTGACGAGTTTTGGTCATCCGCATCATTCTGTGCAAGTCTTCGGTGTGATCGTAGGCCGAAAGCGCTGAAGCTACTGTATTAACATTTATGAACAATTTTACATTCTGTTTTGTACACAAAATGTACAAGACTAAAGAATCCTCACTGCAAGAATCAGACGAAACGTTTTTCAGAATATTACAATGCAGAACTTGCTATTTCATGCTTAGTATATAGGCCTATTAGGGGCATCGAAGTTCCAAAGACTCATGCAAAGCTGGCGTCTAACAGAGTTTCTACGTTTTGTTACAAAGTTAACAGCAGCCCTTTCATTATTTCAGGAAGGTTATACGAGACCACGCAAATTGTAATTTCCCTATTATATATTACACGCTGACGTAACAGCGACACGCCTGCTTTGTGTGGAATGTCATTACACCATGGCGTAATACTGTATCAAAATGCAAATTGCAGCTCCTTGCAATAATTTTCCTAGTCATAGGACTTACAAAATTAACGGTCACGCTAATACACCATTATTCTTACAGCTTTATGCTGTAATTGAGTTGACTTTCTAAATAAAAATCAATTTATTTCCTAATTGACCCTTTTCCTACTTTGAGGCTTTCGATTTATTTTGAAGTACGCAGATTATAGTGACTCCAACCAAAGGCGTTGCCAGCGCCTTGTGAAGTGAGGTCACTTACAAAGCTGTTGTCTTGAGGCCGACCTCCATTACCAGCTATATATTATCGCCGTCGATAAAATTACAGACTAATTTACATTGAATTAATATTACTATAGATTTCAACAAACAATTAGATAGAATAGAGCTCTATATGTTTATCTATTTATTAAATCAGCATATTTGTTATTAGTAGAGTACACAACAGACTTTAATATGATTAAGTCAAGGAAATTTAAATATGAGGGGATATTTTACACAAAAAGCCAACGTGATTAGAAATTTGTTTATTATATCTTATATTAGAACCAAGTTTAAAAAATATAAGAAATCAAGATCTAATATAAACAATTAATTTAAGTAAAGAAACGATTTTGACATATCAGTAATTTAACTAGTAGAATATGTTTAGAGCATGGAACATGGGTGTTAACTACGGATTTGTAAAAACAAATGACTGTGTTCTCAGATCTTTTACATACGTCGTCCTATAAAAACCGACGTTTAAATATGATTGATAGCGATAATTTAAATATACGTACGTGTTATACACAAATTTAATCGATTATCTAGTTATTAGAAACATTAGGCGCTACAGTGTTATTCAAAAAGAATGAACCGATTCATTACGCAATATTTTATGAAGACAAAGTAATTCAAAACTGCGACCAAATCACAAGTATTCTACACATAATCAAGTTTTATAACCTGTCTTACAAATGTTCAATGTGTCCACCACTTCCAGCACGAACAACATCAAGGCGATATGAGAATTCTTCCCAGGCGCGTAGCAACATATCACGATCCACTGAGTTGATCGCTGTTGTTATTCGATGTTTAAAGTCATCGAGGTAGGTAGCGATGGAAGGAAAACTCTATCTTTTACATATCCCACAAGAGAAATTCACATACGGTGAGATCTGGAGATCTCGCATGCCAAACACGACGAGCAGGATCCTGGTTGGTCCCTTCCAACCAATCCATCGTTGGAGAATTTTTCCATTCAAAATAGCTTGAACATCCGGTGCCAATGGGGCGGTGCTCCATCGTGTTGTATACAATGTCATACGAGTCTGCTTGCAGTATCGGGAAGAGCCACTGTTGAAGCATATCGAGATAGATTTGCCCTGCAACGGTGTTTCGCTCGAAGAAAAAGGGACCATAAACCTTGTCCTTAGACACAGCATAGAAGACTCTGTCTATTATTAAAGAAGGTGCTTTATTGAAACGGCATAGAGTAATGGCTGTACGTTTACGTCAACGTATGAATAAGAAGGGACTCTAAACGTATCCAGGCAGCAAAGATAAAATTTTTACCGTTACTAGATAAAAATTTAAAATTTTAAGGGGAACTATAATGTCAAAAAATAACTGAACGTATTTAAAATAAAATCAAAAATAATAATGTACTGCATCAAAAGAAATTAACATTTAAAGTAGATAGTCCACTGATTAGGATCCCAAAAAAGTTTTCTGTAGTAAGAGTACCCAGTTACCTAAGACTACAGTAAGCATGATGAGCGAGTTGAGGCCGGAACAGGCATAATCAATGCTTACTTCCTGATAGCAGATGACTACGACAACGACGACCATGATGATGATCATGATCATGATGATTATGACGACCACGTTGATGATGATGGTGATTGATGTTTTACTACTACTACTACTACTACTATTACTGCTACTAGTACTACTACTACTACTACTACTACTACTACTACTACTATTATTATTATTACCACCTTCAATAGAGCTTTAAAAACATAACACCCGATATTTTAAGATTGCTTTAAACATTCGTTTCTGGCCTTTCATTTACGGAATATAAATAATAACTTTCCTTTTATTAACTTTTCAAACATAAACATCTCATTTCCTCAGTATTGTAGTGTATAACAGTAAATCCTATCTTAATGATAGTTGACAGAACGCTACAGATTCCAAGTGATTGCTCTGAAGCTGTGAACAACCTCAAATCAATATGGTGGTCTTGAAACTTAAGGACAGCTACTGAAAGACCTGTGAACGTGTTTCATAAAATTAAGATAGAAATTAGGTCTTGGTTGAATTGAGTTTGAGTACCCAGTAGGCTACTTGCTGGAGACGTTGTCGATGAAAAATTCTAGGTGTGAAAATTAAGAACAAGGATGGGGGTGTATACTAGATTTCAAAAGCGGTGTCGTAAGGGGAGGCAACCTTTTTCTACACCAAATATGTCACAAAAAATACAGGCAACCTTTTAAAAATATTCGTGATTGAAGTTGATTTAGGTGCTCGGAAAGTAACAGTAGGCAGTCAGCAAATCGGGAAAACTAGTTTCTAGAGCCTCAGTAAAACCATAAGCGAACGGGAGTGTTCCCATTAGCGTGGCAGACATTGTGTACCAAGGTTTCACTTCATAAAGCACTACAAACTTAGATAAAGTTTCTCATGAAGCTTGGGTAGCCGGAATAGCACATCTAAGACCCAAGGCTACATACATTTAAAGCCTTAGGGAACATAGATACATACATTTAGGTGAACATAGGGAGATGTTAGGTAGATTTTACAAGGATCTCACAAAATCCAAGAGTGAATAATCCAAACAGTTTTTAAACGAATATAAAGAAAAATATGCGTTTCAAAGCTAGTCGCTGGAAAGAACATTTTTCGCGACAATATTGCTATATTATTATATTATGTAGTAACTATCATCTACTAACTCTCGTCGACGATACGATCGAGATGCTGTTCCGGTTCAGCGGTGTTCTACATTAGACCTGAAGAGCGAAATTTGGCACGCCGTTTTTCGTAAAGAGGAAAAGGTAGAAACAGCTTCTCTTTCCCAAGTGGCCTATAGTCACGTTTAAAAGTAATAGATCTTGTCCTCGTAGAACTATTACCAATACCTTCCTATTTCACTTAAAAATTGTCATAGTTCTTGATAAATTGTTTGAAGATCATTTAGATAGTCTTGCAGAAGATTTAACCTGAATGGACGATGTCTATAGTATTAGGATAATAGATTACCAATACTATTAAGAATAAAAATTAATCAAACCGTATAACAAGTGGATCCTTTTAACACCGTTAATAATATAAATCACAAAAATACATCCATAGGACTTGTTCTAACAAAATTTTAATCATTATAAATATGAAAATAGGGTTATATGTATGCTTTTTTATGCTTTGAAAACCGGTGGAGTGTTGTTGTCGAGGTTTAATAAATGGAATCCTCCCACCTGTACTTTTAATGATACCAAGTAGAGCCTGTGATGATGAGTGTGGTAATGGTACTGGTGAGCTCCGAACCTCCTGCTTCGGTTTCTGCTCATTGCACACACATTGCGCTGCACATTGAAAATTAGCGCACATACATAAATTCATTTGCAGTACTGACTCTGTCCTTTAAACCTTCACGAGAGAGCCAGTCATTTACCCCACTCTTTGACCTCCCTCTCACACACACTCTCTCTCTCTCTCTCTCTCTCTCTCTCTCTCTCTCTCACACACTCTCTCTCTTTCTCACACACACAAACATGCGCGCGCGCGCGACCTAACATGGCCCCCCCACCTTGAAGGATTTTACTTCAACCACATTCTAAATAATACAGTAAAAACAATAAATAATCATGAGAAATTTTAAAAACTACAAATTACAACAAAAGTCAGTTTTTGTCACTGGTCTCTTTTGGAAATAAAGTCTTGCAATTGGTCGTTTGAAGATTCCCGATGATGTCTTAGCACTGCCGCTCGCACCAATCCGTCACTACCTGGGTGAAGTTTGAGGATGCGTACCATTTCCCACTTCAATGGAGAAAGGTTGTCTTCTCATACTAGGACGAGGTCACCGATGTTGAGATTTTTACGTGAACTAAATCCCATTTGTTTTGATGTTGAAGACTGTTAAGATACTCGCTTGACCAACGGGTCCAAAAATGCTGCAATCTTTGTTGAACAAGCTGCCATCTCGAGAGACGATTGACTGGAACTGTCTAAAAGTCTGGCTCAGCAGGAGCTGTAATAACATCGCCTATTAAAAAGTAACCAGGTGTGAGTGCAGGAAGGTCATTAGGATCAGAAGATAATGGGGTAATTGGTCGGGAATTTAGGCAATTTTCAATTTGGGTTAGAAATGTGTCCATCTTTTCGTATGTAAATACACCATGCCCTGTGACTCTCGTTAATTGAAATTTTAAAGATTTCACTGCTGCCTCCCATAAACCCCCCAAGTGTGGAGCACGGGGAGGAATGAATTTTTACGATAGGCCTATGCCATCTTGTGCTAAAAATATATTAAGTTCTTCTTGACGATGCGCAGACAAAAATAAATTTCTCAGTTCATTGTGGGCACCGACAAACGTTGTTGTAAAGTGTAAAAGCTGTGGGTGATTCGGTCTGTACCTTAGCAAGGTTAAACAATTTTTCACATGTTTATTCACTAAATACTTCTTGCTTTCATATCTGCTTTTTAATATCTGTCATGCGATTTGATAACTACTACCTGTACTTTCTAAAGACAGAACAACAAGTGCGGCTTCACCTTTTAGCACTGATTTTAAGCAATGAAATTTTTGTACATTTGTAAGGGATTCTGAAGGACTGCCATTCATCGTAACTCCCACTAAATGTAGGAAGCGTAATCACAGGTAACTGCATGGGCGTAACTTGGGGCCTAACTTTGGAGGGGCTGGGTAAAGCTTCATAAATTCAAGTGTGTAGTGAGACCATCTATACAATAAAATTAATAAAATATATTATATACAAAATTAGAAAGTTTAGAAATAATTCTTAGTTAGTAAAGAAGGGACAATTCCATTTTTTAATGATCAACAAACGTTTCTTCATAAGTTGTATTTCCAGTTATGTTTACATAGAACAAATATACTGTAGGCCTATAAACATAAACAATTTCAGTTCTTCCAATTCTTATACTCAGTTTTCATAAAAGCGATTATTTAGAATCAAACAGTAAACAATCCGAGCACAGAGATGATGACTCAGAAGAATATGTGTGACAAAGAGAATAAAGTAAAGACAGCAAATTCTTAAGAAAGAAAAGTGTAATATTCCAAAACAAGCCTTTGTTTGTGTAAAAGGCACGCATTGTATTCCAATTAATTAGGTCTCTAGCGTTTGATTTTTTTCAAACAGAAGTACTATTTTGACGTATATCATTCAAATCTGTCAAACATACCCCTTACAAGTTTCTTCGAAAGAAATAAGAATAATACATTTATGGCAACTAGTCGTCTGTTAACAGTACAGACGTTGGTAAGTAGTGCTTACCGTGCTCGCAAGCATAGAAATTGTCTCCTGTTTGACTATTTGTTAGTTTTTATTTAGAACAAGTGGAAACAAAATTTTATAATCCTCGGAATACTTTGGGAGGGGGGGAGCGAATGCCTCCCTTGCCCCTCCCAAGTTACGCCTATGGGTAACTAACTGTATAGTAGACACCTTTGCTTGTGCTGCCTGACTCTTGGTGGTTAATTTTTCCTCATTAAGTTTCATAAATGACTCTACAGCTACTACAAGATTGAAATACGAATACTCAAAACTGACACTTTCACTCACACACTCCTCTGACTCATCTACTAATTCTAATTGTGACTGTACTGCATCAAATTCTGTATAACACACTTCAAACCTTGCGAATGTTAATTTTAGTTGAGGTAAATCATCTGCACATTTCTCGGTATTAAAAGAATTCTTAAATCTTGTTAATCGTGCTTTAATTATAGCACGTTCTTTAATCAATTGTTTAACGTCAGATATTGTTATTTTACTCTCTGACCAGTAATTAATAAAACAAACAATGCTATAGAAGTACACAGAGTAATATTGAATGCAAGGATATCAGTAGTAGAGAGATAAGGAAGCACTATAATGACGGTACATTAATTTTTTTGATAACAAGGACTGGTAATAAGGAACGAATGGGTCAGTTATCTGCACTTTGATGAACACCAGCTGCTTCCTGCGTTGACGTGAATTGGTCACTCAGATACATGCATAAATTGTAGACTTCCTTTACTAGAAACACTTTTTCTATGTATTGGATTATCACTAATTGTTACTGTTGAAACATCAAGTGTCCTTAAGACACTATGTACGTTATGTGAACACCACTTTTTCACTGAATTCACGGAATCCCGCCTTTGAGGATCAAATAATGTCATGTGATGTATTTAAATTAGTGGACTGTATACACATAAAACCAAAACAAAGAAACTGATTAAAATTTTTTTTTATTTTTTGCTAGTACTGTACATTGAAAATTAGCACACACTCATCAATTCACTTGCAGTTCCATACACACACCGACTCTGTCATTTAAACCTTCACGAGAGAGCCAGTCATTCACCCCACTCTTTGACAACTCTCTCTCTCTCTCTCTCTCTCTCTCTCAGTCTCTCTCACACACGCGCGCGCGCGCACGACATAACACTGTTTATACTGTTTTAATTAATCTTGTTTCCAAATACGTAACAGACAATTTTATTGGTGTTCAGTAAATTACAGCTATTATATTCTTACGTATGTTTAGAGTACATGGCACAGAAGACTAAAGCAGTGTAGTCCTAAATGTTTACTCCACTTAAAATTTTTATGGCTTTTAAAAAAACTTGTACTCTGTCAAAATGTTTCATGTCAGTTATATAAACATAACCTATAGTTTTATTACATGTTATATAAAAGTTGGACTAAATCTGTCATAAACACAGATAGTTGAATTATCCCATTGCATATTTCCAACATCTGAGCCAATATTCAAACAGAACATCAGAATTCTGTTCAGTACAACCGTACCCCTCCATCTGTCTCTAGTCAAGAACTCTGTCTACATATCGTCCTGCGACTATTGATAAGTTCGTTTTAAGTCCAACGCTTTCAACTGTTTAATATGTAGTTTGTACTATAACATTCAATATAATGTAATGTTGCGTTAAACCACTATTTTTTTTTTATTAGGACATCAAATGTAAAAATACTTTTTGCATTTATAAACATAACCGTATACAATGTAACGTAACCTACACAGGCCTACTCACCTGGTATGCGACGGGGAATCTGTCCCAGTTGTTCCATTCATTTATAACATCTGTTCAAACAACAGTAGAAATGATTATTGTTACGACAGCCTAACTGATCGTCGTAGGTACAGTGGAAAACAAAATACAAAACACTAATTGCGTCACTAATCACCAGCTTTAATCATCACAATTAAACAGTTTGTAATTGACAAGATAGTCTCTTACAACAAATCAAATATACATTGTTCACACGCTTTAAAAATGCCCACTAATAGAGAATACCACAATTGTAAAACACCTAACACTTTTGCCATAATACTTCAAACCGCACTCTGTAAATCGTCACTTAAACGCACAGAGTAATCGCCCGACAATAACTTTAAACTATTATACAACGAACAGGATTCCAATAAATCGCAAATCAAACTGACTGAGTGTCGCTGAATACTTGTATTTATACCCCGCCGAAAATCTAGAACATTCCACATACTACGCATTATCTCTATACCACGACGTAATTGATTACGGCCTGGACACAGTCTGCGCGGCTGGCGGTTTCTAGAAAAGTCTCGAAAATGCATGTTAAAATCACGTAAGCACACAACATTATAGTCGGATCCTTCTGGAACATTCGAAAAACACGTAGATTGTTCTGTAATGTTGTAACACTGCCCCCTCCTTAAGCTTGTTTACCCCGAACTGGCAAACCATCTCTCAAGTAATACTCGGCCAGGCGATCTACATAGTTGGTCTATTTGCGAAAGGTAATTCTTCGGTTCTTTGACCCGAATGTCAAGTTCTCAGGGATATGAGTCTTCCGCTCAACCACTAGTTTTGCGGGAATCACTCCCGTTGCGTCATGTACTGATAGCCTATACGCCACTAGCTGGTCCAAGTCTGATTAGTTCTCGTCAACAACCTCTTGTATGAATTCATCTTCAGTAATGTTTTCCCCGGGAACAAGCAAAAGTCTTGTCTCGACACCCATAGTTGGCTTCTTTTATCGTTACACTTATTTGTACTTCCTCTGCTAGTTCTTCCTGAATTTCCTATTCAAATAGAGAAGGTTCCTCTTGACCAGACCTGTTGACTTTTTCTTCGGCCAATGCCACTTGCTTAATCGAATGATTGGTAGACCCTGTCATTTTAGCCATGCAAAGCTTTATCTTCTCTTGACCAACCCTCAGTACATTCTCTCTTAAGTCCACACTCACTTCATCGACAATGTCTGCAACGAGCATTTGGTGACTAAACTCGAGACGACCCAGGCATACATGTACATCTATCTTTCCCAACACATTGACGGGGCTTCCAGTCACAGTCTGTATTGTACAAGAGCTAATTTAAAGCCGTCGGTTTCTGATTAAGTCAGGGCGCACAATAGAGACTGTTGCACCCGTGACAACTGTAAATGATGTTGGTTTACCTTCCGCAAACCCATTAACAATAAAGTTTTAACTTGTCTTATGTAGCGTGGAAACTATGTGCTGTTCTGAGGCTTTACTTCTCCAATTGGTGCGATCACCCTCTTCTCTCGGTATCTTCTTCTCCCAACAGTCTACCTGTAGCTGACCACGTTTTCCACAGCTGTAACATTTCGGTCTTCTGCATTTTTCCCATCGTTCAAGCCGTTGCGACTCTCTTGAACTTCTGAATTTTTTGTCCGACAACATTGATTTTTTGGACCCATCGTAACGGCAATGTGATACAGGGATCTTCTGACTGCAATGTGATGTCACAAACTAATTAATGTAGCGGGACGTTGACTTGGCTGCTTCAAACTCTAGGGCCTGAACAAGAGCTTCTGAGCTATTTCGGTGTTCGGCCATTCGTAACACATTCTGAAGTTCACAATCTCCGATGCCATCTGCACGGCAAAACTTATTCGAAAATCTTCTGGTGCTTCAGGATAGGCCAATCTAATCAGTCAGTCGATACTTGCTTCAAACTCTTGAAAACTTTAATTCACCAGCTTTAATTATCACGATTAAACACTTTGTAATTAACAAGATAGTCTCTTACAACAAATAAAATAGAAATTGTTTACACGCTATAAAAATACTAATATAGTATCCAACAATTATACAACACATAATACTTCGCCACAATACTTCAAACCTCACTGTGTAAATCGTCACTTAAACGCACAGAGTAATCGCCCGACAATAACTCTGAACTATAACACTACGAACCGCATTCCAATAAATCGCAACTCAAACTGACTGAGTGTCGCTGAGTACTTGTATTTATACCCCGCCGAAATTCCAGAACATTCCACATAGTACGCATTAGCTCTACATTACGACGTAAAGATTGCTGCCTTGACTCAGTCCGCGCGACTGGCTGTTTCTAGAAAAGTCTCGCGAATGCATGTTGAAATCTCGTACGCACACAACATTATAGCCGGATTCCTCTGGAACATTCGAGAAACACGTAGATTGTTACGTAATGTAGTAACATTATACAGAAAAGTGTATAACAACAAACCTCGCTAATAACAAACAATCACTGTGCAAGAAAGAAAATCTGAACGCCCATAGATAAAATTATGACAGCAACAATGCAACAGATTAGCCTACAATATCAGTGTTTCTGTGCACAACTAAGTCAGCATTTCCAACGCAAAATCCAAAAGTAAATTTTAGAAATTTGTTAACTCTCTTTCGTTTAGTTTGTTTATACATTTTTAATTAATCTTGTTTTCAAATGGGTAACAGACATTTTATTAATTTTCAAATAATTTACAGCTAATATATTTTTACTTATGTTTAGAGTTTATGGCACAGAAGACTAAAGCAGAGTAGTCATAAATGTTTGCTGCAGTAAACTTAGACAATTTTTTTAATTATTTTTATTTTTATTAAAAACTGTAATCTGTCAAAATGTTTCATATCAATCATTAAACAGATAATTTAATTTTACAATTACTTTTTGACATACATCTCAAAATGTAGACTAAAACCTTATAATAATAAAACTTTTATTATAAATTTAATTAAAGTTGTAAATTATTACATGGGTGGATGCGAGTTGTTGCGTATAAGTGGTTGTAAAGTTTACACGCTATAGGAGATAACGATAAAGTCAAGTGTGTCTTAACGTAGTAGGAACGGAGGAAACAAAGTACCATTAGGTTTGGTACTTCTCAAACAAATAGAATATTTGTAACCGACAGTGTACCGATTTTGTTCATCTATTTCCCTCTTAACTCCTACTACAAATTCACCAACACTTTCATATTCAAAATGAGCATAATTTAGCACAGAGATTTTAACAAATTGTGCAACTAATTTTGTAAGTTACTTCTGTATGATTAAAAATGACTTCTGTGCCTTCAATTAAAAAAAGACTATATGTCAGATATATATTTGTGAGTGTGAGTGAGCGCGTGGAAAGAGAGACTGTGTGTACACATATTATTATCGAGGATTGTTGCTGCAGTATTTCTCTTTTGAAATTAATTTAGTTATTATTATGCCAGAGCACGCAAAAAAATATTTTCCTCACGTCAAATATACTTCGAGCATTAAGCAGTAGGCCTATGTAAATTATCAGTAATGTTGGCTGTCAGTCAGGTGAAGTATCTGTTTGTTGGTAAATTAATTGCTCCTTAGTCATTTGTTGATTGGGAAATTTTACTGCCATTCAGATCAGGTATGGTTTATAAATTTCTCCTTTGATTAACTCCAGAGTACATTTTAAAACGGTATAGAAGTAACTATTGATTTATAATTAACCGGCGTTTATTTTACTTAATGTTTTATGTTTACAGTTATAATATGAAGTATTACCAAAATAAATACATCAATACAAAAATGGAACAACTTTAAAACATTATTATTGGAAATACTGAAGGAAGAAGTTCACCATACACCATACAGTACACAAGTACACCATATCTAAACACAAGAAAGCTACGCAAACAAAAACCTACAATAAAAAAGAGAACTGTAGCCAAGGGCAGGAGCGAACCACCACACACATACGCCAACCACAAGAAAATCTAGCTTTTCCTTTGGATGATGTTGATGAAATAAACTCATAAACAAACATTCTTCTAAATAAGAAAGTAAATTGATTCTATACTAGTATATATTTAATAACAAAGTATACTGTATAGGGTACATTCTGACACACACAATCGTTCATTGCAGTACGACTTCGTTAAATATATTACCCTTTGAAGACAGAATAAGACTCATTCGTATTGCCTGAGCCATCATCTCAAAAACTGAAAATGAACATCTAAAAATACGTTGTTACTACTAGAGCTGCAACATTTCGATCAACAAAGAGAAAGTGTATGTTAGTGTATGTGTGTCTATGAGAGCGTTCGGAAGCGCAGCTTCATGCAGTAGACTGTACAGTTTGTAACTAATACTGTGAGTTAATTCTTCGCCTACGTCATCTTCATACATGGGAACAATTCCAGGCTCTTCATCTGGAATAAAATCAAAACGGACATATATAAAAACGTTGTTTTAAATACCAATGATGTTGCAATACGTCGTTTAACAACACAACATGTGTGTGTGTGTGTGTGTGTGTGTGAGAGAGAGAGAGAGAGAGAGAGCGCACGCAACCGCATCCTCATGCAGTGGACTGTACAGTGTGGAACTTATAATTACTTTCGTCGTTTCGGCCGTTTCGTATCCATCAGACGCACACACAGTTCCAGTTTGCTCAACTGCAATTAAATGAAAATGGGCATACACAAACACGTTCTTTTAAATTCCAGTAGTATTCCAATATGTCCTCTAACAACAGAGAATGTTTGTGTGTATGTGTGTGTGTGTGTGTGTGTGTGTGTGTATGTATGTATGTATGTAAATGTCTGTATTTGCGTGTGGGTGTGTGGGTGTGTATATTTTTTGTGTGCGCGCGCTTGTGTGTGTCCCAAGCCCAGCGTCATACAGTAGATTGTACAGTTTTTAACTTACATTAACTGTCAATCCTGTCCTCTAGTTCACATACGTCTGTTCCACACATAACAACACAAAACGCGTGTGTGTGTGTGTGTGTGTGTATTATTGTGCGTGCGCTCGTGTGCGTATGTGTTAATAATGTAAAACATGGAGTTAGATTTCTGCTGTAGTAATGTCTGGAAGGTTGGAGTTTGGTAATTGAAAGGGAAACGATAGTAAATATTAAAACCTGAAGTATAATTGTTGAAAATTGTTATAATTGTTGAAATGGCACACGCGCGCGCGCGCGCACACACACACACACACACACACATCTTTGCTATAAATTACGTGATATTGAAGAAGTTAGGTGTGTGTGTGTGCGCGCGCGCGCTGCGATGTATTGAGTCGAATAGAATAAGTAGTCGGTTATATCTATTGTTGCGAGAAGCGTACCGAACAATCCTGAACTTTCGCACTCCCCCAGTATAGTGTGGCAGCTGTGCGTCATTCAAGTAGATGATTCTGGTGAGTTCCAGGAACTACTCATTAAACAGTCGGCGAGCAGTTAAGGAGGGAAAGCTGTACTCGGCCTCAGCACAGCGTATATAAAGCCATAGCTGCCGGGTTGTCAGTTAGTCACCCAGAAAGACTAGACGTGCTGATCCCCGAACAGTTCGGCTTTCGTGAGCTGCACTCCTCGACTCATCAGCTGATGAGACTCGTGGAATGCATTACCGAGGCTGGCTGCCAGGGCAAACAGACGACTGCGATCTTCCTAGACGTAGAGAAAGCCTTTGACCGCGTGTGGCACGAGGGTGTCCTTTACAAACTAACGGAAGTCCTTCTCCCAGATTGCTACATTCACTTGATCGGCAGCTTTCTGCGAGACCGTAGCTTCCGAGTGAGAATACACCACGCTCTCTCTTCGGAGAGGCGTATTACCGCTGGTGTCCCTCAGGGAAGTGTACTTGGGCCTCTCCTGTTCTCGCTGTTTGTCAACGATACGCCCCGAGTTCCTGGAGTTAAATTGTCGCTGTTCGCCGACGACACTGCGGTTTTTGCCTCAGAGCCGAACGCTAGTTATGCGGCAATCAAGCTCCAGCGTCAACTCGACGCGTATGTCAGGTGGACCGATGAGTGGAGAGTTGCCGTCAACTCTTCCAAGAACGCCGTGGTAATATTCTCGCGTAAACGTATGCGGCCTCGGCCGCTTAAAGTAGGCCCTGTCGAGGTACCCTGGACCAACAGCGTCAAGTACCTCGGGCTCCACGTGGACTCCCGACTCACCTGGCGAACCCATACACAATACATCAGACAACGCGCTTCGGCGCAACTCAGTAGACTCTGGCCCGTGCTATCTAATCCGGCAATGACCCCCCGGCTAGGTAAGCTCATAGTCAACTCGTACGTGTTGCCCGTGATTGCCTACGCCTGTCCTGTTTGGGGATACCTGGCTCGTGGTCATAGAACAACGCTCCAGCGCGTACTCGACCGGGGACTGAAGCTTGCGTGTAAAGTCCCCCGGAGGTACTGTGACGATTTCATTAATAAAAATATGTTAATTAATTAAATTGTATTTAATGTATAAGCTGAGAAATTTTAAAATTTTAATAAAATCTCACATTTTAAACTAAATCTTATTGCTATCATTAAATAATAATAATATTTAATAAAAAGTCTAATAATAAAATAAAAGGGAATACAATTGTACAGAAAGGGTAAAGCTTGTTAATTAATCCTGCATATACAGGCACTGACCAGAATTAACTTGTTTTCTGACCCCTAAACAAACTAAATATAATTGTAAATTTTGTTATTATTTAAATAATTAAATAAGACCACTGTAATGTACTTTGATAACGTCTGTAACTAAGAATATCTCTATTTAATTATTTAATCAAACTTTAGTTCTTTAATTAAATTAGAAACATGGAACTACTTTTATGTTGACTAGTAATTGTCGCGAGATTACTACTCTCCCCCTTACTATTTTTGCCCACTTGCAATGAAGCGCTCACGCCGTAAGCTGCGTACAGCGTTGTTTCGCGACGCGTGTATAATTATGTGAATGGTTGGTTCAATGAATATTTAAATAACTAAATTTGTGCGGCGATGACATCTCTCTCTCAATGAATAAATAACAAACTATGTAATTCATACATTACTACAAACATGAAGGTGATATTCAACTAATCAATAATCATGTGAAGTGTATTACTGTGAAACAAACTTTCTATTTATTTATTATAACTACAAGAATTACTACAGTCGCCTAAGATGAGAGTACTTCACCCCGAATGATATAACAGACTTCAGGAACTTCACCGTCACCGGATACTAAGGCAACGACAGACCTTCAGGAAACCTACCAAGGACCGAAGAACCAATTCTGCAGCAAATACGGAAAACCAGGTGACATGGAGGCTTGTCTTCCATGGTTATGAGTTACTAAAATTATTACCCACAAAAGACAATTTAACTCACCACTTTTAAGACTTTAAAAGACAGACATTTTATGTAACATGTAGTCTGTAATCTAATAACACTGGTTATAGCAAAAGAGTAAATGTTTAAACTAAAAGTTTTCTTGTTTTGAAAGATTAATAAAGTCCATTCTTCAAATGGCTCAATTTTCAATATTGCAAGGTGACCATTATTAACTTAATATATATTCAATCCCGGATCCGTGGAATAAATTAAATAGATGTACATCATATTTTGAGGGCCCTTATGAAAGAGTAATATATATATAATTATACTGTAAACTATATATGTTGAGAACTTTAAATAGAGAACTTTAATGTAATAAAGAGATGTCATCTGAGTACCGAGTAAACTGAGTGCATAAATCAACAGTCTCCCCTTCCCAATATCCTGATATAAGAATTGTTTTATTTGTTGTGATTAATTTTCAGCTCGTCACAACGAAAGGCAGCCTGTATAATTGGCATAACCAATTAACGCGGGTTCGCTACGTTATAACACAAGTTAAGATGTTATAGTACTCTTCTCGTCTTTTGAGGAGAGGACTCGGTGTCCGCTCTGCTGATGACACCGTGAGACGCCTGGCGCGTAGATTTTATGTTCGTTCCGACAGAGTGACCCACAATTCCCTCATTGCCGGACTTGGTAAATACACCCCGCGACCAGGTGAGTCCTGGAAGCGACCTCGTTTGTTAGTCCCGGTGGTATAATCCACCAATCGCAGGTCGCTTCAGACCCCTCCATAATTAGGTAAAAAGTATATAAAGAACTCAAACAGACCCAGTGGCAGGAGTCCTTTCTGAGACTCGGGACACTGCACTACTCGCAACCCGCGCAACCCCCAGTTGTGTGTTGTCAGTTAGTTACGTGAGCGTAGCGTGGATTGAGTGCTTGTCAAAGTGAAGAATTATTGTTATGTGTTTTATAATTGTGCAAGACTATTAGTAGACATTGTTTATTGCGTGTGAACAATTTTTATTTGATTTGTTATAAGAGACTGTGTTGTTAATTACGAACGGTTTAACTGTGAAAGTTGAAGCTGGTGATTAGTGACTTAATTGGTGTCTTGTACTTATTTTGTTTTCCACTATACCTACGACGATCGAGTAGACCGTCGTAACAGTATATTGAAATGATTCGGATTTATTAATGTTTTTTCTTAAATTTAACTAATAATTTAAGTAATTCAAGTTTCTGAGAATAAAATAAAAATAATAAAAATAATTTTCTCTTATATTCTGATACTTGAATATTCTATTTATATGGGTTCTTTTGTCTTTAAATTTATAACTTATTCTTTTACATAAAGTTTATAACAAATGATTTTACTTCCCTTTATGTTGCATGATGCAATGTCGATGATGCTTGGAATACAGCTGTGGTTGTTCCTTATGGACAGACGTCAGGATATCCCTATGGTCTCCTCCTGTGGTCCGGCATTCAGGGTCATTCTCGGGTTGGGTACTTCTAATTTGTAGTGAATTAATTTTTAATTGTAATTTACTCTGTGAACTAAACATACACAATACTCCAGTAAACTTGAAGTGTCCTTTCTAAATGCCCATGCAGACAACCTTTCACTATACCTATTAGTACTCGATATTTAATCCACTCGCCTACTTTCTGACTTGTGCTCGTGCGCTTTTGTAGACCAATCGTCATAAACTAGCAGCAACGACAACGCGTTATTGAGTTCAGAGCGATACTGAATTACACGATATGAAGAGCAAATAAAAAAAAAAATTATGAAGTGACCCCGTATAAAAATCACCTGGTTCTGCAGATTGGGGGATATGCGTCGGGTTAACATCCCACCCAAGTAAAAAGTAAAATTGTTATGAAACCAACAACCAAGCCTCGAATCCGTCCACCTACTTAGCGCAAAGAGTCCTTCAGCAACTAAACATTAATGAAGGTCACTCCTTTCGTTGCGTGGCATTCTCTTTACAATAAGCGATGTAAACAATCAACACAAAAATATCAAGTAACTAACGGGGAGAACAAGAACGAAACATTTGTACGTAATTTATACACAATAAGTAATTTATGTAAAATAATAATACTTATCGTAATCGTGCAAAACATATTGTTACAAAAAGATGACGTTAAAAGTAATATAAAATGTAGGCTATTATACAGTAATCTCTCGTTATTACGTAGGTACTAATAGGAGCTCTGAAGTGACCGTTATATTGAAAATCCGTTGTAGCTGTATATAGCAACTAAGCCTAATGATATGGTCATGACTCATTTAAATAGAAACCTTTTATTTTTAATGCATTTATATAAATAGAGCACAGTAGAGCAGTGCAACAATAAAAAATAATTGTTTTATTGTTGTATTGGAGTGTTAGTGGTCTCAAATATGTCTACTAGTAATTTTATACAAACCACTATGTTGTCTTTGGTATCGACGAGCGCTTTCGGCAACAAGCCATCTTCAGGATATTTACCAACAGAGAAATATGAAACCGTTCACTTCTTATATACCGTTTTACCGGACCTATCTAGCCCCGCCCCCTGACGGAGTAACGTCTTACTTAGCTCCACGCATAGTGGGTTGTCTTACATTACCAATTTTGTAGCCGTTACAATTTACGTTAACTCATTTTCTACTCTTTTTTGTTGTCTAATAAGCTGCTAAATATTTCTTCATTTTCAAATGTGGTTTTTATATTCATTATTTATTTCTTATTTTTAATATTTCCACTTCTTCCTTTAATTTCCTTTCTCTTTCTTTACTCGTCACTTTTATTATCTTATAATTTACGACTGGGTCTATGAATTTATGTCCTTCTATAAAATGCCTAGCGTATAATGAATTCGTCGTTAACTCTCCTTCACGCCTCCTATGTTCTTTAAATCTCTGGCAAAATTGACGACCCGTTTCGCTCAGATACACTTTTTCACATTCCCCACAACTGAGCATATATACTCCACTTTTCTTCAATATGTCTTTTTCTTCAAAATTCGTAGTTTTTACTATATCAAACACAGTTTCCTATTTTTTAACCGCTACCTCTATATTATATTTTCTAAAACATTTTTGTATCTTTCTTGTGTAATAACCTATATAAGATATGGATCCCTTATACTCCTTCTTTTCTTTACTATTCTCATTTTTTGTTTCTTCTCTTCGTTTTATATTATTAAATATTTTATCTACTACATTCGTATTATACTTGTTGTTTTATACAATTATTTTTGTTCCTTCTATTTCTTTCTTTCTGTTTTGTTCATCTTCTATACAACTGTTTATTCTATGACAGAAATTTATCTCTGCCATTTTATACTGTATTGGATGGTATGAATCATTTAGTATTATAACATCCGTATATGTGCTTTTCCTATAAATGTCAAATTTTAGTTTATTTTCTTTTGTTATTCTTATGTTTAAATCTAGGAAATTTATTTCCTTGTTTCCTACTTCCATTTTAAATTTTATACTCTCTTCTAATTTGTTAACCTCTTCGAAAAATACCTTTAATTGTCCATCATCGCCCTCGTCAATACCAAAGACAACATAGTGGTTTGTATAAAATTAGCAGTAGAAAATAAAGTTATGTTTTATACAAAATACTGTATGCACAATTGTAATAAAAACTTAGTCCATTGAAAAGAGAAGTTTTAGAAAAATACTCATATAATTATAGTAAAAACTTCGTTAAATATCTATTTTTTTTTTTTTCAAAAACAAGATGCTTATATTTTCAGTTTGTTAGTTTTATTAGTAGCTATCTTAACACCAACTTTGTCACTGCTTATTGCCACACTGCTAAATACTTTGTTCTTTACGAGGCCTTTCAGTGTCTCCACCATCCTCAGGTCGTTTAGGTCGTTTAAGACCTGAAGATGGTGGAGACACCGAAAGGCCTCGTCAAGAACGAAGTATTTAGCAGTGTGGGAATAAGTAGTGACAAAGTTAAAAAAAACAAGATGGCTGTGTCATACTCCATATTTACCATATTCCATATTTCTTTCCATATTCACTGGCTTAAATAAATATTGATTTTTTACTTTGATTACAGTTAATTCCTTTAATGAGTAACTTAGGAAGGTGTCGCAAGTAACCATAATGAATTGATGTTTTCATTTTTTGATCGCTGAACATACTGAAATACATAGTTCAAGTGGTCTCTTACTTCCCTCACATTATCTAGCGTTGCTAATTGTCATTTTTTAAGCCTGTTTGACTTTATGACTTTATTTTTTCAGCATTCTATATTTCTTAGAGCTGTTCGTTATAAGCGGGGTCAGTTTTAACGCGGGTTTCTGTATTTATAATATGTATTATCACACACGCACGTACGCACGTACGCACGCGCGCGCGCACGCGCACACACACGCACACGCACACGCACACATTGTAACGCAAACACTATACATATTCGTTCTCACTATACACATTAAATTGGACTTTTTGCATCAGTATAAGAAAAATAGTTTTTGTACACATATGTCCCCGGAATCGTTTTATTTTCTGTCTGGCCGCCGTTTTGTGTTTTTTAAAGAAAACTTTATATCTCAAGAAGAGATAACTTATAGATAAAGAGATAACTTAATGAAATTGCTTAATGCAAATTGTGAGGCTGGCAGTGTAAGATTTGCGGAAAGAAGGGGAAATTGCACTCATACGGTACACAAACTCAGGTCCGCTTTCATATCACGGCTATTTATAATCAGTGTCCGGTTTGACGTTGTAACGGTACGACCGGTAACCGGTAAAACACTCGACTACTCTGTTACAGACGCAGAATCTTCTAGCACACTCGGAATTTTGTTGTTAGAATTTCTACTAACCACCGCCTAGACGAGGATGCTAAGCAAGTTGCCTGACTCATAAACGTTAGTATATTTTAATAAAGTATTTTTGTAATTTGTTATCTTCTGCGACTCGTATTTACCCTTGCAAATATGTGCACATCACTGTCTTCATTAACTGCAATGATTTGTCACTATAATTACGAGATTTTCATTTCCTAATTTTTATGGATTTGCCAAAAAACTAGGGCGTTCTGATAAAATATTAATCTATCTTTCAGTTACTACCTTCTACTATGAGTCCTACTCGAATCAATGTTGCGAATAATGTTGCGAATAGCACTGGAAGAATTAGGAGTACCTCAAAAGATTGTGAGACTGGTACTGCTCAGTCTGAACGATTTCAGGGGTAAAGTAGTTCTGGGAAGAAACAAAAGCCGAGATTTTACGGTTGGTACTGGAGTAAAGCAGGGTGATGCATTATCTGCGACCCTCTTTACCTTGGCACTACACTATGCTATAAACAAGATAGACTTCAGAGGACACATCTTCAAAAGGACAAGGCAACTAGGAGCATATGCGGATGATATTGTGCTGATAGGCAGGAACAAAAATATATTAAAAGACACCTTTATTGAAATAGAGAGGGAAGTGAGCAGGATTGGTTTGGAAGTCAATGAGGCTAAAACAAAATACATGAAAGTGTCTGCGAAGGAAAATAGAGAACTGCTAGACCTTCACACAGGCCATTACTGTTTCCAAGGAGTTACAGAATTTAAGTACGTAGGTGTGATTCTGAATAATGAAAACCGAGTGAGCAGTGAAATAGTAAATAGAATCATAACCGGCAATAGAGCCTACTATGCAAACCAATCATCACTGAAATCAAAGCTTCTAACTCCAAGAACCAAATTGATGTTATACAAAACACTGATCAGACCTGTTGTTACTTATGCATCCGAGACATGGACTCTCGTAAATAAGGATATAAGTGCACTAAGAATTTTTGAAAGAAGAATTTTGAGACAGATATTTGGACCGGTGAAGGAAGGGAATATGTATAGGATCCGAAATAACGGTGAAATAAATGAGTTGATCGGTGGACAAGACCTGGTGAGACACATAAAATCAGCTAGTATTAGATGGCTGGGACACGTATTCCGTATGAATGTTACGAGGATGCCCAAAACTATATTAAGTGGAACGATACTGGGCAAAAGAAGAAGAGGAAGGCCTCGAATAAGATGGCAGCAGGATGTGGAAGAAGATCTAAGAAAGATGGGCATTAGGAACTGGAGACTGAAGGCAGTGGACAGAGATGAGTGGAGACGGGTCGTAGCGGAGGCCAAGGCTCACCATGGGCTGTAGTGCTGGAGAGTAGTAATACTATGAGTCCTACTCTCATATTCTATACTTTATAAATTTACAATAAGATATAAAAGGTTAGGAAATGGATTATAAGAGAAATGAATACGTTAAGGAATATCCATCCCAAGCTGTTTTGCTACGGAACCAGGAAGTCCATTTACTTGCCTTGACAACTGATTGTAAAACAATTATACTTTCAAAGTTCGAAAAAGTTTATATACGTTCAAACGTCTTGAGTCACACAACGCATATATACTTGTTATCTTATACCATGTACATGTTTCAGTGTATATTAGAGTTATTAGACAATAAAGAAATTCAAGTACAGTGCTGAATGTATAAGCAATCGTATTTTAGTTAGTTCGCTCTGTACGTTCTTATACTCACTATCGTGTCAAACGTTATCTCAGAATTGAAATGGATATATCATACTTTTGTCTTTCTGGTAAAAGAAGTTAAATTTTAAAAAGTTGGAAACGAATAATTCAACAAAAATTCATATGTTAGTCTTGAAATCAACACGCATGACTTTTAATGTCTCCAAAAGATAATAATTTTTAATTTATTAATTACAAACTCCAATAAGTCACGTCTTAACACTGTATATTATGATACGATACACAAGTAAATGTAGTAAGGTTGTAATATATTGCAACAGATTTTAAATTCTTCCAAAGCTTATTAGTGTTTTCGTTTTATAACGCTTTAAAATTATGTTAATGATGTGCGTGATATGTATTTTTGCAATGGACTTTGCAAGCGTACTTTGTTTTTTTATAATTATTTATCTGGTACAGACTAAATTATATTATGAACTTCAAAAATGTCTTCGGAAAGCAGGTATCATTTTTGCCGTATTTTAGTGACTCATTTTGTATTAACACAGAATTCACCACCTCTGTGATTTTTAACTCTTGTAAACGTTAGATCGACACACGCGCGCACCAACACACACACACACACAAACAAAATAAAACGAATCTGTTTTTGTAGTACCCTACACCTTGCAGCTGTTACAACACAACGTAAGAACCGAAACACATTATAATCAATGTAACTAACTTATAGGCCTAATTCCTGTTTGATGAAACATGTCGGTGAATTAATTTTGTTACTGTCTGTTTCCATTGAAGGGAAAAGTGTTTCCGATTTATTTCTCTTTTAGTCTCCTTCAATTTTATTTTAAATTTTAGCAACTTATCTAACTGAACGATAAAATTGTGTACGCATCAATAATCTCGAAATACTTTTCAACATTTCATTTGTTTGCTAGACAATTTAGTCGTGTTTTGTTGAATAATGTGGCGTATAAAATGTATATCTAAAGAGAGACTTTGCTGTATCTCAGTAATTTATGGTAGCTGTTATCCTAAAAGGTAAAAAGCGTCCCTCTTCATTTGTAAGCCCAGTCCATTATTCTTTTTAAAACTTAGATGCTAACAATTTATCTTTGTCTGTGAATTCATTTTTAAGACTAACCTAAGAAATCTCGTTTACTCATCAAATTCGCAAAATGCTCTCCACATTTGTATAATTTCCTGTTATATATTTTCAATTCATTGATATTGTTTTCTTTAAAATATAGTATTTCTACGTTGCAGATCATGTTACAAACAGGCATAAAAAATTGAGAGTATGTGTGTGTGTGTGTGTCTTTATGTGTGGGCATATGAGCAGATGATTTAATTATGGAGGTTTTAATGAATGTACAATACTTTATAATGTTAATTACAATTAACAGTATATATTATCAAAATAAGAAATTAATTTATATCATATTACAATTATTGCAATGAGTAGAATATGCATATAAAATATTACTGGGACTCAAAGCATATGATAGCACGTCGAAAATGAAAATTTGTATAAGTAAAGACTGCAGTTGTTGACTCCAGGTTTGGACATCGTACGTTAGTCGATAAGAGACATTTTCAAATTGTTAGTTTTAAGTATTTTAAACATAAAAAAAACGAAAAACGGTTAGTGTCTTGAAATGGTGAAAAAGATGCGTAGACGTGTGGAAAGTGCGCGTGTGCGAGCATATTTAATTATTTTCTGGGATAATAATTAAAAAACATATTAAATTGAATAACTTTTGTTCGATGTAAAATTTTTTTTAGACTTGGTTTTGTTTTGTTTTGGTTTTGAGATGAGACTTGTAGCAGAATACGTCTAGTGAAACGACCTATCAAATGTCAGTAATTGTTAGGAAATTAAAAAACCCAATATATGAGACTTTTTAACAAAGAAAGTTTTGTAGCCCATCAAAAAGATCGTTAAATTAATATTTTTTATTTTGAATTCTAATTTTTTGTTAAACTCCGTCTCGTCGTTAGTGTCTCTTTGAAGTCGGAAACGTGTGAACGTGTTGTACTAGTTCAGACTCTTGGCCATCTAGTCGTTACGAACACATGTTGAAAATTTCGGCTAGCTATTGGTCATTCGTAAAATTTTTTAAGAGTGCTAATTCGGGAAAGTAGAGGATTTCAGCATGGGTATAAAAGACACTTCAAGATGAGCGGATTTATAGAATGCTTTTAACTCGAGAACGACCCTGAATTCCGGACACCAGGAAGAACTCACATCGTTATCCAGATCGAACCAACATATCTATATCTAGATTGAACGACCCACATCAGTGACTGACCCAGACTGGATCATCAACATCTCGGCAACCTAAATTTTTATAAGAGGTAAGTAAAGTTTACTTTTTTACATAAACTCTAATAAAACAGTAGAATAAGTAATAAATTAAAATATTTTTAATAGCAAGAGACAAAAGAACTTTGAAATAAATAATTTTATTTAGATTGTATAAGATATAAGAATTTCTTATAATTTATATTTAGGTCAGCAGAGGCAGAGGAATTAGTTTTTTTTATTTTCACATAAACTGTATATAAAAAAAACGCTTAGGTCGTTTTGCTGAATTTTCCATCCGATTTCCGAGGCTCGTATGAGTTCTGTAAGTACATATAGTTTTTACTTAGGAAGGTTACTGGCCTGCTTTGAAACCCCGAACCTGGAGGACCAGAAACTTTGATTTCGGGCTGTTCTTCTCCTACAGAATTGCTTTCACCTTAGCTGACGAGCTCTCTCTGCCCGATCGTAGTAGACTAACTTAGTCCACGTGCCCAACAGTTGGCCTACTGTAGGCTCTTCCGCCTCCACACTAGATGCACACGCTGCTGCCGATATGCACCACCCTGCCAGCCCATGGACCAACGATACCCCCACCCTATCCTCACAGAACCCTTAACTCTGGTTTGCTTACCGATCCACTACACCGAAGGAATTGGCTACCACAACCTTGGAGTGGATTGCTCGGCGTAAGAAGGGCCACCAACGTGTAGAGTTGGGGTGGAGAGGCTAGATCATTGACATCGTATGTTCGCGTCACACCCCCTTTCGGTCCCCCTTGAAGACCACAGAAGGAAATGGTGTGAACTCTTGAACCGCAAGCCTGATATCTCTCTACCTGTGGCTACCTTGGGTTATCACCCTATTGGGTAGAGACATGTCTGTAGACCGAGAGGATACGGGTTCCGAAACAGATCTAAGGCTTAGTCCTTAGGGTGGTGATGATGATGATGATGAACTATATTAAATTTAAAGTAGTGTAATTTGTAGTAAAAATCATTAATCAATCCGACAGCATTCCAATACACAGTTTACCGACTTCATGCGACACCTGTACATCGCTCTCTCTCTCTCTCTCTCTCTCTCTCTCTCTATATATATATATATATATATATGTATATATTGTAACGATAGGATTCTTATCGTCCTGTATAAGTGTGTTTTATGTGTGTTAGCCCCACACGTTGTAGTCATTACTTTGTGTTTATCTAAAAGTCGTGCTTTTAGATTTTCTTACGCTGACGATGTTACACTACTACCATTTCCTGTGAATTCTATCCGATGTACGAACTTCCACAGGATCAGTTAACACGGGGTTGAAAATCTCACCTTGGTTTTATTCAGCGCCTGGTATTAAAATTATGGTCTTCTTGTTAACAGCCAGCAGCAGTAGTCACTGGTCCACTAAGCCAGTACAGTGTAATATAAATAGGGAAAATTGTTAGGACGGTCTTATAATCGTCATATGGTACAGTGGAAAACAAAATATAAGACACCAATGAAGACACTAAAAACCAGCTTTAATTATCACAATTAATAATTCGTAATCGTAACTTGGCAACTTTAAACTCGAGGGCGTGAACACAAGAGATTCTGAGCTATTTTGGTGTCATGCCATATGCCATGCGTAACACTTGCTGAAGTTCACAATCTCCGATGCCATCAATAAATGTCTGCACCGCAAGCCTCATTTGAAAATCTCCTGGTGCGCCTGGACAGGACAATCTAATCAGTCTGTCGATACTTGCTTCAAACTCTTGAAGACTCTCCTCGGAACGTTGTCGCTTTGTTCTCAACTGAGCGTGGTACACCGCGCACATGTTTATCACCACACCGTAACTCTAGAGCTTTAATGAATTCGTCATAACTCTGCGCCAGGTCCTTTTAAAGCGAGAACGAGTGAAACTGCTTTCTCTTTATCTGTCCAATTATTTGAACATGCGGCGGCTTCAAACTGTCTAAGCTACGTCGCCCAGTGGGTGCTTCCGTCAAATGTTAGAGCTTTGACATGAACTGCTACAGGTGCAGCCGAAGTGACTGTCTCTGTTGTCTTATTTTCCATGTTGTTTTCTGTTTTTACACATGGCTGTATTTTCATTAACTGCTCTACAGCTCTCTTAATCTGCTCTTTCATATTCGCAATCCAGTCTTCTGTTTTTGATGACATACCCTTTGCCACACTCTAGACAGATTTTAATATTTAACTATTTTATCTAACATGGATTTTTCTACGACAGATATTGTAGTAATTTGGTTATTAACCTCACCTCCGAATAGACCCAACTCTGCAGCGGTTTGTTCTTGCATCTACTTTTGCCCCTGTATTAACGCTTTTATGTCTTCTGTTTCACGCTTCCGCTCCTCTGTCTGTCCTCCTTCCGACTCGAGAAACAGTGCTTTCTTTCTTTCTTCTGTTTCCAGCAAGAGAGTTTTCTATCTCTCTTCCACTTTCTCATCCTGTTGTTTTTTCTTTCACAACTTGTCGGCGTCTTTTCTCAGCTTTCTCTGCATCCTGTCGTCGACGTTCCTCTGTCTGCAACTGCAGCGCCTACAAATTTTTCATCGTCTGACTGGCATCAATTGTTTATCGATTAATTGAAAATTACACTAGTTTTGTACAAAATGTCTACTGTTTCCACTGTTAACGGTTCTGTCCTACTTTTGACCCACTGTTACGAAGTCTACTGATCGTCGTATGGTACAGTGGAAAACAAAATATAGGACACCAATCAAGTCACTAGAAACCAGCTTTAATTATCACAATTAATAATTCGTAATCAACTCGTACAAAATTCCAGTTAGATTTGTCCACACGCAATAATAATGTCAAGTAATATAATTCTACACAATAACACTTCACTTCGACAAACACCCGATCCGCGCTACGGTAAATCGCTCACGTAACTCACTTTACAACGCCAGACG
This sequence comes from Magicicada septendecula, assembly GCA_034769895.1. Taxonomy (NCBI): domain Eukaryota; kingdom Metazoa; phylum Arthropoda; class Insecta; order Hemiptera; family Cicadidae; genus Magicicada; species Magicicada septendecula. Next base: position 482,337,407 of record CM068373.1, read on the forward strand.
CTCTTTATTTTATAGGTCGCGCAGAGGTACAGTATAGCTTTCCCTCCTTAATGCGCGCCGGATAAATGGGAATCTCAAGTGTTCTTGAACACACTAGAACCAACCATATGCGCGACCTTGACTGAGGCAACAGCAGCCACATTGGACGGAGGTGGGTGGAGAATGCTTTCGGCTATTTTACGCGGTTCGATACAATTGTCGTTACAATATAATTTAAAAAAAATGTATAATAAAATCGAATGAGTAAACGAGAGTAGTGCAACGTCCTTACTACTCTAGCACAGCCTTAAGTATTGAACACATTTAATTTATCCAGCAAATTACACTTAAGATCAATTAAAAACATAAATAGCAATCTGTTACGTATAGTAAGGGATATTTGTGTGATGTTAGCTGCAGCAGGAAACAGATGACAGTGTCAAACGTATGTGCGTTGGCATTCTGGCAATGTTGCAGCATCCTCGTATTGCCGTCCGTAAGCGGGAAACTGAAAAACGGAAAAAGTAAACCGTGGGAAAGTAACCATAAAAGTTAAAAAATGGAATAACGTCAAAAAAGCGCAATTCCTCTACGCAATAGAAGAGTAGAATAAAGAAGAAAGGAGAACGAATAGGAGAAAATGAAACTGAAGTCAGGAAACTAGAAATCAGACTACAAAATATAGGAAACAACGAAAGAGAAAAAACAGAAATCAGTTTTCTACAGTAAAGTACCTATATAAAGTGTCACATGAAATAATGTAGGCTATATGTTGTATAAACCTGTATATGATACGGATATATAATGTACGGGTAGAATATGCGTATATATAGGAAGAGATAAACAATTGGAGCAAACACATAAACACACATTTTTGTTTCCTCAATATTACATACATTAAACACTCCGTTGGAACACGCTTCTGTTATCCTTCACAGGTACTATTTACATTCCGTCTTACTTGCGATACTTACTCTAGTGAAGAACTTACTGCTTGCCTTACTACTCTGTATACTTGCAATATTAGTTCTGTAAAGTTTATGTAGGCCTACATTTTACAAAACCTATAAAACATAAAAATATAATATTTTTATTTACGTTTTTAACTATAAACTCTATCTACTGTCAGAAAATTAATATATAAATTAAACAATTTTGTTTATAAAACACATCATTTGGAAAACGACTGAAAACGTTACCTTCTTACACAATATATTGGTATATATTTTCACACAATGTACATTTAAAAAATTTTAGTCCATCATATGCACACATGCATAGGAAAACGACAAAATTGTTTGAAATGAATACTTCGTTTTCTTTATATCGTTAAGAATAATGGTATTTGTGATAAAGGTATAGTTTTTAAGGAACAGGTTTAATTTAAAATACCCTTTTATTCATGAATAGCTGACAGTGTGTTTTAAAAGGTTTATGGTCTTTTGTTACAACACATTATTACTAGTTTTGTTCTCTACTTCTTTGTGTTAGTTTCATACAGTTATGAAAATATTTCTTTAGCTACTCCTTTGTTTTTTTTGTTTTTTTTGTTAGCGTTGACAGAGCTTTTCTGCGCACACATGCAGTTTACCTAGATAACGTGCTCCCTCCCCCCCCCTCCGCAATACCAATACGAAAAACCGTGTCATCAAAGTATAAGTGATACTCACAAGACACACTTTCTAAAATATGAATAAAAAGAAAATTATTTTAAACGGGAAAACGAAAGAAAGTTTTAGAATTCTTCATAAAGTAAAAAGTAGAGTTATTAATATAAACTTACCAATCAGACGATGACATCAAAAATGTATAATTATTTATTTAAACACAACGTAGGTTTCAGACAATCTCTGGTCCATTTACAAATGCATCAGTATACACGGAAGTCACAAATTTAGAAACCTTGCAATAATTGCACGTGGGCCAAAATAAATTAAAAATTAACGACTTACAGAAACATCAGAATATTAAAATTATTCAAACAACGGGAGCGATCCGCGCGTCATGAGAATCACGACAGTACTAAAATAAAATGTACAGTAGCTAATAATTTGTAGAAACTCTTACAAAATAACGTTCTGAAAATTCTGTATTTGAATAAAATGACAGCAGACATAAGGCAATATTATAAACTAGTGTCCTCAACTAGAAGTTACAATTCCGGGACATTGATCCAGCGAAGGAATCATGAAGGAGGTTGAAGTATATTTTCCGTGCCGTAACATTTTCAATACTTAGACATGACAATGTAGACAGCCACTCTTGTGACATACTACTTCTAAAATGCGATTTTATCATTTTTAATTTAGAAAATATTTTTTCAGCGGTTGCTGTTGTTACAGGCAAGATACTGAATAATATATGCATACTTCAGGAACTACAGGTCATACTTCAGTTTTGAAGGAAGTAGTTGAATTTTGTTTATTATGAATTTAGCTAAGTGTATAATGTTTCCTGTATTTTCAATTGCTATAATTTTTACGTTTCGGGAAACGGCAGTTGTGTACTCGATATTCTCGTGTAATGTCTGGCGTAGTGTCAACGACTATTGAATAAAATGATGCCTCCCTGATATCTCTCAAAATAGAATTATTAACTATTCCAAAATAAGTTGAATGAACTTATTCTGTATCATTTTTAGCTCATCATGACTGAGATATTTTACCTGTTCTTCAGGTTTTTACAAGTTTCTTTAGTAAATAGGAGAGAATTTGCTGTTACAAGTGGGTAACTAAACAGTGTTACCTGTTAAGTCTGTAAGCGATTCGGAAGAATCGGTCACCTCTGAGAGGTTTCTGAGTAATCTACAAATTTTTGCTAGTTTTGTATTTTGTTTGTTTTACCTTTTTGTTATCCTAAATTTCAGACCACTCTGTCTTTATCTTCTCAAACATCTTGTTTTTTAAGTGTACAATTTATGTAAATATTTACTGTTTGAAAAACCTGTGTATGATGTAATTTTAAATACGATTCTTTGAATTTTCTAATTGACCACAGAGAGATACCTCACACACGCTCAGTATCAGCACTTTTATGAGTCACATAAAAACAGCGCAATCATGAAACTGAGCTCATACGAAAATAAAATATTACACACGTCTATACGGTTTACCTATGAACACTAGCAAATTAGTTTCCAGATTACTTGCGGGAATATGCACCTTTCTATGCAAGTGCTATAGTAAAAAGAATTGTAAAAGTAGAAGAAATATTAAAAATTTTCTAAATTCGAAATTTTAACAGATACAGTTTTTGAAAATGCGACTCAACTGTTGCAATAAAATAAGAATGATGACTTCATATTTAACAATGATGGTTTCAATTATTCACAAGCTTTAAAACTAGTTTACTCTCCCTCAACACAGATTAAAAGATATCACACTCTTACTTACATAGGTTCTGCTTCTGATAATATTGGTAAATATTTCACACAAAAGAATGTTAATATAGCTTTAAGACGCAGTCTTCATTGGGAAAATATATTAAAAATAATAAGATTAAAACAGATAAACTGCAAAAGTCTGGTGTATACAAATTATTCTGTGGGTCTTGTAATAAAGTCTATATTGGACAAACAGGTAGATCTTTCGAAAAAAGAATGTATGGTCACAATTATAGTTTTAGATAAAATGATGGCAAATCAAATTATGCAAATCACCTGTTAGAAAAAGACCATAATTATAATGACAATTTTAAAATTTTACATTTATCTGATAAAGATCCAAAGCTTGATTTATTAGAAACCCTTGAAATTAATAAACACAAATATTTAAATGTATTTTTAAATGATCAGTTAGATCTAAATAGCTCGCCTCTGCTCAATTTGTGTAAGTAGACTTGGTTTATGTTATGTTAAATGTTTGTGTAATGTGTATTAAATCTTATTGACACGAGATTACTATTGCTCTCTAAACAATAGCTCTTGCCTTATATTTTATATTCTGTATTATATTGTACAAAAATTAGTCAGCTTACACCATCTGATGAAGGCACTGTGTTGCCGAAACAGCTGTCATGGATATATAATTTTAATAAATGACGAGTGAAAATCACTAAAACTATTTTACTGTTTTATTTTTTAATATAATTTACAATGGATTTTCACCAAGTAAAGACATCAAGCATTAATTATTTAACAATGTGTAGCATCTAACCCTAACAAAATAGGTTAGTCGGTGAAATAAAACAATCCAGAAACGTTTGCTGTTTGTTTTTTGTTACGCACTAAGTATAATAGTTACAGAGTATGCTTTGTGTCTGAAGAGTAGGCTGCGCACATATAATCTTTTTTTGAAATGATAAAGTTTGCATATAAGCGCAGTAGTCTTTATCCGCCCCGCAGTTGGCATTGGAGGTGCATCTTATTTCACTGACTGCTGATTTACATACAGCAGCAAAATCTTCAATTTGCCTTTCCATGTAAGGTGCAAGCCAAGAAAGCAAACTTTCCTTTGATACTGATTGTCAGCTCCATTTGTCTTCAGAGTCGGTTATCGGTTTCAATTGTTTGCCCCAGAAATGAACGCAGATTGTCTTTACCACTCAGATACAAATAACTATATTTTCGGCGATCTCTGTAATATTATTTACGACATATTGCAGCATGTATTTTATTAACGTTGTTGATTATGCCGAATAAAACAGAGCAGCAGCATCATCATCTATATCACATTATCATTTTCCTATACGTGGTTCATCGCCTCAAAGTTACCGTTTACAGTGATAATAAACAGTGGTAACACTCAGCGGAGAGCCTTGTGGAACGCCATTATCCAACACGAGCCGAGTGAGATGGTTTCCATGACCCGGACCAGGAAGAACATTCCAAGAGGAAGCTGGTAATATAAATTTTGATAAGTTCTCCCGAAATCTCAACCTGTAGAGCAGTTGCAATATATTGTGGATAAGCCTCTAAGTCGTCCCCTCTAACAGATGTTTTAATGTATGGGATGTTATTTGGTCCTCCTGTCGTGTTACCGGTACTGTATATAACAGTGTTTATAAGGACGTTTGCTGACTTCCTCATAAGGAGGCAATTTCACGACTTCTTTGCAACGTTTAAGAAGTCTAGAGAGTCTTGATCGCCTCGTCTTTACGTCTGAGGAAATCTTCTCTATAGCTATTCAAGCTACTGACCGTCGCATTAAGTGCAGCCAATAATTCCACAATTTCGTCAACGTTGGACACCACTGGGCCGTTCTTTTCGGAGGCGGTCAACGGTTTGTACACTGGAACCACAGGTTTCCCGTTCTCACCTCCAGCTCACCGCTTGTGGGTTTGATTGGGTGATGCCGAACACAAATTAATCTCAACTGGATGTTTTCGCAGCTAGAATCTTTTGCCGAGCGGCGGATCTAAGGCGCTTGTAAGTAATTAGTTTCTCTAAATTCGGCAACGTTTACTTTTGTTGAAAGTTTTTTGCTTGTTTGACTTCCACATTCCGCCACGGTTTGTTGTCCTCCATAGAAAACCTCGATGTGAATCTAATCTGCCTGTGTGGTGGTAGCGCACAGCAACAGACGTCCTGCTTAACGTCGCCACCAACGTAGAGAAGTCTTAATTCTTCGGCAAGGTCAGCCCAGTTTAAAAAATCCGTAAACATCTTGGCAAGCACGCTTCCCTCTTTGGGGCGCTAGACGTAATGAGCAAAGAAAAATGGCAGCTTCCATGGAGGTCAGAGAGAACTATCCACGAGAGGAGCGGAGCAAAAATCAGGCTTCATAAGCATGTATCTATGGCTGATAGTGTACCACTGCGACTGCGAAATATGACTGCATATGCTGTCACCGGTATTCAAAAAGCCAATAAATCGGATTCGTAAACAGCAATTCTTCCAATCCAGACATGGCTATGATCGTAGTGGCACACCCCGAGGTGGTACTTGGGGCATTACCATCTGTCAAGAATAGTAAGTTGGCGGCTGCACGATTGGATGTTGCAGATCTGCCAACTGCCATCGACGGTTGGGTAGAAGACTGTCATCGTCAGAAGCTGAAATATTTTTATGGCTTCTTCTGCACAGCAGTGACGATGACGACAGTATCTCCCTACCCTGACAGGTATTGCTATGGAAGATAGCGACATTCCTGTATCTTTCACATTTGGCTCAATATCAGAGCAGAGACTATCGTACCTTTTGGTGCTGAAATACACTGCTTGTTTTAATTGTGTCTTCTGGATGCTAACACGTGCGCGTGCACACACTCACACACACAGACGCCGTAAATTCACCTAAAGTCACCGTAATGCAATACACAACCATTTCTATTCCACTGAAGAACATTTTCAAAGCTGCTTGTGAATAATTGTTAATTCGCCATAAAGAATCCTTCAACTATGTTTTTTTTTCTTTTTGCGTACCTCCCGCAGTTCTCCCTTACGATCAGTTATGTCGCCTACGATGGGCAGAGAGCCGAGCTCTAATCCAGAGTATAGATTGGTTTTTCACATACTAGGCAGGTATTTACCCTCGCATATCTAGGCGCTTCGTCCAAACTGGAAACATTGGTAGCGCTGCACAGGTTGAGGACTGAAACGCCTCACGTTCGGTCTGTGGATGATGTTGTGCGCTTGAATGTCTAAACGTGTGAGCAGATGGGTACGTTTGTCCATCCCTTCTCACCTCCACCCTCCGCGAGCTATGGCGCTCTGAGAGAGCACTTCTGTGATTATTTCGTATGCAAAGCAATTGAGCAGATTTCTGCAAACCACCACGCCTTTTGTGCTGTTCAGTGTTCCACGAGGAAGCACTTCAACATCGAAGTCTCCATATGTTTTAGTCGTATTGTTTGGTTTTGCATCAAATTGGTTTGTTTAACCATAAGGCAGGCTACACTTTCTTCATCTCTTTCTCTTCAAACCTGTTCTGTTTTGCTATCTTCGAAACCAGATACTTAAGCACTTGAATGGTTTTTCACAGTGCTAAAAGTATTCTCCGACAATACTACAGTAGTTCATTTGTTTTTCCACCATCAGAGCGAAACGTTTATAGACGAAAGTTTTTAGAAAATTCCACAACCCCAGGATTGTCAGTAAACAAGACTGACATTTCGGTTCCACGAGTACCGGGGAAATGAGCAGACGATACTTTGTAAGAAAATCGTACAGTAAAATAGTTAAGATTTTGGATATAGTCGATAAACGTACAGTCAACTACAAATCAGGGATGTTTCTATGAGTTTCTCAAATTTATTTAATACATAAATTAAATTATAATTTTAATACATACTGATATTCATATGCATATGAAATATACAAGGAGACTAATAAGCTCAGGCGTGTTTTAGAATTTTAATTTTCACAATTTTAAAGTAAAACAATTTTTTTTTAAAATAATAGTAATTTCTTTCTTCACGCTTCACTCTCTTGCTGCAGAATTTATTTCATATGTGACGTAGTGTTTGGATGTAACTCGAATAAACTCAAATCCCACGACCTGCTTGGGGATGTAAATACATTAGAGATACGTCTAGCACACACAGAAACAGACAAACTGAATGTCAGAATATGTATCAAAAAGATGTTTATTAATAATTTTTACAATACCAAATTTCGTTAATAGCACAGTAAAACACCATGACTCCAATTTAATATACGTAAAAAACCCTACTGTTTCCTTGTCTTGTTTCTTCGTTTAGGTATACTTATATGTTTAAATGAATGGACTAATACACGTTATTAATAATTAGAAAATGTTTGCCTTTGAGAGATTTGATAAACTAGTAAAATGTAAGAAATTCGCGTGACGTTACAGAATGCATATAATTATACTTCCAAATTGTAATAACTTTGACGTGATGAGAAACTTTTTTAACAGAGTAGCCAAAAGTTCAGTGACTAAGGGAATTTGAAAACGAATAGAAGGAAACAACGAAAAGTGTAGCTAGAAACTACATCGCCCTTACCTATATTCAAGGACAAGTTAAAAACAAAACTGGAAATGTCTCCTAACTTTACGATAATAGTGACTGAACTTGTGAAAACGAGACGTCATCTGGTCCGTTTCAAAGTAATAAACAACAAATCCAGGATAACAAACAGTGAATAATATCATATATGAGTGCGTGACGTTAAAGAATCAGCTAAAAAACTAATCAATAATATAACCAAAATAGGACCATAGCTACCTAAAAAATGCCTTATTCAGAAACAGATAAAGAATTTAAAACATTTATAGAAGAAAAGTAAATCTAATTACATTAATACGTTATCATTGTTAAACATTATTTGTAATTACTTAATATCACTATATTACATAAAGCAATTTAGGGAGAAGCTTAGCATGTAGCATTATTAATTAGTATGTCGTTAGTATGTAGCATTATTAGTTAGCACTATTAATGTAGTATGTCGTTAAATAGACCTATATAGGCCTAATAAAATTTCTGAAACATCTCAAAAACACTTCGCTTACAGTGGGTATTACTGGATATTTATGTGCCTTTACTGCTCGAGCGGCCTCAGGTAAAGGATAAGAACTATTTAATTATTGTAATCGTTTCTGGCGCGCAGTTCCATGTAACGACAATGCAGGGGCCATTAAACCTTAATTGCTGGAACAGCAAAATTGCTTTTTTTGTACCTTTACAATCCAGCTAAATTGAAATCCGTAAGTAAAATACAATTGTTTCTGACTTCATATGTATAAATGTACTAGCTGAATACGTATTAGCTTGATTTTAACATTAAATCGTCCCATTTTACAAAACTGAATACTTTTATTTTGTAACATCTATTTACCTTTATAGGTACTTTGTAACCGAGAAAGAAAGGCTACATTCACGATATCTGGCGTAAGTAAAATAATACTTCACATAATACTCCATGAAGGTATGTACGATGTTTAATTCAAATAAAAATCACATTGTGTTTGTTATGGATGAAACTTTATTTCTCGAATTATACCACAAATTCTTATATTGAAGAAATTATCAAAATGATAAGGTACGGGGTTCTGGAAATAACGAACTCTTTATTCAGTCTACGGAAGTGTTGTGTAAGTACATAGGTAAACGCGTGCATAAAGGTGTACACGTACAATTCGAGATTGTTTTAGAATGACTAGTGCGGTCGGCACGAGTTCCGATCTGTCTGGAGTTTAAAACTGTTCGTTGGCCTCAGGGTCGTTGACGTAAAAAACGTTGTTAGATTGGTTAACGTAAATATTTCTATTTTTGTTAATAATTAAATTTGTGTATTACAAAGAATTTGTAATGGGGTAACATTCGTTCTATTTTTTAGAATGTAAAAATAACCGTTTACTGATTGTGAATTGTGAAAGGGATACTAACATTACAGTAACTAATATCTTCTTCATTATTAAATATTTAAGTATTACGTTTATTTTAAACTAACGCTTTCTGCTTAAAGACAGTTTTGTTTGTTTTGCCGTAGAAATTTGTGTTTTCATAACACATAATTTGTAAAAATATGTGTTACAAATCTTGCCTTTTCAAGCATGCCTCAAATTTTGGCTGTTTCAGTTTCTTGGTAATTAGTTATATTTTCTTCTAATTCATTAGACACATGTAAAAATAAACCTTCCTGAATAAAATTATTCAGAAATGGTTTAACTACTTATACCAACTATTTTAAAGTACAATTCAATTTTTGGAAGAAAGGGTCCAAACAGTTTAAACGATTAACATATATTGCCTTATAATTAAGATTTTAAATTTTACTCTCTAGACTGAAATAGTGTTTACAATAATATAACTGCTTTAATATACTAACAGTATACTGAACTTGTAACTATTTACGTGCGAGCGATTTAAATAATAATATACGGATTATAGAAAGCGGAACGATATATTTTATTTGCAAACAGTATATTGGCACCATACTATGTCCGTAATGAAAGCTTCATATGCACCGGCGGGTTTGAGCTTTTATGAATGAAAAAATGCCCCAACGATGGATTCGTCGGAAGGGGGCCCGAGACCTTGCTCTTTGTGCTTGGCCTGCGAGTTCTCCAGATCTCACTATATGTAATTTTTCCTATAGGGATATGTAAAAGATATAGTTTTCCTTCCATCGCTACCCACCACTACTTACCTCGATGACCTTAAACATCGAATAACAACAGCGTAAAACTCAGTGGATCGTGATATGTTGCTACGTATTTGAGAAGAATTCTCATATCGGCTTGATTTTGGATTTTGCCCATGATACAAGTAGTACCCTACCTTATATTATACTCACATTCAACGTTTTGTAAGACAGGAAACAAAATTTGATTATGAATAGAATACTTGTGATTTGGATGGAATTTTGAATTACTTTTCCTTAATAAAACCTTGCGTTGTGAAATAGGCTCATTCTTTTTGAATAAATCTGCATGAAACAAAAACACATAAAAGCCCATGAAACCTTACGTTAAAATAAGGATCACATAATGTTAATTGAAGTAAGGTTGCGGAGACTTCGGTCGCGCAAATGCAGAACTGGCTGAATAGGTTCAAAATTATTGTGCCGCTCGCGCGTTAAATGCTTCTGTAATTATAACGAAGGACCCCACACAATTGCAATATGTATAAATATGGTGGAATTTTATAATTATTATCAGGGGAGGAGAACAACATTTACTTTGTATAACAACAAAAATAATGAGAACAACAGGCAAAGAGGAGAAACTATATTCACACTCCTACGAGATAGGTAACATGTATACCACCTTTTAGTGGCTCTGGCAACGTCTGTCACAAAGTCAACTGAACGATGATTTTTACTTCCATGCTCCATAAGGAAATGTAAGTATAGTGATGGCGAAAAAAACCGTGGTCGAGATAAGGGCTGATTCTGATTGTACTACCCTTGAAACATGAAGAAAAGTCATTTTTCGAAAAGTGTCTGTGTGTGGATTTTTTTGGCAAACAATAATTGCCGCAAATTCAAACAGATTCAAGTAATTGTTTGCATACAGTTCTGAATTATAGAGAACTCAGGGCATATTGAGTAAGGTGAAGATCGGTTAAGGGTAAGGAGTAGTTTAACTGCAACGTTTTATGTTTTAACAAGAGTGATTTTTACTTCCATGTTCATTAAGGAAATGGAAGTATGGGGATGGCAAAAATAATCGTGTTCGAGATTATTGCAGACTCTGATTGTACTACCCTCAAAACATGTAAAAAAGTCATTTTTCGAAAAGTGTCTGTGTGTGTGTGTCTGTGTGTCTATGTGTCTGTCTGTCTTAGATTTTTTTTCTATGGCAAACGATAACAGCCGTAAAATTCAAACAGAATAATAATTTTTTGCATACAGCCTGAATTGTAGAGTTCTCAAGATCTATTGTTTTTGGTGAAGATCGGTTAAGGGAAAGTGGTAGTTTACCAGCAACAATTTATCTTTTAACAACGGTAATTTTTCTATGACGAACGGTAACTGCCGCACATTCAAACAGAATCAAACATTTTTTTGCATACGCACATCAATTCTAAAAGACTGAAGGTATGTTGATTTTGGTGAAGATCGGTTAAGGGGAAGGGGTAGTTTACCAGCCACATTTAATGTTTTAACAAGAGTAATTGTTTATATGACGAACGATAACTGCCGCACATTTAAACAGAATCAACTAATTTTGTGCATACCTTCCTCAATTGTAGACAACTCAAGGTCTGTTGATTTTGTTGAAGATCGGTTAAGGGAAAGGGGTAGTTTACCAGCAACATTTTATGTTGTAACAAGAGTACGTTTTTCATGAAGAACGATAACTGCCGTACATTCAAACAGAATCAAATAATTTTTACATATGTGCCTGAGTTGTAGAAGACTCATGGCCTCTTGATTTTGTTGAAGATCGTTTAAGGGAAAGGGGTAGTTTACCAGCAACATTTTATGTTGTAACAAGAGTACGTTTTTCATGAAGAACGATAACTTCCGTACATTCAAACAGAATCAAATAATTTTTTACATATGTGCCTGAGTTGTAGAAGACTCATGGCCTCTTAATTTTGTTGAAGATCGTTTAAGGGAAAGGGGTAGTTTACCTGCCACTTTTAATGTTTTAACAAGAGTAATTGTTTCTATGACGAACGGTAACTGCTGCACATTCAAACAGAATCAAACATTTTTTTGCATACGCACATCAATTCTAAAAGACTGAAGGTATGTTGATTTTGTTGAAGATCGGTTAAGGGAAAGGGGTAGTTTACCAGCAACATTTTATGTTGTAACAAGAGTACGTTTTTCATGAAGAACGATAACTGCCGTACATTCAAACAGAATCAAATAATTTTTTACATATGTGCCTGAGTTGTAGAAGACTCATGCCCTCTTGATTTTGTTGAAGATCGTTTAAGGGAAAGGGGTAATTTACCTGCCACTTTTAATGTTTTAACAAGAGTAATTGTTTCTATGACGAACGATAACTACCGCACATTCAAACAGAATAAAATAAAGTTTTGCATGCATCCCTGAATTGTAGAAGACTCAAGACCTTTTGATTTTGGTGAAGATCAGTTAAGAGAAAGGTGTAGTTCACCTGCAACATTTTATGTGATAACAAGGGTAATTTTTTCTATGACGAACGATAACTGCCGTAAATTCAAACATAATCAAATAATTTTTTACATATGTGCCTCAGTTGTAGAATACTCAAGGCCTATTGATTTTGGTAAAGATCGGTTACGGGGAAAGGGCAGTTTACCGGAAACATTTTTTGTTGTAACAAGAATAAAGTACTTAATTTTGATAAATAAAGTTTGATAAGAAGATCTTAATAATCCACTGCAGAACCGTAGATGAAATATCTATAAATGAAGAGGGTAGTTGAACGGGGTGGCGGTAATTTTCTATAAATGAAAATTATAGTTGAAGTGGGAGGGGATGATTTTTATATGTGTACTACATTATCGGCAACAACGTAGTATTTTGTTGTTAAAATTCCTTCCCGGGCTGTCTGACCGTAGTCCAATGTTTTCTGCAAAACCAGACGTTTCGGCAGTGCCGTCGACTGCCATCATCAGTGAAAATCGAGTGCGAAAACGTGAGGTGGTATACGTTAGTGACCACAGTACTGTGGTCAAGGCTGAAGCAATAAGTGGAAAGAAGTAGTTTCTATGGAAACATTTCATTTCGTAAATGATTTTAAATATAAATCTTAGAAAATGGAACTCATGTATGGTTCTCCATACCGATATTTTTGTGTGGAACTAATACCTTTAATTAAGTTTAACTTTGATATTTTTATAGAGGGTGATCTTAAAAATTCCAATCAAAGGAATAAGGAAAACTATGACGAACGATAACTACCGCACATTCAAACAGAATAAAATAAAGTTTTGCATGCATCCCTGAATTGTAGAAGATTCAAGATCTGTTGATTTTGGTGAAGATCAGTTAAGAGAAAGGTGTAGTTCACCTGCAACATTTTATGTGATAACAAGGGAAATTTTTTCTATGACGAACGATAACTGCCATAAATTAAAACAGAATAAAATAACTTTTTACATACGTGCCTGAGTTGTAGAGGACTCAAGGCTTATTAATTTTGGTGAAAATGTGTTACGGGGAAAGGGTATTTTAGCTGCAACGTTTTATGTTTTAACAAGAGTAAATTACTTAATTTTGATAAATAAAGTATCCTGAAAAGAAGATCATAATAATCCACTGGAGAAACGTAGATGAAATATCTATAAAGGAAGAGGCTAGTTGAACGGGGTGGGCGTAATTTTCTATAAATGAAAATTATATTTATTTTTTTTAATACAAACTTATAAAAAGAAAAAAAATAATTATCTCTAATTAATTACAGTTTCAAATTTTCCCTACTAGAGAGCGGCAATGGGTGCTCTTTAATCAACAAGAAATCTAGCTCTTCAGTCTCTCGGCTGTGACGCTAATTGGCTTATCCTCTGAATTATTAAAAAACACAAGTTCTCATATGTTTCTAGTTAATTTTCAAAAATAAATAATATTTTAGAAATTACAAGTCTGTATTAGTGTGTTTCTTGTTTCTTAAAATCGTGTGTGTGTGTGTGTGTGTGTGTTGTGTGTGTGTGCACTAAATTTCATCTTTGGTTTAATTGTGAAGCTTTAATAGGTTATGTTATTCTCTTTAATTTGAATTTCTGTTACAGAATATTATCTGATAGCTGAGTATAACACTATACTCATTATTTTAATTCTCTCATTATTTCATTTACTATTATTTTAATTTCTTCTTTATTTCTTTTTCACGTTATTATATTCGTTTTGTAAATTAATTATTTAATACTTGGTTAATTCTCGGACTTTCTATTTACAGTTAGGTTACCGAATAAACTTTAATTATTTTATTTCTTGAAGATACGTCTGAACTTGATTATAGTCAAATTAAAAGTGACGCTTTCTTTACAAGCGCGTCTATTTCTGGCGTCCCTGAAACAAAAACCTTTACACTTTTCCTTACAAACTATACTTTAACACTTTTTATAATTTAGCACATTTAGCTAATATTATGGTCATTGATTTACTAAATATGCCTAATGTCACCGCATTTTATATAATTATTGTCTCTTAATGTGTAATGTTTACATATTAAGTGATTTACCAATTTTTTATAACACAAAATGTTTTCAGAAACTCTAGGTAAACGTGATTAGTTATCCACAAATAGTTTTTATTTGTTCTATGACTTTCTATCAAACTACGATTTGTAACTAAACTAATGCCAAATTATTGAAAACAATTTCTTATTAATTTCAACTTATTAATGAATTTTATAAATAATTACAATTATTTTGGGATTTTAATTTATATTTTACACATCAAATATCCATACCCACCCAAAGCTTGGTTTAGCCCTTTCATATATATTCAAAATTGCTGACAACATTATTCTAAAAATTATAATTTTTTGTTCAATTTTACTAAAATTTTGGCCTTTGTATGTACTGGTACATTTTAAAGCCGTACAATACATAAACACACACACACACACACACACACACAAACACACATGTATACCGATGTGTAAAAATAACTTAGTATAATGGTTCTGACCAACTTATATAATAACTTATAATATGTTCTGTGTAACAATTATACAATTGTATATGAACACCTACTTTCGTTTTCAGGACAAAATTCTTCTACATCTCCAAATTTCCCTAAACGGAGGCCAACAACAATGATGTTATTTACGTGCATGCAACCAGTTTTCTAGCTAGGTTTCGCAGAATCAGATTCCTTATCATTCCAAATTGGATCGAGCATTACATATGCTCCAATCAATTATCGGGATTGTCATTGTTTTCAGCTTGTAAATGTAATTTAACGATCAGAACGCTATCTTTTTATTATCTTAATGGTGACGTTCTGAACCTACTAATATTCAGTCGTCAAATCGAAGATACAACAGATAACACTCTGAGCGATTTATCGTGTCGACAAAGAACAGAGTAACAAAGGCTCTTTTTGTTATGTGGTTAGGGTTTTAGAAGCCAAAAAAACGTAATACACTAATTTTGTTTTGTTACAAAATTACTGGAGAATACCAAATACTGATTTAATCGACAACCCCTGTCTTCTATATATATTACAACGATACAACGTTATTAAATGTAAGCATGTCGTGCCACACGTTGACGGGCGACAAAATTTATAACAATACAAATACTGTATTTAATGTATTTTAACTTGGTGCTGTGTTTATACTCATATAACATTTATATATAACATTACTAACAACGTGTATGTGTAATTGGGGTTGAGGTGTAATTATAATAAGAGTAGGAATATAATTATGCACTTTTAGGAATCGTAATATGTTTCCATTTATTAATTTAAACAAACATATAAAAAAATAATAATATAAAAATAATGATTAATTCGCCATATGATATTCATTATCTATGGTTTCAAAGTTTCGTTGCTTGCCGTATGCTCATCACAAACATAGATCTTATATCCTATATATTATATTATCAATTTTAATTAAAACATTTCTTCATTATACTATAATTTCTTGACAACTCAGTCTGAATGTGTGCTTTTTTTAAATTTGTTAATACATCTTTATTCTATACTTTTTTATACCTTTTAAGGCTTTATAATCATTTGAACATAACTAATTGATTATTTCCAGTTACGTTACTTTATGTGCTCTCAATAAAAAATAATTAAATTAATTAATTATAAATGTTCATTCTCCAAGCAAGGATTTAAATTATCGTTACATTGAAAGTTCATTCATTAAAGAAAAATAATTAAAGAATATTCTGATTACACATAAATTACATTCTCTTATGTCTATCTACGTAGTTATTATTTGATCTAACAAAAAATGTTTTTGTTTGTTTTTCTTTTTATTAAAGTCTTTCAATGTCTTTACTCTTTGACAATTATAGACTGGTTTTTCGTCACCTTAAATTCTGCAGATTTGTCCCATGTCCTCCTGTGATCCCGTCAGTCCGCTCCTCCTGGATGTCCTCTTGTCCTCACTGCTCGTTCTCCCTTCTCTCGTTCTTCATGGTACATCGGGTGCTGTAGATTGTAATGACGTTTTGCTCTGGATCTGTTGCTGTTATGATAGAACCGTCTCTATTGCTCCGTCTCTCGTTCCTCTGCTAGTAGTTCTCTCGTCATCTGTCTGGAGTTGATGTTCTTAGTTGTAGACTGCTCGTAGACGTCCGACGATTTCTTTGTTACGGTACTTTTTAATTATTGATTTTCATTACTACTTGAAATCTAAACATTTGCCATAATACTTTATAAGTTACGATTAAAAAGTCTTACTGATGTTGGACATAGCGTCTAACTCTGTCCAAAGTAATTAAAAATTCGCGTCTCGGACGGACATAGCGTACCGCCACGACTGAAGAATGTTAGAAGAGAGAGTTTGGCTCTCCTGGGCTCATATTTATATCCACCAAGAAAACCACACCTGTCGGCTCAGGAACAAGCCTGTCGAAAACAGAACCATGGCGTGAGTACCCCCCTCTCGTCTCATTTCACATATTTGCACTTTTTCGCCAATCACACTATTTAATGCGGATTTCAAGGTGATATAATATTGTCTAATTTAATTACACATATGATATATAATTATCATAATGATGGCATCATTAGTGTAATTATAATGCTTTAAAAATCGCACAGAATTCGCACTGATTGTCCGAATTACGTAGAATTCGCACTGCACTTGTCTCTGATTTTTACACATTTTTAGAAGTTTTTACATTCTTTCTAACATTTATGGTTTGCTTTATATTAAATATATTCTTAATTTAGCATTGACTTGGGGTGAGGTTGCAAATTTTTACAGGCTTCACGCTCACACTCTAATTACTGTGTACACGCGTACAGCGGTAATCCCGTGATCTTGCGTGTTGATTCCTGTTTGAAAGCCAGCTCCCAATTTCACACCTGATCGTCTATTACATATTATTAAAATTAAGTTAAATATTTATTTTATATCATGTATGCGCATTACAGCATATGCTTGTATTGTCGCAATATATTATGTAAAAATCAAGACTTGATAGTTATTGACGTCGTCAAGGAAGTTTGCAGACTAATATGGTATTTCCATGATGTTTGAAACTTTGGATAAAAGACGTTTTGTGCAACTATAGTTTTTATATCGCAAAAGAGTTTAGAAAACCATCTTCAATTTCATTCCAAGAAAGAAAAACGGGCACATGTCTTCAAGTTAGTTATTTTATATTCAAAACGTTTAATTAGTTATTCTTAGTATTAAGGTTAGAATGCTTATTAGGCCGTCATAAAAGTAATATAATACTAAACTGTGACATTTGCTTCTTTGCTGGTATAATTAGAGTAACGTTTGGTTAGCATCGTTTATATTGGATTTTTGGCCACGATTTTTGTGGTTACAGGAGTAAACATATTGAGGAAAAATGAATTCTTTTTAAATCTGTAGTGTTCTGCATAAAAATAATTCTCTTATATACGTCATAAAGTAAATTAGTAAGTAGTAAGTTAGTAAGTAAGTTAGTAGTAACGCAATTAGAATTAGTAAACTGTACGAAATATAGGCATAAACGTTTCCTGGATCATCATCAATCTAAAGTCTGAATATGACGAAAAACTAATACCTGTCATGTTCATCTAATAACAAATAATTAAACTTTTTATTTTTAACTGAGATGAAATGTAAATTTAATTTCAAAAATTTTAATTTTTCTGTTCAGTTATTACAAAAATTTTAAGGAGAGTTTTTGAAATTTTCTATTAGTTTATTATTTTTAATAATTCTTCTTACACAAAATTTTCCACACAAATGCAATCAAAAGTTTAATTCCGTAACGTTCTCAGGAGGTATAATTAATTGCGTGTAGCTTGTTTTAAACAACAACCACATACAACATAGATTGCCTTTCTTTGCATGAACTGTAGAGATAGTTGACTATTACTGAAGGTAAAAATATCATTTATATGTAAATTACAACGTCAAGGCACCAGGAGATTTGACTTTACAGCGACACTCTTGCAGGGCACAGTTCAATTAAAATAAACATTATGCAACATGTGATAGCTACAACAACGCATCACGGTTACTGTAGTTCAGAAACATTTCAAATCTAATTTGTGCACTCGCCAAAAATTAATCGTCCAAAATAAAATCTACACGTACCCAATGAAAAGCTTACATACATATACACTATTGTTTTCACCTCTATAGGCTGTGAATACAGGACTACACCAAAAACTGATTTCTAAACAACAAATCAAACATATTTAGCATACAACGCATATTGAACACGTGTATATTAAAAATATATTGCTATTCTTACATAATTATATTATTGTGCTATTGTGGACAAATACAGATCTATAATATACGACATATTACGTACACGGTAAGATACGATGTACAATGCTTACGGTAGATGCGATGTGTGAATGGTTCAAATATAACACAGTGAGAAAATTTACTAACATTGTTAATCTTTAAATTCTCAAGCAAATTTTGCTATCATACCTCAGGAATCACAGAAACGTTGCTACCCACTCAGGTTGACGTGGGTTAAATGGTCTAAACACTAAATTTTAAAACAAATTGTATAGAGGTATTTGTTGAATCAAAAGCAAATATTCTACACGATTTTTCCCTTCCACTCCCATATCACATGCCGTATAAGAGAAAAGACCGCCTAATTTTACATTTTATTTTTTCCCTTAAACAACGAAAGGGAACCCAGCAAAAAAATAAGCATGGTGAACGGATTAAATCGCCCTATATGCATGTTTTACCCCGTAGCACCTAGATGGGGCTGTAACAAACATTTTAAAAACCAAATATAGCTATATTTTTAGCGTAAATACGGTGTACCAACAGTTTCCACATATACGACAGATTTTTCTACACTTTACTTCCACGAATTTTTTAAAATTTTATGACGGGATAATCTTAAAACTGCGTTATTTGCCATTTTTACCATTTTTTACTATTTATTAGTTACTATTTACCTATTACATATGACGAAAACAATTTTAAACTAATAAGAGTAGCTGTGTTTAACTAAATATTATGTTACATCGCGTTGTCAAAAACATTTTATACTTTTGAAATAGTTTTCATTTAACAACTAAGTTTTTATGTCTTGATATATGTCAATATGTTGCTGTACATCTTCGGTTAGTCTTCACTACCACAGTCGTTCCATCGGTTACTGATTCAACTCTTGTATATTCAAATATATTTACCAATAATTTGAAATAAACTGTGAAGTTTAGGAAATCAAAGTCTAGAAATTATTTACGCTTTGATTGATTGAATATACACCAATAAAGGTTTCTATAAAACCGGTAAAACTACAGTACGACACACAAATATCTTGGCATTTAAGTAATAGAAAGAAATAATGTAGTATTTCAAATGACACAATTGCGAATGATATATTAACAGAAATAGATATACTTCTTTCTAACCATGTAGGTTAGCAACAAGACACTTCTTTTTAAGCTACTCAAGAGAGAAACATTATTTGAGTATCGTGTTTTCCATATGTTAAGTAGATTATACACATAGATCAACGTATAAGCACATTTTCCTACAAATAATATCAAATGGTAACATTTATAAACACTTCTGTTTCCTTCCAGTAACACTCAAGTAGATTATATTGAACTAACGTTTTCCACTTTATCACGTCATTTATAATGCAGGAATAAGTGTCACCCATATACTATATTAGAATATAGTACTGCTTATAACACACCATATTACAATCGATGTAAAGTTATTTGCGTTAGTGACACTGTTTTACTATATGGGAGAAAATATATTCCTTTGATATGAATCAGTATTCTCAAACTTTACGTAGTTGTAGGAACGTATACCAGGCAGTATCCCATTTACGACGTTCTAATTATTCACACGCGCGCACCCACCCTGCTATTATTAACTTATTGTTTACGTTTTATATTCAACTATTCTAAAATATTATCGCAATGCACAGTAATCAGTCAGAAATCATTCAACACAATGTCCACACAAAACCTTAACCCATACATGCACAAATTAGATAACTCACTCCAGATAATATCCTTATACCAAAGTACAATTCTAACCTAAAACACAGTCTTTCTGAGTATATGCAGTATATCATTACTACAACTCTAAAGACAAAATGTAACAGTTCAAAAATAATAAAAAAATTTTATAATATACTATTTTCTCGTGCCAGGTACGTTGGGCGCCATATATACTATGCGAAAAAACATATATTAGGCATAGTATATTTGAAATAATATAGTCTGTTATCTGGAGTAAGGTTGTATATTTTAAACAAATTTAAATATGGTCTGTAATTTTACAAATACTTTATTTTAATTGAATAATGTCTATGAATTTATCTGAACCGTTTTGTTTTAAAATGTCTATTGTTACTTGTTGATGATATCCCTTTTACGGTCGTTTCGTAATACTTCTGCTGTCCTGTGGTCTGTCGAATCTGCACCCACGCCGCCAGCCGTTCTTAGCAACACTGACGATCCGTTGGATAATCCTCTCCCACGCACACACGCCGACACACCGATAGTGATTATTTCTTTAACTCAGGGTTCGGAACTGGGCTGTGCTTTATATTTATTTTAATACGGTGTATTGAGCGTACACCTTCCCGCGTCTTGAGGTATCCTCGCGTTAACAGAGGCGTATCCCGGTGGATAAAACTCCCCTAAACGGATATCTTGCATCTCGCGATACGAGCACTGTTTTAATAATTATTTTATATTGTATTAAATTGAGTTCGTACACCAATATAAGGTATTAGCAGACGGGTAACTCGTCGCTAAGATTCCCTTAATAACCCTTACATATAAACGTCTTCTGCACGAAAAACTCGCACAGAGAGCACGTCTGTAATAGTCGAGCTGGTAGATGGAACTGCCTGAAACATCTCGGACGGATCTTAATGAAAATTGGGGCCGCTGATTGGGCGAAACCCTTGACACGTGATCGATGGGTAGAACTGATAGACAGAAGTCCTGAATAAATCGGTAAAAGTCTCCAGATGCAAGTATAGATTTTATCTAGAAATTTTATTACTTTTAGAAGATAAGGAATCTATAGAAAGATGATTTTTGCTAAACAATACCTATATAAATAGTCTGTTTCGAGTCTTTGACACCAAGAAAATATAGCGCTAATTTAGATGCATACGTCAAATTAAAGATTTCATTGTGTTTAGTTTTAGTTATACGTGCTAAACAATCGCGGTTTCCAGACGCACTTACTAACATTTTGGAGACCATTATTACAATACACATGTAACACATTGATAAAACGAAGTTATATTTAAAAAAATACTATTATGTTGAAAGATAAGCGAATATCTAGTTTTAGTTTACAGAGAATAGATCATTAGGATATTATATTTTTTTGTGTTCAGGTATACAATTATATGTATGCGTGTTCACATATTCAGGATGTTTAACGGATTAACGAAATTTGTTCAGAACGTACTCTAGATACAAAGATAAAAACAGAAACGGAATGCGTCACCCAAAGCTAACACTGGGTAACGTTTTGTACAACTTATCCCTTCGTGAAAATTGCTACGCCTACAACTAAACTTCTAAGTGTAAGTTGGAATTCTCATTTTACGTCTCAATTCACACATTATTTATGAAGCAATTTATGAATTTAGTTTCTAAAATAGCATTGATATAACCTACTGAAAAACCTATAATTTAATAATTTCTTTAAACGCTACTATAAAATAGTCTAAAATTTGCATTTTAATATTTAACATAAACTAAATGGAAAAACTAAAAAACTACACATAGGTCTACCTTCTCTAATATATGCAAAAGTAATTCGATTTTGAATATTTAAACAAGCCTAAAAATTAACTACACAGGAGGGTAAGTGCAAAAATTAAATTTATGTTTAAGGCAAAAAGCCCATACGTATACACTACACATAAGTCGTTCCTAATTCAGGCATAATAACAGAATAAAATGAATCAGCAAGAATAAATGAATAAAAAGAATTGTCAACTTTGTATAAAGGCAACGTAATGTCCAAATCTGAAGCTTACATTCTGCTTTTGTACTATAGTGTTACGATGTTACAGAGCAATCTACGTATTTCCGGATGTTCCAGTGGAATCCGGCTGTAATGTTGTGTGCATACGTGATCTCAATATGCGTTCGCGAGACATTTCTAGTTATCGCCGGCCGCGCGCACTGTGTCAAGGCCGCAATCAATTACGTTCTGGTGTAGTGCTGATGCGTAGTATGGAAAGTTCTGGTGTTTTCTAGTAGCATTCTTTATGCGTAATATATGGATTGTTGTAGATATTTCAGTGGGGTATAAATACAAGGCTTCAGCGGGGCTCAATTCAGTTTGAGTATTGTCGGGCGATTTACACAGCGCGGTTCGAAGTATTGTGGCGAAGTATTACGCGTTTTGTAGGCTTAATTGTACGAGACTCGTTGAAATTGTTATTGAGTGTGAACATTTTTATTTGATTTGTTGTAAGAGACAGTTTTGTTGATTACAAACTGTTTAATTGTGATATTTAAAGATGGTGATTAGTGACCTAATTGGTGTCTTGTATTTTGTTTTTCCACTGTACCGTACGATGATCTGTAGACCGCCGTAACAATATAATAATTTGTTGTTACATATCATAAAATTCTTACATTATATTCCTACGTATGCTAATATTATTTTATACTACATGCTACCGAACTAACTTCTTTTTATGCGAGACAGCTTAAACGAGACAGTGTATTCTGCTTAAGTATCAAGCCAAATGTATGGAACACAAAGTACTCATTATTTTTCCTTTCCTCATATTACTTATTCAAACTCCAGACTACTTTGTAATATATTTATTACATTGTATTTATTATATTGTAAATATATTGTATATTTTGTAAATTATATATATTTTGTGTATATGAGAAAAATGAAAATAATCTCTTATTTCACTAACAGAATAAAGCAAGGTACGGATAGTTTTATTTAGAGTAGTTTGAATAATCCGTTTAAAAGTAGACGTTAAATAATACTTTCTGTAACTAGTGACTTTGTATCAATACATGATTCGTATTATTACTGAACGTTATATGTACATGGGGTTACAGAACACAAAACACAGAGTCTTAGTTAGTAGACTTCTGTAGACGGGAGTAGTAAGAAAAATTAACCTACTGGCACGCATAAGATAGAAAAGATGATTGAAAAGTCAGAAGTTATTATGTTGGATATGATCATGAAGGAGGAGGAAACTGTTACTAACCTAGAATAATAGAAATTATCTGCGTTTCTTTAAACAGGTTGTATCGGGATACAGAATAATTGCACAAGACTTTAATGTGAGTAGAAGGGAGAGAAGATTGTTGGTTGTACTGGAACAACGATTATGGTAGACCACACACCCCTGATCCTCCTCTCGTAGTCACGCCACTGGTAAGTACTGCCACCTTATGTATAAAACACCTGCATCACTGAACAGAAGCCGAAGTGTCAACATTCGGAGAAGTCAGGTGTTTAATATTATGCTTTATCACAAGTAGACAGAACTACTTACACAAAAACGTTACCACCGAGAGGCGATAGAGTTACCCAATCGTACGAACAATATAAAGGCGTTCCCACATTGGGCACTCATCCTACGTGGGCAGCTGTGTTGTGGGATCAGACTCAGTTAACCGTGTAATTAGAAGAAAGCCAGAACTAGCAGGAGACAAGAAATAAATGAAGTGGCTAGAAGAACAAGGGCCATACTCCATATTTTTCGAAAACATGTTTTTTTATCGATTGTTGTAGCTTGTAACGATATCTACCGTATAGTAGAAGAAGGTTCCTTTATATCTAACCTAAAGCTAGAAAAACAGCTGTTAAAGTTTTGGTAAGTAGAATATCGGCCCAACTCCAGCAATTCGGGACCTAGTTCTTCCATCCTGAATGGCGGAATATTTTTGTTGGAGGTTTAAAGTTTTAATATTGTAATGCTTAAACATCGTGGATAACGAGGATGATAGTGTAATCATAGTTAAAAGGAAAAGAAATATAAAAGAGTGGAAAGACAATAAAGCTAAAAGATTAAAAGCATTGGGATTGGAATATACTAGCAAAAAAGGGAAGAATTTACCTGCACGTTCTACAGGAACTACCTGCCTGTAAGTAACATTATTTGTTTCATTCAGGTGAATGAATAACATATGAATTATTCATTCAGATGTTAATATTAAAAATTGTTTGGATAATTTAATGCAGAAATTTGTACAGTAGTGGGCCTATTCACACTAAGGAAATACCTAGTCTGAAAGTGAGGTTAATTTCTTCGTTTCTTGTAACTGTAACATTTTTATTTCAGATGTAAACGAGGCTGCCTAACTGGTATTACCAATTCGGTCAAAGAAAGACTTCTTGAAAATTTCAATAAAATTGGCGATTTTAATGGACAAAATATGTATCTGCAAACTTTGATAAAGGTTTCACCGATTATAAGAAAGAGATCTAAGGATGGAAAATGTCAAGTTAATAATTTTCATTACGAGGTGTGTTAACTTATTTTTTATGTTAATTTCAAATTAAAATATTTTTATTCTTAAGTATTTAGTAGGCCTGAAACATATTTTGTGTATGTTTCAGGTGCACCTTGGCGAAGCAGTAAAAATAGTCTGTCGTGAAGGTTTTGCTAACCTCCATGGTGTTGGCGTAAAACGTATTCGCCGTCTGTGTAGTTTAAAAGCAGAAGCTAGAATTCCAGTGGATATGCGAGGTCGTCATCGAAATAGATTTAATGCCAAATCTGATGAGATTTATAGTTTACTTGATGATCACATAAATAGTTTCCCTTATAAAGTGGAACATTACACTAAGTCTGGTAATAAAAAACGATATTTATCAGGTGAACTGTCAGTTTTAAAGATGTATGGACTATTTTTAGAAAAACATCGACCGGAGCATTACCAACGCGTCAATAGTGGAACTAATATTAAAACTATAGATTGTGATGTAAAATACAGTTTCTATTTAAACTATAATCGGAGAAATTATAACTATAAATTTGGGCGTCCTCGTACCGATGTATGTGTAACGTGTGCCAGACTTTCAGCTAAAATTGAAACTGAAGAAAACCCCACCCTTCTAAAAAACTATAAGACTGAACTTGATGTTCACAAAACAAGGGCAAAAAGTTTTTATACAAAACTTACAAAAGTGATTAATGATGTTGCTAATGATGAGGAAAAGGAATTATTGTGTTTTGACTTCAAACAGAATATGCCAATCCCACATTTACCTACTTCTGACGTATTTTACTCCCGGCAGATGTGGGTGTATGTCATGTAAGTGTATTCAGGGACCACAAAAAAAAGTATCATGTATTGTTGGCCAGAAACCGAAGCGAAAAGAGGGGTAAATGAAGTTATCTCTGTTATCAATCATTATATTAACACATATTTAAGTCAAAATGTGAAAAAGCTGTATATATTTACTGATGGCTGTCGTGGACAGAATCAGAACTATAGTCTTCTCAGATACTGGCAATCCCTTGTTATAAACGGTCGATTTACAGAGATTTGGCATCATTTTCCCCAGCGTGGACACAGCTACCTTCCCTGTGATCGGCATTTCGGGGTGATAGAAAAAATGCAGAGGAGAAGAGAGCGAGCTGAGTGTCATGAAGACTGGATGGAGATGATAGCAGAAAGGTTCACAGTGTTTCAACTAAAACGGAGTGATGTTAAGGACTTTGTTACGCATTTGGCTGGATATTTTAAGAATACAGTGACATTTAGAGGTACAAAATTTCAAGTGTCAAAGTACAAAATGTTTGCTTATTTAAATGCGCGTGAAATCACAGCGTACAAGACTTTAAACGGTTTGGTTTTCGACACATTTGTCTTAACTAAACCTGGTGTAACTTATGTTGATTTTCCTATGCAAGCAGTATATGAGAATCAGCTTGCAATAAAACACAACAAATACAAGGACGTGGAAAATCTAAGTCAGTATGTAACAACCTCCAGGGCTACTGCTTATTATAATACACTGCAGTCTTTAAACGATCAGAATGATAGTCGTGATGAACAGTGATTCTTTTTGTAACAAAACAGTGTTTCTTTTTGTATAACGGCGTAGTTATAGTTTTATTTTATTGAAAGTTTTTTTTATTGATATAGGCTAGATGGTAATTTGTTTTTATTATATATGTATCTTCTTTTGTGTTGAAAAACATTTCTAAAATATAATAATAAAGTTAATTGAATGATCCTGTTTGTTTAAAATGCCAACTAACTAAAAAAAGGTTTGATTAACACCCGTATAGTAGAAGAAGGGAACAATTCCAAGGGTAAAAGAAAACCTGGAAGGCACAGTTATAACTGTAAAATCTTGAAAATATAGGTAAGTCTTCCACATGGTTATTACTTTAAGGTAAAAAATTACATTAAAGCTGAAGAATTATACTAGTAATGAAAAAGAGTTTTTTGTGTCTCCTGAAAAATTTAGTTTGGTGGAGTAGGGCCCTTATTCGTCTAACCACTTCAAATGTAAATTTGACAGCTCGTAACGAAAGATTCTACACCCCTACGAAAGATTCGAATCAACAGAAAGGAAAACATGGTATTGAACTGATTCACCCCAGTGAAACTGAACTTCATTTTATTGAATGGACCGCGCACGATATAACACGGCCATGATTGTATAAGTAAATATCACTGTCCGTGAAACTTAAATTTTATGATAATGTATTTACAATGCTTTCAAACTTTTAGTTATGTAAATTTTATTTCAAAATCTGAAGCAATATTGCAGTTTAGTAAAAAGTGTAGTAATTACTGTATAAATATTTGTTAATGGCATCTTACAGTGACAAAATGAATAATCGTTAAAGAAGCAAACCATTCACAAATAAATGTGTTCCATTTCATTTCCTTTTGTTTTATTTTAGTCTGGCTGTTTCAAATACCCAAGCAAATTACATTCCGACTACACTATTCCAACTCAGTCGCTCGCCACTGTACAAATGGAGGAGTAGGTTAATTTAAAAGCAATTAGTGTACAGAAGTAAACGTAAACAGCTTCCAATCTGTTGTTACATCTCAAGACAAACAGAGGAAAATGCCACACTTAACATTTGACAACACTGTTAACTGAGTAGTGATTATCACATATGTAACTACAAAATGTTAATTGTCAGTAAAAGTGCGACAGATGCACACGAGGTACAAGATTTGTACAACATTTAATGTTTGTTACATTGTGTAAGGCAAGTAAGCTAAATAAATATAACAGCAAATGTAAGAAAGAAAGATGCATGTTTATGTTTGTTAGAAATTTTTAAACTTTATTGTAGACAGAGTTAAATTTTTGAAACTTTCTAGTTACCTTAGACGTTTTGTTCCCGCTCATATGCCTAATTTTGTAAAACAGTGTGGGTCTGGATCTGCAAGTAAAAGTGGATGCGTTTCATTTTTTTAGTGCATTCAACTGTATTTCGTCTTACACTGATATAACATACACTTTGAGACATAAACTTCTTATAAATAACTACTTTGTTTAAAACCATCATCAATGTTAATAATTAAAATATTTAGTAAGAAATATAAGTTAAATAACGATAAGAAAAGAATAAGATTGTATGAGTTATAACAAAATAATTGGTTTGTTATCTGAACAAAGGGGGGTATCTGGGCTGCATTCAAAGTAAGGCAGACTACACAAGTTTTAAGACAATAGAGTGTTAAGACAAAAAAATATTTCGTTCTCTTTCTTCCTTACTTTTTGGATTAGGTACCCAACCTAATTTAATTTAAAAGAACATTCCATTGCTTTCTTCTTCGTCAAATAGATTGTCTTCTTTGAACTGTGTAGGTCATTGCTGGTCTAGGTAATTTACTGTGCGATATTTTCACAAAATCTTTCCTCCATTCCTTCATATAAGTTCCTATTTTATCTGTCAAACTTTTAGCTTTAACTCATGTTTGTAGCATCGTTATTGAAAGTGGTTCACTATTATTCAAATCTTTTGAATATATTTAATATAAATGGTAAAGCTCATTAGAAAATTTGCACCAAACGTTTCTTCAAATATATATGGAAACAGTACTGAGTTGCTTGCATAACAATATGTTTATAACAAATTTATACAAAATATTTTAAAAATTGTATGAAACTTTTCCGTTATTTAACTAGACATGCTTTGAGGAAATATCTACGGAAAGATCTAGAATCATAGTGTGGTTCAGGTGACTAAGGGGGCATCATGATTTCTTTGTTTACAATATATTAAACCAAAATTTGTACCCCTCATTCAACAGATGCAAATCTCTCAAGAATCTCTCAATCTATGTAGTACCAAAGTTCAGGAAATTTCTAAAAATTCTCTTCACAAAATATTACATTTTAAATTTTATGACATTTATGATATTTAAATTTTCAACGAAATTCGTATTAGTGTAAATAGAAACTTCGTTGCAAAGCTAGTTAAATAAATATTCTTCGGCTGAGGACCTAAATAGTACGTGGTTCTGTTCAATCCGAGGCACGTGAGTCTGTTCCAGATGTTCACAGATCATTCTACGCGGCAGAATTACGTAACACCCTGGATTGTTCTCGGTCACTTGAGATGCCATTATGCCCCTTCGAAACGTTTACTCTACCAGCACCCAGTCTCGCTATCTGACTACAGTGCAAAGCAACAGAAATATAACTACTGGATTCGAAGCGGCCCAGTTTTATTTTTTGACCTGGCGATACTCAAGTGTGGATCAATGTACTGTGGCCAAATGATCATTGTGTTACTTAGTGCGGAATTTTAATAAGGTAGTATTTATTATTGTGTGTTGGACAAATTTTACTAGAATTATTCAAGAAAAGTTCTTTGTTGATTTATAACCGTTGTTGTGTCGAATTAAAGCTTGTAATTAGTGACTCTACATTGATATCAGTTATTCTGTTTCCACTGTACCCACGACGATCCAGTGTGACCGTAGTTACAGTATGTTTTATATATTAATTTGTTTAACTATTTTACAAATGTGGGTACTTCCAATGAATGAAATTTTACAATTAGAAGCATGTAAATTGAAAGTAAATGTAAATTTGATAATTCAGGAAATGTTTCCTAAAACTATATAAATGTTTATGACGAGAACTGATAAATTTATATTATTTCATGGAAATATAATACCAGATTATAGACATCTCATAAAATTTCTTATCTTCCTTAACCTGTTTTATTTTTTAGGTATACAGATAATGAAAAAAGCACTTTAATGTAATCAAATGTTAGACTATTCGCCTTTTCATAAAACCCTTTAAATATATATGTGTTTTGTAGATTTCTATTGTAGTTACTTGTTTGATTCTGGCATTATTTTAATGTCAGCTCTCTTTTACTTTTTTCTTATTTACGGTGTAATCTATTCTACCTAGGTTGAATTCTAGGTTAACACCTCAAATTCTTATTTTTAAATGCTTGTGTATATAAAAATATTCAGTTATAAAAATATAATAGGTAAAAGTAATGAGAAAAGTTAACTTTAAAATAAAGAAAACTAGGTTGAATATACAAAACAATTATCCAGTAAATTTTACAGAAATTAAACTATTATACATGAAATGTATGTACGTGTATAATACTGTTTACATACACATAACGGAAATGCATTAAGAATATTAAAATACTCAATTTAATAATAAGTTACGTATAATAGGATGACAAAGTACAGTGTAAATGACATTAATTTCATTTAGGAGTAACATAAACACTTACGACTTGTACGCTTAGATATGTGTATAGGTTTAAATGAATGAATTACTAGACTTTAATAGTAACTAAGGAAGGTGTACATAAAGTTTAGGTAAACTAAAAAACATAAGAAATATGCGTGATGTTATAGAATACTTATATTTATGTTTCCGACTTGTTATGAAGCTTTCTCTAAATCCTATTTTAGTCAATATTTAATGTTTTTCTTCATTAGTATTTGCTAATTCACATCATAATTTGTGTTGAAAAAAAAACACTGCAGTTGCATGTGTACAGAATCCACGTTCTTCCATATGCATAAGTGTGCGCACGAGCGGGCGCACGTAACAGGTAAAGAGTATTTAATTATCGTAGCCTACTCGTTGGTGTCGTGTTGTACTACACAACGGCAGTCCAGGGACCATTAAATTTTGATTCCTGGAAGATTAATTGTCTGAACAAATCTTGTTTCTTGTTTGAACTATTACACCACCTGAATTTAAAGCTGCCATCAAAAAATAATTGTTTCTGATTTTATAACAGTAATATGGAAGTATTAGTTTATTTGATTCACGTATTAATGTTCCTCCTGTAACTGAACGCTTGTATTTTCTGACATGTTTTGGTAATTGTAACTGATTACAGGAAATCTATACGTGATTCCGTAAATAAAATAACATTCCGTAGTAGTGGTCACTAAGGTAATTTTAATTTAAATAGGAACGGTTTCCGTATTTATTCTGTTGAAGTTAAGATCTGGAATATTATCACCATATTGTCTCAAACCAGAAGCATAAAAATTATAAAACAATTCATAAGAGCTTACATAATATGCATAATGGAATGGCCAATTTTATGTTTCACATACAGAAATCTGACAGCGTAAACACAATCACGTGTATTCTAGAACCTTTAGTGCCGGAAGCATGTGCTCAACTTCTTAAGACCTTTTACAGAATTCAGTGTTAATCTCTTCAGTAGTTTTAGTGCTGCTAAGGTGCTGAACGTTGTTAGATTGTGAACATAAAGTAATCATTTCCTCTATTCTAAATAACATAATTTGTTTAATACAAAAGTAGGAAAAAATTCATTCTGTTTTGTGTAATGTGAAATTAATCGTTTTCCACTTTTAAGCCGTGTGGATAGAACAAGGCGCCTTAATAATTTTAGAAAATTCTGAGTAATTACAAGGCCAAGTGTATGCAGAGCAGTGAAGTAAAATCGAGATATAATACAAAAACGTGCAACGCTAGAATTTAATAAATCTGAACCGCATAAGAAAGAATAATTTCAAGAACCCCATGATCATTTTGAGAGCAAGATATTCAGCGCCAGATTTTTAGTGCTGCCGCAAAACAAAAAACAGAAGTAGATGTGCATAAAAGACCCATCAAAATTTGCCTTTCCGCAGCTGAAAATTTGGATACCAGCAGCATATATGTAAGTGGTTTGCACGCTAGTAGCCATTTTATACCAAAAGTGAAGACGAAGGGTTATATATCTTAAAAACACTTGAACCAAAAAGTATGGAAAATTTCGTGCACATAGTTGGCAGGCAGGAACATATTCTTATTTTTACATGCGATACAAACTTAAAATTATAATGCGAGTCGCCTACTAATTATATGGACGGAACATTCCTATTTTATATTAAATCATTTCAGAACTTTTTACCATCCACGGTTTCCGAGGTAATCACTACCACTCGTGTTTTCAGTTTCAGAAAATAATATGACTGAAGCTTACAAATATGTGTTTTATTTAATCAAAGAAGCGTGCATTTCAAAAGATTTACTATGCAATCGCCAAAATGTGATATTGACTTTGAAGAAGTGGCTGGCAGAAGTTCCACCTCAGTCGCATATAATTGATTGACGTTTTCACTTAACACAATGTTGGTGAATAAAAACGCAAAACATAAGTTCGGTTGGTTAATATAAAAATAACGATTCAGAAATTATAAAATGGTTAAAATTAACATTTGGCATCATCTTTTTACAACCTGATGACACAGAAGATATTTTACCACCATGGAATTAGCCGAACCTAATGACTAAAAACTTTAGACGCTTATACTGTTTATTTGGTTGAAATGTACGTGGATAAAGAATCAGAATTGCCACCGCACATCTGATCTTCTTTATAGGGAGATAGTAAGAGAATCACAAATCGCTGTGTATATTTGTATGTGTTTATAGGCGCCCTACAGGGTACACAGATAGAAACTTACATAAAAATTCAAAGTTCAGAAAAGCACGAAAAGAAGCTGAAGTGAAAAACAAAGTCAGTTTAGTCACAGGACAATAGACGACAAGATAATTTGATGCTGAAATAGTTAAAATTAAGTCCAAGTGGTACAGTGCATGTACTAAAAGGTACTGATTTTATTTTGTAATTATTACTAAAGTTACGTTATAAAATTATTATAGAAATTATATTATAAAATTTACATCAAAAATTATTATAAAAATTATAAAATTACTAGCTGTTACGCGCGGCTTTTCACGCGAATATTTGACTATTAGTAAGTATTTTAATATAATTTTTATTGTCTATTTTTATTTGGGATTTTGTCAGCTCGTATAACAATTTTGTACTCAGTAGCCAAATTCTCTTCAAAGAATTTTCAACACTTGTACTATTTTAACTTGTACTAAAATATTATGTTGGTGCAACAGCCTTTGGAGATTTAAAAATATCCGTTTATAAAGCCTTTGGAGATATTCATTAAGTACCTATTTAATAAAAAACGATAAATTCTTTATTTTAAATGTTACTGCGTTAGAAGCATTGTATAACACATTAAACGTTATGTTTACCTTAACCATGGCTTTTATTTTGTTCAGCAGTAAACTAAAATCCAAAAACCGTTGTCACCTAACCTCGCAAATGAAAACAACACGTATTTTCGCTTTGCATTAAGTAATAGGACAATTTACAATTATTACACTTTCCACATCGTAATATATTGATACAATCGCATATTATATAAAACATCGATAATGTACTGGAGAAATGGATAAATGTACAGTTCCGATGCCGCTAAATAACTTTTGTTTATTTACTTGTTACTATAGTAATTAATTCTGGTCTCCGTTGTGTTGTTGACATCTTTATACTCGTCAACGAAAAGGGATAATTAAAAGAGCCTAAATCGTGCGAACTGGGCAAAATATCAAATTCCAAGTTAGACAGTATTTTTTGCCTTGTGTCAAAGGTTACCGGCGCAAAAGTTGGTGGCAATCGGTGTAACGGTGTGGATTTATTTGTATCCAGTACCCATAAATCCTCAGACTTTGACTTTTATATATATAGATATTATACCGCATTTTTGAGATTGAGAAACTTTTTGATTAATCAGTATAGTTTACATATAAGTTAATTTAATTTTTTATCTTATAATCAGTATGGCGTCTGTTGAAATATTTCACTGAATTTTCAAACACTTACAGGTGTTTAAATAACTTTAAAGGTATAACATAAACTACTGACAACATTTTCTTCCACTCGGTTCCTTTGCATTTTCCTTTCGTTATGCTATTATTATTTGATGATTTCTGGGAAATTTTTTAAATTATTTTAATTTTTTTGTATTATGTTAAAGTATTTTGCAATTATATTTTTCTTTTTCGTAAATAATTTTAAGTAGGTCTAAATGAGCAGTTAGTACTAATAGAATTGAGCATATTTTATACATTATACGTAGTTTTTAGTTATTAACTTTAGTAAGGTATGGATACCAGCATGATTTTGGCTTTCGTGAATAATTCATGCTAACGTTTTACATTTTGTGGCAAATTATTGTTCACAGAGACGCAACAGCTGTATCCAGGTATGTGCAGGTTTGGTAGTTCAGTGAAGTGAACTGGACAGCAAAGAGCTTAACTTAGGAGTTATTGTGTCTACCAGCACACGCTGTCATCTAAAACTGAAAAGCTACAGCTAAAGTCAAAATTATTTCGAAGAAAATTTTCAAGGTTGCATACATTTAGTCAATGCAGGATTGCTTCATAAATGTATTATACTGCGTGTGTAGTATAAGTATAATCTCTGACATAAATTAATTGATATGCAGATATAAATATCTGTTTATAGTTCTACGGCACATTAAAAAAAGCCGTACCACTTCGAGATGTAGGCCTACATTTTTTAGGTGTATGCAAGAACATAATATTTAAATACTATTTTCATGAATTTTGTTTCAATTGTTTTAATGTTTATCTTATAACACTACAGTTAACCACTTCAGTGTCTGTCAAGATATTACATTGAATTTGGAACACTTATAGAAGCATATTAACTTCAAAAGCATAACATAAACTACCAAAAACATCTCAGTTTACTCAGCATTTAGGCAGTTTTATAGTAATTAACCGATAGGTCTACTGTGCAGTTATCCGTACAAATCATTATCTGTTTGGAAATATACGTCTTTGTGTACCATGCTAATTAGCAGAGAACTCAAAGACGAAGTATGTATTGCAACGAAACAAATGAATGTTCATAGATAAGTAATAGTAGACCTAAATAATAATGTGCAACAGAATCCATCTGTAGGTAGAAAAATTTGTTAAATTAAAAACAATTTTCAATCTTGCCTGTTATTTGATCTTTAAAACACAAAATTATTTATTGAAATATTATGTCTTTTATGAAATAATTAAATATTGTAACGTAACGAAAATATGGTCTCCTACGTTACATAAATAAGTTTATACGTTTTAAAATAAAAATAAAAATAATAATTATCCATACTAGTAAAAGGTCAGAAACACAACCCATTATTGAATAAATGAATTATCTCCAATAAGAATACAAGGTAGAAAGAAAAAAAATTAATAATGTTAATAAATACAAACTATCAATGTTCAGTGAAAGGTGTAAACGATAGACATTGACAAATAATGTAAAAACTAACTTAGACTGTTTTATAATAATTAATGATTTAAATGAAAGGAGAATGATTAAGTATTACATGATTTATTTCATAAAAATGTACCTGTTATTACTTTGTGTCATGTTGTATTATTATCATGATAGTTATGTTATTTTTTGTATGTAGCAAGTCGAGTAATTCTTTTAATAGAATACCAACTAAATAATATTAATTTCATTTTGTGTGTTATCAATATATCATTATAGAGATGTTGTTAAACTTTATATAGTTAAATGTTTGAATACATGTACTTAGTTAATAGGCTGAGTATAATTGTAAACTTGGCCAGGCAGGCTATAATTGTTAATGAGATATAAAAGGGTTTAGTGTAATCATATCATAATCAAATGAAGAATTCTATAATAATGCAAGTAGTAACAAATTAAAATCAGAAGTAGATAAAAATGTAATGATAGGCCTAAAACCAGTAACATTGTATAGTAAGTCAGGTCAGAAAGGTTAGGTAAAGAAATTTGTAAAAAATACTAAATAGAATATAATGAGTTAGGAGAAGTTAATAATAATTGCTGATAACAGATAAATAAATTCAATTTAACTAAAATCTCAAAAAAAGCAATGGTGCAATGATACCGAAAGGTAATGTTTAATAACAAGAAAATAATACTTGTTAGAGTAAGTAGATTAAGAGGAAACGACAGCAAAATGTATAAAATTTAGTAACAAACAATATGTAAAATTATAATAGGATATAATGTAAATTTAGTAAAGAATTATTTTGGTGAGTGTAAGAACATTGTATGATAATGGTTATAGTATAATATATAATATCCAATAAGAGGAGACAGGATGGTTGTCAAGGACGACGAGAGATATAAAATTTGTTGATTCGATTATTGAATAATTATCTATGAACGAAGACGGTTTAGTTTGGATGCACTCAGAAAAGAATCGATTAAATTAAATTAAAACAATACAATTGGGAAACAAATTAAGTAATAAATCACCATAGTATGGCTCACTGACATTCAACCGTCTTATATAACCGAACAATCATAAACCTGTACATGAAAATTGAAGAAAAATCTAAAGGAAGAACTCTAATAATAAAACTCAACGTAATGAGTAATTATTAACTTAATTAATCAACCAAACCAGAGAAGTAACTACCTGAATAGAGTTATATAATCCAATATTATAAAGAACGAAAACAAAACACAAAATTATACTTGAACGTCATTTTCCACAATTCAATAGAAAAAGCGTAATTGGACATGAAATACGTTGAAACACTTAACCACAAAACTCGGACATTGGTGAACAAAAGGAGCGGCATTTCTGCATCATCCCATGACCAAGAATTCAACTTTTATTTCGAACTTGGAGTGAAGACTGGCGAGGATTAATTCATCTGCATTCCGTTATTGACCAAACACTACGACGAGGTTAGCTGTACACTGCCTTACCGAGTCACGATGTCCAGAGGACGGTAAAACTACACTTATTTTAAATAATATTTAATAAGAACCTAATACTATATTGTAATACCTTGTAATCCTATTTATGCATTTTCTGACCTTACCAATAGTTGAAAGAACCTTCACTCCCTGTGTTTAAAGAAATACAAAATCATAATTAAAATAATATATAACCCTGAATCTGATCGATAATCGATTAGTTCTAATACTATCGACGTTTGTATCTCCGTAAAGGAAGAACTTTGTTGACAAGAATAATAGAAATCACAATAAAGAATCCTTTCAGAATTTAACGATATCTTCTCATTTATGTAATACTAAGTGTAGCGTGAACAAGTTATAATGTAAGTAGAGAGTGTAACGTAGGAATTATTGTACGCGGGTAACTAACCTACAATTTTCAGCTGTATGTGAATCACAGCGCTACTCGCGGGCTGCTTTTGTATTAAAAAGAATGAGAAACCGATAAGAATTCCTTCTCTTCTCTTCAAACGCGGGCTAGGCTTGAACGAGAAAATTAGAATTACACACTTAATACATAAAGTTAATCACCATAACACAAATATATTTTGAGGAGTACAAAAGCACATCATAAATTTGCACTCACAATAGTGGGGCTTAACGTGGATACAGGGGTATAATATAAATTGGCGTTTCCAGCGTGGAACATATTTAAACATTATTATACCGAACGCATTGGGTATAATATAATATCCATCTTGAACAACTTGTTTACTGTTACTTGTTTCAAGATGTCCTTCTTCTGTTGATCAGTAGACGGCTGCTACGCTAATACGTTCACCGCTGGCCTCGATGATGCGCTGTCACCCGCGATACAAATACGCACGCTGTTTGTCTGAACGTTATTGTTTATATTGATAAACCTCAGATTCTAAATCTGAGTTAATTCTTAATGTAGATATAGTTTATTATGCTTACACCCTCTAGTTATTTTAAAGTGTGCACGCGTTAACACAGGTGTATTCCGCTAAATACTACTGGACTGGACCTAAAACGGATATCTAGCACTAACGCGGGTTAGAAATGTTAAACGAGCTGTGCAAATTCAGTTATTGAGTTCTATCAATCCTCGACATAGCATACGGGTAACTTGTACAGGGTCCGCCAGTGAAGCGGGAAAATTAAAAGTACCCAATTTTTTCATGAAACATTTATTATCAGAATTTTTTTTTACAGATTTGAGTTGAGTAAAGTATGCCATTATTTTACTTTTTAAAAATAACGCCGCTCAAGTGAGAGCCATTTCTGTGTAAACATTCTTCTAATCTTGACCGAAAATTTTCCATCACTCGACGAAGCAGGTCATGTTGAATCCGTGCAATTTCTTGTCTGATATTAGTTTTTAATTCCGGTATGGTGTGCGGTCTATCAATGTACACCCTGCTCTTCAGAAATCCCCAAAGAAAAAAGTCGCATGCGGACAAATCTGGGGATCTTGCAGGCCACGAGATGTCGCCATATCTGGATATGAGTCCGTCCGGGAAGAGTTCTCTTAAAGCAGCCATGGACACACGAGCAGTATGACTTGTGGCCCCATCCTGCTGGAAAAAATTAATTTCCGGAAACCTAGGGAGCTGTTGCATCAAAAATGTTCTGACCATGTGTGTGTAGCGGTCTGCATTGACAGTTGTGGTGTTTCCTGTATCGTCTTGGAAAAATATACCCCAATAATGCCAGATGATGAAACTGCACACCACAGCGTAACTTTCGGACTATGTAATGGCTTTTCATGCAACTCACCTGGGGTTTAATCATTCCAATATCGACTATTTTGTTTGTTTACATATCCGTTCAAATGAAAATGTGCTTCATCGCACATAAACATGCGGTGAATAAAGTTTTCATCATCATTTACACGTCGCAATATTTCTTCGCTGAAAATCCTGCGAGCCAGCATATCGCCACCTTTCAACTTCTGGATTACTTGAATTTTGTAAGGATGAAAAGATAAGTCTTTATGCAAAATTCGTCGTAACGATGTGTCACTAATGTTTAGTGCGGATGCATATTTCATTGCAGAACGTTGTGGACTACGCGTCAATGCTACTCGAACTCTTTCAATGATTTCCTCTGTTCTTACAGACCTTGTTGCTCCTCTATGCTTTAAGTTTAATGTGGAACCAGTTTCTTCAAACTTTTTCACCCATGACATAATTGCATGAGCGGACGGCACTCTTCCATGTCGTGGAATATTGAAATGATTACGAAACAATCGTTGTACAGAGGTCACGCAGTCACCATTCTTATAAAACGATTTTACCCAGAAAGCACGCTGTGCACCGGACCACTGCTCCATGTTTAACAAATGGCATTAAATGTAAAACAACAATCGAAAACCTCCACGCCCTCTCGTGAGCAGAAAATGAACTATTGGACTTTCAAAATTTCCCGCTTCACTGGCGGACCCTGTATTTGGTACCTCGGACTTTCCTCACCTTACAGGAAAACGAGTCCTGAGAGGAAAAATTCGCGCTGGGAGTACGTCTTTAAGGGAAGAGTTTCATAAGCAAACTGACCAATCTGCATTTGACCATAGACAGAACCGACTGAATTTTGGAGTTCCTGATTGGCTGAAATTTGCAACACATGATAGATTTTCACAAAGATATCTTCACATCATGTATAACTACGTTAAAGGCTGCAAAACCCTGTAGAGATGTTATCTAAAAATTTTATGACTTTTCTGCAAATAATGTGTCTATAAAAAAGTGAATTTAGTTAAAAAAGACATAGTAAAATTGTATGTTTTAAGCGTTTGACATATAAGAAATGTAGCGCTAATTATGACGCATATGCTGTCTAAATTTCATTTCGAAAACTTAATTAATATAGAACTTATTCAGAAAATATTAATAACACGCGCATACGCGGACTCGCGAACTAAAATTGCACTAGACATGAAAGAGAATAAATTTATGGCCACTTTGATATATAGCACATAACTACCCATTTCTTATTTGTAACTTATATCTAATTTACAAAAATGAACAAAATCAATTTTTAACATGTCTATTTACGTCATAAAACGTGTAACAATATCTACATATTCATTTATTGTCGCTTTTACTGCAATGTTCTGTTGCAGTATATATTTATACACATAGAACTATAGCTTTACATACAATTATATGCGTTATAAAATGCACAACTTGTTGTTAAACATTCCACACTTTTATTGAATAGTAATTACGTCATATTGGATGTTTTCTTTGTAATATCACAATTCATGTAAAACACCTAGCTAGTGAGTTTGCACCACATATAATACGCGTATTCATCGTCAGACACATCGCTTGTTTTGCTGATCACGTCAGAACACTTGCTTTGAAATGCGAGACGGCTGCTGCTGACCTAACCTCGAATTCTTGGCCTGTTGTTTTCTCTTCCCCACGTTATCCGTACAAAAGTAATTCTTTTCCTGTAAACACAACACAGGTTTCTTTACACCACTCTGTATATCTTTATACTCTATGGACATCGTAAACATAAAGGACACACTAATTTAAATTATCTTTAAAATAACATTGTACCCTCAGGAGATCAGCATTCATATGTCTCATACTGTTAGAACGGCATTTTATAGGCTTTTAGAAACACGTTTCTACGAGGGTTTTTGTGTTGTATGTGTTTACTCATAATTAATTTTTAATTTCTCTGATTCTGAAATGTATACACAGGATATGAAGCATACAAAAAGCCGTACAAAATGGTAAGGATGTATTATGCTAGTACCTAACAACCAATATGCGAGTGAAGCGTGGGTTATGACGAAAAAGGAATACGGCAGTATTCAGAGTGCTGAAATACAGTTTCTTCAAAGTACTTCAAATTATACAAGATAGAATAAGGAATGATGACATCAGAGCAGAACTCTAAATAGAGAGCATAAATGAAATTATCTCAACTTACAGAAGAGAATGGTGGGATTATCTGCAAAGGATGACAGAGGATCGATTGCCGAAAGCGGCACTGAACTATAAAGCCACTGCTAGAACAGACGTGGGCCGTCCGAGGATAAGATGGGTGTTGGTACAGGTTTACATAACCTAATTCTTGAAGAGAAGAAGAACAAGAAGAAGAAGCATAACAACCTTGCTTTGTACCATCATACTCCCTTCAAGAGCCAGTCACAAAGAATGGTCAGTTGTTTGCTCTAAGTGCTTACAAAACTATTAATATGTATTTATCAGAAGTTACAAGAAACCATTGGGGGAGATGGTTACTTTTACAGCGTTTATTAATACACACTACTGCTCTCAGTTTCCCCAAATATACTATAGGATGTTAAATGTACTGTGCACATTTCTAATTAATGTGGCAGCAGGTGTGGTAGGCATAGGCCCTCTTGTGTGTGACCAGAGTACGTAGACATTTCAGAGAACGACTTTCTCCTGTAACAAACTACAAAACTTAAATAAAAGTGTCTTTAATCGCCAGGTACTTGTAATTAAAACAGCTGACATTTTATGATTGATTTAATATCTTCATTTTGTTTGTAATTAGGCCTAAAACCGAAATTCCTGAAACTTGTTTATGACACATTATTGACATTTATTTATTCAGACTTGAAGTTTCTACTATTTATAATAATTACGATTATAATAATTACTATTATTAGTATTATTATTATAATAGTATTTATTATTTTTAACAATTAATAGTGACATTTTCTTTTTACTAGCAATGTAATATAAGACACTATTTGCAAAATCTAAACAATATGTTTTACAAATCTCAATTTTTGTTTTTTGTGTTCTCCAGTAAGTGCCTTAATAATTCCTACACATAGAGATCTGGGATCTTTATCTGTATTGTAAGTTAAGTAATACATAGAAATCTTCCTTTTGCTCCTCAATTTCTGTAACAGGATTTTCAGGTAAATTTGCATTATTTCACCTTGTAACAAATATGGGCGGAATTTTTACCTGTTACGAACTGGAGAACAAAACATTTCTGGGCATATGATTATATTACATTTTTTCTCTTCTTTTTCTCTAGAATTTGTTCCCGAAATAGTCTTCTTTCCTCCCGGGACTCTGTAAAGCTGCTCGGTGTGTCTGTAAGATTTGCCTACATATAAAACGGTTTTGAATTCAGAAAAGCCTCTGTGATCAAAGTGAGATTTATATTACCTATTCTGAGAAAAATAACTTGCTGAACTAAACTCCTGGACACCCTTCAACAAACAACACAATATGCCTACTTTCGCCTCTAATACCGTTGTTTTGTGCACAATTCACAGTCACCTTTATGTTTCCATTCACCTCTATGTGTATAATATTTTACTTCATTGAAACTACATATAAAATATTTATTTACACATAAACATAGTTTATAAAATATTTCATAACCCTTCATAAAATATTCTGTCTATGTTAATTATAGAATACAAATTTAAAAAGCGGCTGAATAAGTTTTAACAAGGAATTATAATATATATATATATATATATATTTTTTCTTTCGTTGCTTACATTTATATAGGATACACCTTTAGGCAAAAGAGTAAGCTCTAGCTATTTAATGTACATCACCATAAATTTTTATTATGTCTTTTAACATATATTATGTGTGTTGCTCTGTGTTGCTTTGTGTTTTAACTGTTAACGTAGTTAAGGTAAATTCTCTTAGAACAATAATTTTGAATACTTTTTACTATTTATTATAACTGTGAATTAACGTATTTTACTTAGGCTTACTCGTTTTGTGGTTTAGTCATTTCTTATAAAACGGAAAGTTTTAACCAACAAATTTCCGTAGAGTTATATGTAACTATGGATTCCACGGATTAACACGGTTCAAGGGTTCTCACTATATGAGATAATCTACCAAAAAGATTACTGATATAGACCTAACTGAATGTTAATGTCATTTTAATTACTTCTCCTGTTTCTTAATGTGAAGGTGCGTGTAAATGAAGCTTTTTCATACGAAATGTGACTACGCCGTAGTTTTATGGCACCAGGGTGTGTTTTAACTAAATATTAAAAGTAAATTCTGCATCATACTTACTTTAGACGATTAGGCCCAGAGAAACGCCCGCCGTTACGAGGATAGTCCACTATCAGACTCTTGCCATCCTCCTGTCATGCATCTGCATCCTGACCTAGACAAGGTCCTCACGAGTCCATCGGCCACCTGTTCGTCGGTCTATCCAGGGGTTAGGTTTGTGAGAGCCTACTGCCCTGTAGGAAAAGAGAGATATTCAAAGTCTAGGGGAGCACCCTTCGATAAAAGTGCCTAATATCCTGATTAGCTGTCACTGTAAAACTGCAGGTTGAACAACAGCCCAGTGGTTTCCACAGACGAAGTTTAATTGTGGTTTCCTCGTGGTTTACTTGAGGACACAATGGACACCTTCATCCTACATGACTATAACAATCAGGTTGTGATAAAATTCAAGACGATTGAGGTTGAACTCATTTTTAAGTCTTGTAACAATGTTTAATGAAGTCAAGATCACTAAAATGTTTAGATTTGCCAACAACAAAAGACCATTCAATCCATACTGCGACTATCGGAACTGAAGTCGATACGTTTAATAAATCATTTTATAATTATAGTTTCTACATTTTTTGAAATGTAGAAAATGCTTGTTATCCACAGCAATTATTTGTCCTGTTACTTGGCACTCGTTCGTTATGTCAACTATTTATTCCCGACTTCCTTCCTTCAGAACCTATACTGATTTGCTAATGACAGATGGCAATTTATGTAACTGCTCATTGTGCGAGTAGTGAATAGTGAATATAAATTTTGTTCTTCATTGGTGGTAAACCTGAAACGTTCTACCACAATAGTTACCACAACTTGAATAGTTTGAGGCAGCAACAGGTCCAGAATATCGAGGGCAAATAGATTCCATTTTTGGCAATATGATATATCCTGTCCTTCTGAATATCTTTCGATCAGCAATCCTAGTTTTTATGAACAATCGACTAGTTTCGTAGTGCGCTATTTAAGTTTACACCTCTTGATAAAGTACAGAGAACTTAGCTTTCTTGAGGGTCATTCAATAAGTAACGAGACAAATTGCTCTAGCTCAAAAACTACTTGATAAATCAATACGATAGTTTCAGGAGTACACCTTGGCATCCTTATAATGACTTCTGATCAGCTGTTTAATAAATGTTTGTAAACATAACCTCTAATTCACTCAGTTAACAATGGCGAGTCCGCTTGATAATTGCACCGCGGAAGAACAACGTTCAGTGATAAGATTTTTAGTCGCAGAAGGTGTAAAACCTTCTGAAATTCATGAAAAGATGTTAAAAGTGTACTCCATCAGACTTTTTTTGCCTGGACCCTTTAAGGAGGCACTACGCGGAAAAAAATTCGGTTCCAATGAAGAGGTCAAAATTCATTTGCAAAACTGGCTCCGTCAGCAACCAACAGAATTTTATGCCAGGGGCATTCGGTAGTTAGAAAAACGATGGGATAAGTGTATTACAGTTGAGGGGAATTATGTTGAAAAGTAACCATCACTTTGTATTGATTCAATAAACGAGTTTTAAGCTAGAGCAATTTGTCTTGTTACTTATTGAATGATCCTCGTATCTTCTCTTTTTAATATATAATTATATTGACGATGTCATACAAAACTGGCAGATGTGTCTTCCAGGTTATTTTATGATTGGTCACTCTACAATTGACCCTTTGTTGTTTGTGGACAATCAGGCTCTTCTTTCGGACTCGGAAAACAGGTTGCAGATGGGTGTAGATTTGTTAAATGGAATCTGCAAAGACTCTGTGAGATGTTATTAATTAATGACATAATAAAAATACAAAATAAAAGTGAAGAAACTTCTACTTACCATCACTCAGTAACCTCGGCTTCAGGGTTCCGTCATACGAACGTTCGGATACAGGCGTAATTTTC
Organism: Magicicada septendecula; assembly: GCA_034769895.1. Classification (NCBI taxonomy): domain Eukaryota; kingdom Metazoa; phylum Arthropoda; class Insecta; order Hemiptera; family Cicadidae; genus Magicicada; species Magicicada septendecula. Next base: position 482,381,818 of record CM068373.1, read on the forward strand.
AAGGTTGTGTGAATGATTTACACAACACATTTTTTATGAAGAGAATTACATTTTAATTTAATTTGAATCATTTAAAACTTTGTTTATAAACTTTACATCTGAAATAATTTTGTGAGAACATATATTGCTTGTTACATGAAGGTCATCCTTAATCTATCTTACTCTACGGCTTACCTTAATTTTTGACACACTCACACACACAAGACTGCCCAGCCTGCAATTTTTTCACGCACCCAAACACACACAAAATTTATTTAAACCTCTACCATTTTAAAACCACCCAGCCCTTACACTTTGATTAAAACGAAAACCGCCGGCCACGTGATTAGCGCGCGCACTCATCGTTTTGTAGATTTCTTGGTTTTTTATTGTTCGAAAAACATTTGACTCGGTTCTACTTGTTGGATTGACCGCGGTCACATAAACTTTTTTACTGTTGTTCCACTTTTTACTGTTAAATTAAAATTTTTGTGACGAGCCTACTTGGATCGTTCCAGCGCCGGAACGATCAGTTACCCAACTGGGAAGCGTGCTTGGCTGAGCGGGAGGAACTGTGTATTCACTGCCTACAGGTTTTCGTCGCCGTGCATAGCTAGTTTGCTGTGGCGTATTCACTCTATGCGTGGAACATAGTCGTCATCTCAGCCAAATGTGTAGACGATATTTGTCTCTGCTATACTGATGTCACTAGCAGTAGGCGTGGCTTAAATACATTTCCTGTAGCTGGCTGGTTGGTTTTACAAATTGTCCGCTCCAGCGCCATGTTTTACAGCTTCGTTGGAGTTTCACGGCGTCACTACAGCGCCCCGGCTTGAGATGTTAAGTGTGAGCGTGGTCACACATATGCACATTTCTGAGAATTTAAGGGTGGGACGAATTCCTTGCCGAGTTACTCAACACAAATTGCGCCTTACTGCTTTGTTTCAACACTGTTCCTTACCACGTGTTCTGTTCCAATAGAGTTAATGTTTGCACAATATTTTTATACAATCCCGCAAAAATGAAATAAATAAAAATGCAATTACCCCTAACAGTAAGAAATAAAATGACCCAATTTTGGACACGTTACAATACCCCCTCAATGAGAATTCTGCTGTCCAGAACAGAAGAAATCTCATTGATAAACCCCTAAGAGGACCGGTGAGGAACTGGTGCCATCAACCCCCTAGTTCTTACTCCTCATGGGTACATGACCCCCCTGGCTCGGCGACTATGGACGCATCTGAACGAGATCACTGGACTTCTCCATAAGAGATCCCAACACCGAAAAATCGAACAGACAATTACCACAGCCCACCTCGCCTTCTAACATGCTACCCCCCAAAATCCTCAATCCCTGGCTTAGATTATGCCAGATCCTGCACCGATATGTTTCCCCTGTTATGCAAGCTGGGCTGCCTTTAGCAGATACTGGGCTCACACACACTCACATTACATATTCTACATTGAAAAATTCTTTAAAATTTACTATTTCATCTAAGAACAAAAAATTCAAAATAAAATATTTTATCAAAAATTCTCTTCCTTGTTTTCTGTTTTTATTTGAAATAAGTGAATCTAAACATTTTCTTATAATGAAACATATCCTTAACCTAACATGTAATCACTTATAGTCTTAACAATACAACTCAATACAAAATAAATCAATAATCATAAACATGGTTAATACACAAATAATAAAATAATCAATACTTAAAATATTCATTGGCTGGCAGGCGCAAACTCCTTTTTTTTCAAAAAATTTATTTTCCAAAATTTTAAAATTCAAAAAAAAAATTTTAATTGATCAAAATGTTTCCTTTACATGTAAACATTAATTAAAGCTTGGTTAAATTGATTAAAAAACACAAATTGAATTGACTTCCATACTATTAACTTACATGACCTTACTCTCAGCTGATCAAAACTAGGTCAAGTTCAAAAACCTTGACCTATATACGTTATGTATACTTTCTGAAAATACATTTAACATCTATAATAATCTAACTTGAAACACAAAACATAATAAAATCAAACATTTAAAATAACAAAATGTTATTATAAATAATAAGCAAATTGACATTTAAATTATTTAAAATAAACAATTCTTAATTTTACATTATTTCCAAATTCTATCAAAATTCTGTCACTGGTTCAAAAAAATAAAAATTTTATATTCTATTATAAATCTCTTTCTTTATTCAACAATCTTATTCTCCATTACTGTGGGTGGTTTAAATTATTTATTCTCATTGACTGTACTACTTGATCTGTATACACATCTAGTCTTTCTCCCTCTGACTCTAATACTCCTCAACTGTAACTCACATGACACCCATCTCTATTAAAAACATCTACCAAAACACTCTCTAACCCCAACTTATCATTAAACTCAATTCGCCACCTTCTCTCGATATATATAAAAAAATACTCTCTAACCCTTTGTACTTGGGATACGTGTTTCCCCCCCCCCAAAAAAACTCATTTCCCTTATCTGGCCCCTGGATTCTACCTAAGGTGGCCCCGTCCCACTAAAATCGGTCCCAAATCCCGTCCCAACTTATCATTATGTTGCGGACTCCCACATTACACTACCCTCTACTACAAAATTGCCATCCCCAAAATCTCAATCTCATTACCTCACTACAAATACAACAAAATAACATCATTTTTGAATAACATCATTTATGAATAACATCAATATATCACTCAAAACTCTACATAAATTCTCCATTACTACTGTGTCAACATCAATACTTCTCAATATCTATTACATATATTAACTCAAAACACCATTACATTATATTCATCTCTACCATTTCAACTTTAACTTTGACTCCAACTTGGACTGATCTATATGTCCCACAAAATATTCATCACCCAAAACTATCTCTTATCAGCTTTCACAAATTATCACTTTACTTTTCACTTTATCAAATTATTTTTATCATTACTTTAAAACCACTGTAATACATTGATACATTACGTTAAACATTAATTACTTGTGACATTTACAACCAAAATACCAGTGACATGTTATTGCTGATCAGCTGATCTCCCTAACACAATGAAAACACATCTCAAAATTGAACAAATTACATGAAATATATATATTAATCAATACTTACATCTATTGTGTTACCTGCCTGCCAGTTGGTTTAATTATTAATTTAGGTTCAAAAATACACACATAATGAAGGCACATATTGTTATCAATGCTTATATCTAACCTACGATAATAAAATAATACATTTAAAATTATAGCATGAACACCTTATATTGAATGTATGAGCATTTAATATACTTAAACAGAGCACAAGCAATTTTATTGGATTAAAATTTGAATTAGCAATTTTTTATGTTATGTTGTAAAATTTAAATTCGTGACTCACCTGAGTCACCTCCCAGCCACACACTCTATTGCAAATTATGGAGGACTGTATCGTCCTTTTCGCCTCCACAAAGACGGCATATTTTGGAGTAGTTTGACCTCTCCGTGTCTTTGCTTCGGCTGTTACATTTTAAAAGGTTCAGATATCAACATACCTTTGTTATATAGTTACACGCCTTTAAACGGGTCTACCACCTGGCCTTGCTGTTCCTCCGCGAACAGAGTGGTAGACGCTGTTCCATAGTGCCTGGATTTCCCCTGAAATTCACCCCCCATTTAATTTCTACTATATACCAATTTCAAGTCAGCTATGGTCAAGGGACTTGATATGACCATAGCTGGCCGCTAGCCAAATCCACGATTAGTGCTGGTAAGGCAGTAATCGCCCGAAAAGTCGGGGAAATCTAACTTCATTTCAATGCCTGTTTCATTCATTATTAGTATGTGCGACACGGTCGTCTATCAGTGTGTAAATTGAGTTTACACGAAAAAGGTGTGTCGCACATTTTCGCCATTTTGGCCTCCGATGGAGGTAACACTCTCTGTTACCCCCAACCCATTTCGCTATCTACGAGAGCGCAGGCCACCCCCGCAATAGCAACTTAATAACTAACTAATTACAATTGAAAACTAAACTTTCTACAATTGCAGTTCCACACTCCATTGTTCTATCACTTCATTGAGCACCAATCTACCCCCCAAAACTATCCCCACATCTTGTATTGATAACAAGTTTTTATTTTATTTCACATCTTTTAAAACGTTCCCATGCTCACTGATACTAAACTTGACAATTATAATTGGTCACTAAGTACAATATAGTTACTGATATAAAATTAAATGTATAAACAATCCGAACTGTACAACTGTAAGATATTTACATTTAGGAGGCTAATACTAACTATCATTAAAAGTAAGTCTGTGATAGCCGAAAATGGGTTCCTGCAGCGTCCCGAATTGGAAACGGGGAGACGCACTACGTGAATTCATGTCCCCCTTTTATCTCTTTATTATCCTCTCAACTCCTTTTCTCATTTATTCTAGCCCGCCGTCTCCCCCACTCCAATCCCAGAAGCCACAGGAACCGAGTTTCAGATTACACTGTAATTAAAATCAGTAGCGAAAAGAATTTGGTTCTGCCACTGATATTCAAATATTAATTTGTATGCACTGCCTTGTATTTAAATAAAGCCTCCATTATGTACAACACTCTAAGGCAGTGCAGGCACGTGACAGGTACACCAAACCGCTGCACCATGAGTGTATTAAAAAAATTAATTCGTGTCACGTACCTGTTGGGGTCCCCCTCCCCGTTCAAATGTGTAGTTAAATTTTCTAGTTTATACCAATTTTGGTGGAGCCGGACCATCGTTGTTTTCACCGCCCGAAGGAAGATCCGCCAACCATGGCCCGCCTCCAAGTTCCAAATTCCACGGCCAGGACTGGTAAGATCGTGACCGCCCGAAAATGGGGGAGGAGCCCTTCTGAAAACAGATATAAAAACAATTAAACTTCATTCATACCATTAATCATGGAGAAAATCCTTATGTTGACCAGTATAATTTCAAATTTGTAGCGTTGTGCGTTCCAACTATCTCCCTCGTTTCTCCATTCTGTAACACATATGAATTCTTCATTTTTACCTCTATTATCTCGTACGGCCCCTCGTACAATAAGAAAAATTTCTTGATCTCCTTATCTTGAGCGCTCGATAAATCATGTCGTCGTACCAATACCAGCTGTCCAACCTTGTACTGCGTCCACTTACCTTTCATGTCATGTCTCTGTTTTCTCTTCTCCCCCTTCGTCAACAAACTTTCATTCGCTAGCCTAAGTTTAATATCGTGGCCAATAGTGTTGGTTTCCGGTGGATACTCAATTAATTGTTCCAAAATTCTCTGTGGACGCTTTCCTCTTATTAACTCATACGGTGTGAACCCCGTCGACTCGTGGGTGGTGCAGTTAAGCCAATTTTCAATTTTCTGCACATAGAGTGGCCACTCGCTATGTTTGGCGTGGCAGTATGTCCGGAAAATTCTGCCCAACTCTCTCATGACTCGCTCCGCCTGATTGGACTGTGGATGATACACTGCGGTGTGCTTTGGGATGATACCTTCCCATCCGAGAGTCTGGCGCCATCTTCCGCTGATGAACTGCGGTCCATGGTCGGATAATATCACCTTCGGCTTTCCCACGTTGATCATGTAGTCGCGTGTGATCTTCTCACTCAGCACCTTACTTGTTGCTCGCTTCACGCTATATAACCTTACATATTTGGAAAAAGTATCAAGTACAACAAAAATGTGCATCACTCCACCCCTACCTTTCGGCAATGGGCCATACAAATCTACCGCTACTAAATCAAATGGTTTTTCTACTTTAATGTAATTTAGTTCTCCTTCTAATCTATAATTCACAACTTTAGATTTCTGACATAGTTCGCAAATTCTAAGTATTTTTCGGACGCGTTTTTCCATATTCTTAAATAGACAGGATTCCTTTAACACATTCACATACTTCCTTGCCCCAAAATGCCCGTATCTAAGGTGACAGTCCCACACTATTTTCTCTATCAACCCTTCAGGTATAACTAAACTCCAATCCCTCTCTCTCCCCTCTACTTTTTTAAACAAACTCCCTTTAAACACTTGAAAATATTGTTTATAACCAAACTCATCTACATCTGATTCTACACTAGTAATTATTTTATTTTATTTACTATCAGCTCTTTGCATTACATTTATATCCTTCAATTCTTCCCCAAAAAGTTTATCTTCCCTGGACAATCTATAAATCTCTATTTCTTTGATATCTCTACCCGTTCTATTTCTGTCTATGTCTACTCGTGATAGTGTGTCTGGCACCCTGTTCTCTACACCCTTAATGTATTCCCAAGAAAAATTATACTCTTGAAGAGCTAACACCCACCTGGTTATCCGGCTGTGTGTGAGTTTGCAAGTATTCAGGAACGACAGCGCTTTATGGTCCGTCCTGATGATGGTTCTATTACCCAGCAGATACGTACGGAACTTCCTCACGGCGAACACTATACTGAGGAGCTCCTTCTCGGTGGTAGTATAGTTGCGCTCTGCAGCTAGCAGCGTCCGGCTGGCGAAGGCAATGGTTTTATGTTCTTTCGCCTCGTCCTCTTGGTAAAGTTCCGCTCCCCGTGCTATATTACTAACATCTGTCTGTAAGTAAAATTTATCATTAAAATTCGGATGGTTCATTAATATCATATCAGCGAACTTATTTTTGATTTCGTTGAACGCTGCTCTTTCGTTATCGCCCCACCTCCATTGTTTGTTCTTTTGCAGCACTGCGCTGAGTCGGGCCGTCGTCTGGGCGTAGTTCCGCTGGAACTTCCTGTAAAAATTAGAGAGACCAAGAAAACTTTGCAATTGTTTTATATTTTTAGGCTCCGGGAACGTCAGGATGGATTCTACTTTATCCGGATTCGCACGTATTCCTGTAGGTGTTATGATGAAACCTAAAAAATGTATCTCAGTTTGCAAAAATTTTGATTTGTCCCAATTCACCGTCAAACCTCCCTGGTGTAACTTCTCCAATACATACTCTAAATGTTCGACATGCTCCTCAAATGTTCTAGAAGCTATCAGTATGTCATCCACATATATGGTTAAACAATCTAAGTTGTGCGGTTGCAAAATCTCATCAAGACACTTGATAAAGCTGGCTACACTGGTGTTCAAACCAAACGGCAAACGCTTAAATTGATAATTTTTTCCGTTGAACAAGAACGCGGTATACTTCCTGCTATTTACTGCCAACGGGACTTGCCAATACCCGGCAGTCAGGTCTAAAGAGGTCATATATTTCACACCGCTGAATTTCTGAAAAATCTCTTCAATAGCTTCGGGTGACTCCCGGTCTGGAATAATTATTTGATTGATTTTGCGGGCATCTAGACATAAACTCACTCTCCCATCTTTTTTGATCACTACTACTAAAGGGTTGGAATAAGTTGATACCGACCTTTCTATAATATCCCCTGCTAACATCCTATCCAATTCTAACTGTACGGCCTCCCGTTTCGAATATGGTACCGGATAACTACGTTGGACATATGGCGCATGCTCCCTCACCTTTAACTCGCATTCATAACCTTTTGCTCTTCCTGGTTCCCCGGCAAACACTCCCCTATAATCCTCGACTACCCGCCACAGCGCTTTACGCTGAGAACTCCCTATTACGCCACCCTCCCCGCAAAAGTTAACCTCTCTATCCGCCCATATTCTCTCTCCACTCTCTTCACTCACACTCTCTCTACACGCATGTATACTAAATTCCATATCCCCATTTATGGTCTTATCTGGTATAACCCTTATACCCGAAATCTTTACTGTGTCTAAAACCCGTTCAAAATTAACCGTTATTTGTTTATTTTCATTGCTCAATTCTAAAATTCTTTTTCTAAAATTGATGACCGCATTATTCCTGATTAGAAAGCCATTACCCAAAATTACTTCTAAATTTAAACCCCTTACAACTAAAAATGTATTCTCATAGCTTTCCCCATTTATTAACATGTTCAACTGGACTTGTGTTGTAACCCGTTTACTTCTAACACCCGTAATGCCTACAATTGTTACTCCCGCTACTGGCAAAGACGGAATATGTTTGTTAGTCTCTTTCAATTTATTCAGTACATGTTCTGCTATTACGGATATTTCACTACCTGTGTCTATAAGTGTCAAGAGTGACTTACCTTCTATTTCCAGTTTTACCTCAGTCAACCACGCCTCTTGTCTCCTCGTTTCCGCCTCCTCTTCTTCCATCAATTCCGTAGCCAAGTCCGTGCGAATAGTGTTATTCCTGTATTTATTTTCGTGGACCCCGTGATTATTCCCTGACAATGGCCGGGCCTCCTCATCCATTGTCCTCCTTAGTTTCCCGTCCTTTCGTCTGCATTTCGGGGCGTATACACTCTACCCATATGCTGATTTCCTCCTTCGTTTCTCAGATTCTCTGCTCGCCGGTCCCCGTTCCTCTGCTGTGGGTTGTTGAATCTCTGTGATGTCCTCTGCTGCTGTCCGGGCCTTGCCCTTCTACATCTATAACAAAAATTACGGTCAGCATAATTTTCCACCAGACACCCGTCACATTTCCACATCGGGTATCGTCTGTCCCGTTCTCGACCATTGTGTGTGGTTCCCCCGTTTGGTCCTCCTCTTGGTGTATAGTTACCTCCATTTTGCATATTAGGTTGTTGTATGCGTCTGCTGTCTTCCTGGTCCTTAATATTCTGAAAAACATCCAATATTTTTTCTAATTCATTGATACCGCTTACCTCTCTGGTCATTAACGTGATCTGTACTTCCCTCGGTAGATGCTTACTGATGTGGCGTACAAACGACTGGAATGGCAACGGTGGTTCTAAGTACTTAGCCTCGTTGTATAGCTTCATGGTATACACGGTAATATTACGGTTGTTTCTCCCAAAGCTCCCGGTTCCCATTATTTGGCTTCGTAGTATCTCCTGCTCCTCCTCCGACCAGTATTTATTCCGAAAGGCTTTTTCAAAATCTTCATACCTCTCCCATTCGTTTCGATGTGTCTCTGCCCATATCTCCGAATTTCCTTTAAAACATTTCAAAATTTTTATAAGTTTAACTTCCCAACTGCTACCATTAAATCTGTCAAATTCCCGTACTCGATTCAAAAATTGCATTGGATGCACTCTCCTATTTTCACTACTAAAAGTTTCTAATTCTATTTCATTGTTTGTGTCTCGTGTCATGAATATGCGTTCAGTAACATTGTTTAAATTTTGATTTTTTACTAAACTTAATTCGTCTCTCATACTACTAATGTTTTGTTCAAGTGAATATAATTTCTTGTCATTACTATATTCAGACTGTACATTATTTTTTGATATTACTTCAATAGATTCATTTACTGCTTGTATTTCTGTCTTATAATTATTTTCAATTTCATTTATTTTAGAGTCTACCTTATTTTGGTGTTCATCAATATTCTGACTAATTTTTTCAACTGTCATTACTACGCTACTCAACTTACATTCAGTTTCAGTATTACACTTATTTATTTTATATTCTATTTCATTGTTATGCTCATTCATTGTATTTATTTATATTTCATTATTCTCATTTATCTGCTTCTCAACTCTATCTATCTGACTATCTATTTCATTAAATTTAACATCTGTCTTTTGTAATGAATTATCTAACTTGGTTTCTACTTGGTTAATTTTGTTAGTAAATTCTTCACTGGTATTTTGACAACGTCTATTAATTTCTTGAATGTCATTCTTTAATTCATTAAAATTGTGATTTTGTATTTCAAATTTAATACTCTGTTGCTCCAAAATTAACTGCAACATATTCATAACTTTCTCCTCTTTATCTATCTCTTGTTTACTTTGGACAGGTGTCGCTAGACTTTCTATTTTATCGTCAGTGAAGCTGACTCCATTGTCATTATTTTTATTTTCTCTATTTGATTTTGGGGTCGTTTGGATCCCCGAATCATCTGTATTATTTGATTCATTTGTTTTGGTTACATTCGTAATTTTGTCGTCTTGACCTACATTCGGTGTTGAATGTACTTCAAGACTATTCATAACAGCTGATTCATCTAATTCAGCTACTTCGCTTGTAACATTTAAGTCGGACAAAACGACTTCACTCTCTGTATTTTCCATTGTTATACTTTTATATATGTAATTTATTTATTATCCGAACAAGTATTATTTTACGTAACTTTACGTATTTTCACTCTAACCTCTAAATTACGCTTGTATCTTATTTGTAGGTATGGAATTTCATTTTATTAAATTCGTCCCTGTTCGGGCGCCATTGAGATGTTATTAATTAATGACATAATAAAAATACAAAATAAAAGTGAAGAAACTTCTACTTACCATCACTCAGTAACCTCGGCTTCAGGGTTCCGTCATACGAACGTTCGGATACAGGCGTAATTTTCAAGGTTGTGTGAATGATTTACACAACACATTTTCTATGAAGAGAATTACATTTTAATTTAATTTGAATCATTTAAAACTTTGTTTATAAACTTTACATCTGAAATAATTTTGTGAGAATATATATTACTTGTTACATGAAGGTCATCCTTAATCAATCTTACTCTACGGCTTACCTTAATTTTTGACACACTCACACACACAAGACTGCCCAGCCTGCAATTTTTTCACGCACCCAAACACACACAAAATTTATTTAAACCTCTACCATTTTAAAACCACCCAGCCCTTACACTTTGATTAAAACGAAAACCGCCGGCCACGTGATTAGCGCGCGCACTCATCGTTTTGTAGATTTCTTGGTTTTTTATTGTTCGAAAAACATTTGACTCGGTTCTACTTGTTGGATTGACCGCGGTCACATAAACTTTTTTACTGTTGTTCCACTTTTTACTGTTAAATTAAAATTTTTGTGACGAGCCTACTTGGATCGTTCCAGCGCCGGAACGATCAGTTACCCAACTGGGAAGCGTGCTTGGCTGAGCGGGAGGAACTGTGTATTCACTGCCTACAGGTTTTCGTCGCCGTGCATAGCTAGTTTGCTGTGGCGTATTCACTCTATGCGTGGAACATAGTCGTCATCTCAGCCAAATGTGTAGACGATATTTGTCTCTGCTATACTGATGTCACTAGCAGTAGGCGTGGCTTAAATACATTTCCTGTAGCTGGCTGGTTGGTTTTACAAATTGTCCGCTCCAGCGCCATGTTTTACAGCTTCGTTGGAGTTTCACGGCGTCACTACAGCGCCCCGGCTTGAGATGTTAAGTGCGAGCGTGGTCACACATATGCACATTTCTGAGAATTTAAGGGTGGGACGAATTCCTTGCCGAGTTACTCAACACAAATTGCGCCTTACTGCTTTGTTTCAACACTGTTCCTTACCACGTGTTCTGTTCCAACAGAGTTAATGTTTGCACAATATTTTTATACAATCCCGCAAAAATGAAATAAATAAAAATGCAATTACCCCTAACAGTAAGAAATAAAATGACCCAATTTTGGACACGTTACATCTGGATTACAAATATCTACACTTAAGAGCAAGGTAATGGCTTTTTGTGGAACTGATCTCATAGAGGCAAAAATTATTATAGGTGGTACTGTTCTAGAACAAGTCAGCAATTTTGAATCCTGGGCTACAGTGTGTCTTATAATACAAGCAACGACGTTGTGAATGAGCTGCGTATGTGCGGGACCATTAGGCGAACTCTTACGTCGGCAAGTAAAGAAACACGCCTACAATTCTATAAGGTAGATTCGTCCAATTCTTACAGCTCTTGCCACACTTCTGTATGGGTCTGAGAATTGGACTATAACAAAACGTCAGGCCAGTCGCATCCAAGCGGCTGAAATAAGCTTTCTCAGGCACGTGGCAGGGTATACTCTGCACTATCATAGAAGAAACACAGGTATACCGCAGAAAATGAATGCCATGAGTGTACTCGGCAGGATTGCCCAGTATCGGGTGTATTTGTAGAAACATCCTTGCCGAATGGATGACTGGCGCATCCCCAAACAACTATAGAACTATAAGCTGAGGGGACGGGAAGGTGTGGGACGTCCGAGGAAGAGCTGGAGTGACCAGCTCTAATATTTGCCTCTTTGAGACCGGAACAAACCATCCTTGGTTTAATCCTTACAGATGTTGATGATGATCTATCAATAACTGTAAAACGTCTGATTCAATAAGTGTCTTTTTTTTACATTCTTGACACAGATTATTAAATTTTGACAGCAGAGTTTTACTGATACTTATTATACTTCAGATACTCTAAGCACTGATTTTACAGTTTAGGCTATATGCAGACAAATCTACTCTTTCATAGTGTGTACGTTATACTGTTCTTGGACTAACGCGTTTTACCAACGTTGGTTACAGCCTTTATTTTCTCATTATCATTTTATTTACAGCTTTTATAATGATTCTTCTCCCGTAATATATTTTTCCTGCCAAAAGCGTTATTTCAAAAGGTCAAAGCTACTGAAGTTGCAAGAAGAAAACATAGAACAAATAGCAGAGTTCACTTACCTTGGTAGTGTGATTACAAAAAAAGAAAGAGAGGAAGAGCCGTTGCAGACGCTAAAACAAGAATCCTCAAAGCTAATGTAGCCTTTATACAACTCTACTCAGTTTGAATGTTAAGATAAATATCAACTGCAACAAAGATATGGATCTTCAGGACCAATGTCAAAGTTGTTTTTTTTTCAATGGGAGCGAGACTTGGAAAGTCATAATGGAAATTACCAAATGTCTGCAGATTTTCATCAAGAAATGCCTGATGAAAATACTTAAAATTTTCTGGCCAACAACACTGTTTTAAATAAAGATCGCTGGAGGAGGACGAACGAGGAACCCATTGACACCCACATCAAAACGAAACACCTTGTAGAAGAACCAAAATGCAATTGGGTGACAAGCCCTCTTTTATAATCCTCAGGAAAGAAGAAGACGAGGAAGACCAACAATCTCGTGGAGAAGAACTGTCGAGATGAAATCAGAAAAGGAGTGGAAGTCCTTGGAGAGCTCAGAGTCCTCGCCCAAAATGCAGTCCATTGGCGTAGCTTCGTCGAGTCCCTACAGGCTATGCAGAGAGCGACAGGAGTTAGTAGTAGTAGTAGTAGCAGTAGTAGTAGTAGTAGTAGTAGTAGTACAAGCGTTATTTATATCTGCTAGTAGTCTACGGATATTCTCATTATTTACTATCTCCATATGGACTTACATTATTGTTCTCATAGAGCCTCTAACACCTTACTGGCATCCAATTTAATAAATTACCAATATTTAGTCAAGTACCAGTAAATTGTCTTGCTTGAGTTTGCATTAGTGTTTCCCACACTTAACAATACATGTTTTTACGCTAGTTGTCACTTGTATAACGATATTCCGTTATTGAAAAAATGTATAACTGGAAAATGAAACAGTCTTGGGTTTTATTAAATTGTTAATTATACGTAATACAATAATTACCTTTGGTAAATTCAAATAGTTATCATATTCTAGTTACACTAACTGTAATTAAGTTATTACTTTAGTAAACCGTAATTATAAACTCCAAAACTTAGATTCGTTCTAAATAAAATTGCACACTAATAGCTTGTAAAATAATTCCCATCTAACTGAATGTTCATTTTTATTGATTCTCTGATACATATTGGACTCTATTTAATTAATTATTGTAGTAGTCATAGTAGCATTAGAAACTATCGGAAGTAGTGAAGAGGATAGGAAAATGTACTGTAACGTCGATCTTCATTTCTAGTTTGTTTACAACTTAGTATTCATTATTATCTGCTGAATCGTTAGTTGCGCACTCTGTGTGTGGACAGTTGTATTATGATATTAGGTTGTGCAACGCCATGAGAATATGTATATTATATATAAGAGACTTGGCAGTCACATCAGTAAGTGAATACACATTAAGTAATACACAAAACCATTTTCGTGAGTGTGCGCGCGGTAGCTAGTGAGTTACCTGTATACAATAGTTTTTTAATAAGAAATTAAATATTTCTATAATACGTATTTTAATCGTGTTTTCAGGTTTTGTCATCAAAATACAAGAAAAATCATAAGACGAGTGAATCTCGGGAAGTACGGTAATAGTATGGAAATGATGGAAATGCTAATTTCATTTACTTCACAGTGCTTTGTTGACTATACACTTGAAGGAAGCGTATATTATCAGAATAAGGACTTCTCTTTCTCCCATTCGTGATAGTAGAAGTATTAGTATGTTATACACGTACGTACAATATTAATTTATTTATCGACCGACACCATCAAGGATGAGTGTTTTACTAACGACAAATAAATAACAATTACAATATATAAACTACTTATTCACAATATAAGCTCCAATTAAGTACAATGTATAGGCTACGTGATAAACGGATGTCTATTTTTAAGACAAAGAGGTCGTTTCGAAGATAGCGTAATAATTTTCTTTAACACTAGATGAAAAGAAAGTCGATTCTCTGTACGTCAATATTGTTGGCAACTGCTTCCATTCAATATTAAAATAGTCTGTTATTTATTAAGAACACAAGCCAAGCAGCTGTATTTTGATGTTTTGCAAGCAATTACCACATATTTCCATTATATTTACGTTTCCTTATGAAGTTTAACTACCACAAATTTTCAGCATTCACTAACAGAGGGTACTAGCATTTTTCAAAAAATAAAAATTATAGTTGTAGTTCTACAGTTATTACTATTATTAAAAAAATAATAAATTCTACAGTTATAGAAGAATTTTAATTAAAAATTTGTTACTTTTACATTTGTCGTAGGTAAAAGCTTAATAATATATAGGGGAGGGTTGCCATCAATGGACCGGTTCCATGGATGGACCTCTTACGTATTTCCTCTACTAAAGCGTGCAAATGCGCGGTAGTAGTTGTAGAATCTTTGTTTCCTTCACGCCAGCTGTGTGCAGTGCTGTAAACGAGTTGGAGTTGCGTCGCTGCGAGATAAAAATTCAGGTAAGATTTTTGTACTCTGTGCTAAAACTATTAGTCTTTTTTAATATCAGTTATCACGAATTATATATTACTGAACAGTTTCACAATTTGTTAACATTAAAAGCAGTTTTTAAAGTTGTAAATTTTATATTGGTTGTTCCAATTTGAATCGTCATTTCGGCTGTGTATATCTAAAGAATCCAATATGGCGAGTTGCCATCATTGGACCACTTAGCGTTTCCATGAATGGACCAGTTTATCAGGTAGCCCATTCATGGAAACGTGAACAAATTTTTGAATAATTATTATTTTCCTTGACACGCTTTACGTTAAGTATCTTTTCTTTTATATTTTGACTACAAGTAAGACTAAATTTTACCATTTTAAGTTTTACCTCTTACATGGGACACAGAAACCTTGTTTGCTTGGTACTTTTCCATTTACTGATATTTTGTGATAGGCCTAGTAAATTTTATGAACCTATAATCTACGGTTTACAGTAAATTAACAACCTTTTAAATTGCAAATATTAATTTTTATAACGCTAAGAATGTAGCGAGGAATTAGCGTATTATTGTGTGTGAGTTGGTAGCTGCGTTAGTGTCTAGAAAAACGTGTTATAATACTCAAATATACACTGTGTTCAATGTAAGTGCTATTTTTTTTTTTTTACAAATAACCTAACTATTAGCCTAAAGTATAACCTACAACTACATATAAACATTTAAACTCTGTAGACTACCTTGAAAAATTTACATTATTATATTCTAGCCCGAATATTGTAGTCATTTGAAAATAAGTTTATAGCAACAATTGGTAGAAAAACGGAAATAAAAACGTTTCAATACAAACATATTGAGTCTCCCTGTACTATGATAACACTAATAAAATTATAGCCTTACACTTTTAGTCACAAGGGCGTTAGGTTCCTACTGTTAACATGGTCGTTGTATGGCACTCAGGTTGAAGAGTAGATAGACATTTGATTGTATTTTAAAGCTGAAATGAAATTTATTGATTTTAAATAGTAATCATTGCAAAAAAGCCTAAATACACAAAATATTGTAGTAGCTTGTCTATAAATTAACATACAATTTTTCGTTTTTCAGAAAAATGCCAAAAGGAGTGAAATATGGACAATGGAGTACCGAGGCAATGGGACGTGCTATCGCAGCCTTTCGTAACGGAGACATGGGTTTGAATGAAGTCTGCCGAGAGTATGGAGTGCCCAAAGCAACTTTAAAGAGACATTTAGAAGGCAAAAACAATTTTGCTGTGGAGGGAAAGAAAATTATTGGTAGTTTAGGAGATCTGCCTCCTGAGGTAGAGAAGGAATTAGTAGACCACATTTTAAAATTAGAGATGTTTTTGGAATCACAGCCAAAGACTTACGAGAACTCGCGTTTCAAGTCGCTGAACAAAATAACATCGAACACTGATTCAGCAAAGAGAAGAGATCGGCTGGGAAAAAATGGTACTACTGTACAATTTTATGCGGCGACATCCCGAATTAAGTCTCAGGCTTCTTGAGATAATTTTTCATACTTTATATGTTTTAGTTTTGTTTTACCATGACTAGTAGATACGTATAATAAAACGTAATACACCTATGTAGAGACAGTTTTTCTTTAACTAAATATCACTATAATATTGACGACTCGGAACACTAAGTTTTTTATAAGTAAAAACGTAAAGTTTTACCTTACAGCCTAAACCGGCTTTCACCTATAGAAGGCTTCATCAGAGGCTGTCGTAAGTAGCGTTGTTCGTCTTGTTGTTGGCGACGAGATAGTGTTTCGAAAGATCGAAGCTGTGTGTGTGTGGTGAGATGTGTTCGAATAATGCGTGCGATTTGAATTGTGTCTGTTCGTTTAGGATGTCGTTTTTATTTGTTTTTGTGTGTTTGTATATTTCTAATTGTTCTAGAGTGTCTAGTTTTCGGCCTTTTGTGTGTACGTGTAGTATGTTCATGTTATTGTCGATGTTTTTATATGTGTGGTTTGCTTCAATGAGGTGGTTTGCGAAGGTAGATTCTGTAGTGGTGTGGAGTGCTTTTGTGTGTTCAATGTATCTCTGTTTGAAGCTACGTCCTGTCTGGCCTATGTAGAATTTATTGCAATTTGAACAATTTAGCTTATATACACCGGGTAGATCGAATTTGTTTTGTGCTTTGGGCATGCCAATTTACGGCAATTTCAACAACATTCTAATATTGGTATGCACACCAAACTTGCGCAATTTGAAAAATTAGGTTTTCATAACGTTGTCTTACTTAACATTATTGATTTGTTTCTACAGGGTTGTTAGGAAACCTTATTTTCATCCAGACGAATTTCCAGTTTTTGGGACAGGTTTCCTTCGACTTACTCCACATAAGCCTACTTGAATTTTTCTAACCCGAAGACTTCGAAATGAATAATAAACCAAACTGAAGAATAAACTATAAGAACTTTAAGCCTACACTAAATTTATAAACATCCAACAAATGGTACTGCTTTTTAATATGAATTTCAGGATAGTCTATGTAACCTATTGTGTATATTTCTGTTAACCTCATGAGTAGATGCACAATATAAAACAAAATATTGTCTGTATTATTTCGTGCTACAATAATCGTCTTAAATAACACAATCCTAATGTAGAGCATATATCCTAATAGATAGCGTTAGCAATGTATGCTTGAAAGCTTTCATCAGGACATTGTGTTACACGGGTAGGCCTAATACAAGTTAGGAAAACGTATTTCAGCACTATATGTAGTAATGATAACACTACAAACTCAGCCTTACAACAGGCATTAAATCTTTCATTTCAGTCATGACTCGATAAGATAAAATTGTAGATTAAAATTATGTTTGGTTTACAGAATCCAGTTGGACTAGTAGAATTTCATTTTGCACCTTTTACTCTTTTTCGCTTCTTTACAACAATAACCAAAATAGTGAGAAACTCTCTCTTACTATGGGTACACTCAGAGTGTGTGTGTGTGTGTGTGTGTGTGTGTGTGTGTGTGTGTGCGTGCGCGCGCGCTCGTGGTATTATGTGTTGGATCATTATTATACATGTATATTATGTGTGTGGCATCGCGAAATAGCGATCACATAACATTGCTTGACTTGGCCCGCGGAAAGATATATTATGAAGAAAAATCCAACAGAAAAAATCTTCCTACTCAAATATTTTATTCTAAACAATTAAAGAATAATACGGAGGCCATATATTTTAATAGATTTAGTAGGGATATCGATACTTCCCTGAATAAAAAGTCGCGTTATGTTAAAGTCACTTAATTACACTCGATGAAGAATCAGCGTACAGCTCTCTCTTTCCTTATGAATAATTACGCTCCCTGTTATATTTAGTTCTCTACGTGTTTCTTTTAGAGACATTATGGAAACTCAACAAGACACTAATCTTTAATCTTGTATTATATAATCAGTGGGATGACTGTTAGCATCTTCTCGCTCCTTCTTTCCTTTTTACAAAGGCATCCCGTTTACTGTCCTGGCATTCACAATATACTGAAATTTTTTAGTGAGCTTAATTCGCCGCACATATGTCCCTTGCACTTGTAAATAGAGCAACCCACATCGCAGTAGCTAGTTGAGTTTAGGAATCTACTGAATTTAGACACAGTGAGTTGATAATTGGGAATTAAAAGCCATAGGACGCATTATTAGAGAAGTAAGTTGCTCTTCATTGTGCTTTATTAAACAGCGGTATTTACTGTGGAGTGTTAACTGTTTCAATTACTGTGTGTACGGAAATTTGTAATTGGGTGACTCGGTAACTACAATTAAGGTTTGTTTACTATAAGTGTAGAAAGTGTAAAGATTCTTCTGATGTTGAGCAATTGATTGTACTCTTACAAGATCAGTATCCCTGCTACGCTCATAATAGCATGAACAAAATGTGTATCAACTTAATATAAAAATTAATACACATATGTATTGATAATAATTCGTAATAATAATAACGTAACTATTATATTAATATTTATATAAATAATATATCACATTTGCTAACCCATTATATCTACCTTAAGCTGAAAACATTTCATAATTAAGTGGTCAGCTTTTACATGTGGACAGACTGATTTTAGTAGTCAAATAGTTGTAGTGATGTATTCATTCAAAAATAGTTAATTAATCTCAAAGACGAGTGTAGATATTTTAGTAGTCGAAAAACCTTTTAAAGTAAATATTTTCCAAGTTAAATAAGTTTATTTTCTTAAGTTTATGTCAATTTTAGTAAATACTGTGTTACTGAGAGGATTTGAACGCTATATTATTTAAGATAAATAAATAAATATCTTCCAAATATAGTCTATTATGTATACAAATGTAAGCTTGCGTACAAATTTTTCTTCCTCTCATTTCTGGGATTTTATTAATTGATGAATTAAAAAATTCCAACAGTAAATGTTTGAAACATTAGACTTGTAAATTGTTATTTTTTAAATAGTCTGTGAATTGTTTATTTTTCTAACAGTATGTTTAAATAGTATTAAGTTTAAAATATATTTTCTTACTCACCAATCAAATATCTCAGGAAGAGAATTCATTTATAATGCATGAAACTATTAGTTAATGTTTTTCGTGATTCCATGCGAACATCTAGAAAAACTTGTGCAATTTCTGTTACATATAAGTCACATTTATGAACAACACCAAACTATTCTAATTCATAGGTGAACATATAAATTGAGTTACGGAAGCCAGTATCAACATGAGTTTGCAACTCAGAATGTCGTTGGAGAATTCATGAATTTATAATCAGTTATATGTCACTGATTATTGCAAAACTCTTGTAACGCAAAAAAAAAATGGTTACGTATTTGAACAGCAAATAGAACCGACATTTGAAATGGTAATAAAAAGCGAGGAAAAGTTATTACAACCCTAAAGGGTGATGATAGACGAAAATCAACATCCAGCGGCAACATAAGTGAATTAGTTATTCAGGAACGCTTTATTCAATGAAGACAGTAATAAAATATTAACATAAACGACATAAAGCAGACGGAGAGCAAACATTGATGTTACTATTGTGACAGAATTATTATCTGTTACTGTGTGTTAAAGCGTGTTGTAACTGTGTATCTTGTGTCCATGTATATGTTACAGTGAATGTTGAAGTTTCAGTTAAGGTTACGGTCGACATTAACTGAACGGTTTAGTGAAAGTTGAATACTCATATTACAATATCATTCATAATCAACTTCCACTAGTGAATGTCGACTTTTACTAGGAAATGTCAACCTACCCTACTGCACCTTAGGGAAAGTTTACCAACACTAAACATACTAAAGGAATAAATTAGTAATTACTGTCGGAATAAACAAGAACATAGGTTATTTAAGGTTGACTTATACGAGTATAACTATGTACTACAACAATTTAACACATTTAAAATCTTCATTTAGAATTTCATTTTATTTATTAGAGCATGGTGATGCATTATGGCACTTATAATTACAAAGTAAATTATTTTTCTTGCAGACACATTTTTTTGTTTGACACTTTGTTTGGCAAGTGCACTTAAAGAATCCTTGGCCACTTCCAGTTGATTGCGCTGTTGCAATTGTCCGTAAAGAAAGTGTCTTGTCTAGTGGTACTTCACTTTCTTTTATTATGTTTGTAGTACAAGCACTAAATTGTGATCTGCAAAATTTAAATTATCTGTAGATTATATACTGATTAATTAAGGGGAGTATTTGTATGAGTGTGCATGTGGTGTGGGTATCGTAGTGGTGTAACTGTGCTGTATATTTAACCCCTTTCCATCCCCTGTCCATTTACTCCCCTAACAATCTCGTTATTTTAAAAGGCCTTTCGTAGTCCTTCAGCCTTTCGACTGGTTAGTACCCTCCCCGCATATACCCGTGGTGCGTGTGGTACTGAGTCTCTCACAGGTATATGGGACCTACAGTTTAACGCCGGATCCGAACGGCATAGTTGGGTACCAAGCAGGATACCTCTCGCTGGTTTGCCATTGCCTTGCGAGGGGGAACGGTCGTATCTAAATCAGATGGCCCCCGGCGGGAATTGAACCCGCGCCGACAGCGTAGCAGCGCCACACGCTAGCCACTACGCCACGACCGCTCCTAAAAGGCCTTACCTGGCATAAAAACTAGTTTTTACCTAAGATAAAAACTTACCTAGCGTATAGCTGCTTCAGCACACCATCTCTGGTTCCAAGTCGATAAAATGTATCATCCACTATGTCCAAGAAGATACCAAGAACTGATCTGGAATCTCCTCTTCCACGGTCTACATCAGGAACTGGAATTCGTACAGTACAACCTTTATCCACCTGTGGTAGATACTGGTCTGATCTACGTTTCATCCGTTTTGCTTGGTTTGTTAAGCAGTTGAATACCTCCTCTCTTTGTCTTTTTATTTCTAGTGTCGATCGGTCGAGGTCGGTTAAGCTGTGTGAAGTATCTTCTAGCCTACTTTCCTGTTCTAAAAGCAAGCTCTCATCTTGTTCTATCACATCGGGGCTCTCATCTTGTTCCAACACGTCAGGGCTCTCTTCTTCTCCTACCTTCTGTTTCGTGTTCACCACCAACATTAATTTGCCTAATTACAGCTTCAAAGTCCTCTTCAGATTTCACGTTCCATAAGGATTCAATAGTTATGTTCGAAGAAGCTAATCCTTGCCTAGGTGGACAACCAAACATCGCTTCGTATGGTGATCTTTTTATACCACTGTGTAATGCACTATTTTTCATGAGTTGAATGAATTTCAAACCATGGCTCCAGTGGGATGTTTTGTGATCTTATATCCACGTAGTAAGCATGTTTTCCACGTCTTGATTGGCTCTTTCGACACTTCCTTGACTTTGACTGTGCCTAGGTTTACCATGGACAATTTTGAAATTAGGCCACAAATCAACTAATTTATTCATTATTTTGTTTACAAACTCCCGGCCATTATCAGACTGTAATATGAAGGTGCCACAAGGAATGTAAAAATGTCTATTATATTTTCACAAACCTCATCAGCCGTCTTGGACTGGAGCGGTCTAAGTACAACAAATTTTGTTAGGTGATCTTGGTATACTAGTATAAATTTTGTGACGATTTAAAGATAATTTAAATAGCACAAATTTTTTTTTTTTTTCTTATAACAAGTGAGAGTATAATCCACCCCCTCTGTACCTAGACACCTGTATCAACTTGTAAAAAGTCTAGTACGAACATGCAAAGTACAATGTTATTAAGCGAAAACTAATAATCCTTCTATTTAAATAAAAGACGTAATAATAATAAAGGAAATATCTAACTCCTAACTAAGAAAAGGTAGGATAATTTAAGCAGCTCGAAAATGTGTCGTGAAGTTAAATTTACGTTATGTCACTAAAAAACGATGTAAAATTAGTGCTTCTCATTTAATTAATCCAATGTAGCGTAAACGAAACTTAAAAACTAGTAATGTAGTTCAGGCGTTGAGAAAATATTCTTAATAAATAAAAGACTTAGCCGACACATCTCTTTATATAGAAAAGTAAGTGGTAAGATATGTTCCTTACCATGTAAAAGGTAACATCAATGCTGTTAAAATAAAAAGGAATCAAATGTGAAAAGTGAACACCAACGCCAGGGGAGAAGTTACTACAGCAACTGTACGAACTCCAAGTAGCAGAATTCCAGCGCCATGACGTAGACCACAACACAGAAACAACCAACTAAATGGAGGATTCATATGGACAACGAACTACACCCAGGAAGACCTACTGAAGAGGATCATCTCCACCACCAGCCGCAGACTCACGTTATATTCAGGTGACCCTAAACCATAACTTCTGTGCATACATTGTTTTTAACAACCGCAACAAAAAGAACAGTACAGTTTCTTGTAAAGACCTTTTAGATCACATAAATATTAGCATATTAATGTTTGTAATTTCTGTAATGCTATAGTAATAACCTGATGATGTATAAAGGTAAAGTTAATCTGAAATTACATCAGACTATTCTTCAAATAGTTTGGATGATGTTTAAGTATGTTAGAATATTACAAAGTTAGAACCCGGATCCGTGGTAATCAAAGTAATACACAGCTGTATGATTTTGAGATACTAAGAGTAACAATTTAAAGAGTATTTTATGCAGAATCTGTAAGAATTTTCTTTTAAAAGTAAAGTAAAAAAACAAAACAAAAGATGATCATTAAAGCTATTATGGTTACATCCGTAGTTAAAATACAATAATAAAGAGATGTTTTCGCTAATATCCAGAGAGTGAATAAATTTATGAAACCTTGGACAAATTCCTGATATATACATTGTCATAATTTGTTGGTAAGTAATTTTTACTAACTACGGCAGCTAACAGCTAACTGTATTAACAGCAAACAATTAAACTGGTTCCTTATGTTATAATGTCTTAACAGGAGAGACGTTATAATTTATAATCACAATCTGGTTGCGATTGAAAATCAATTAAATCAACTTGGCATCTATGATTCAAATTCTTAAAAAGCATTGGCTTTACTGCAATTCCCTTTTTCTGGCTCTTTTGCTTCTGCAAGCAAGGCTCACAAATATTTAAATAAATCAATATATCTTTGTAGGTAATATTTTCGTATTTAGCTTTTCAATGTTTTACCATACGGTCGCGACCACCATGACCAGTAGTAATATGAGCGTCATTCAATACTTCAAAAAGTTCTTCATCGTATACAAAATACTTAATACAGTACTATTTTCTTCTGTAATTGGTGATATTAATTTCGTGATTCCATTTACTTCAATAATATCGCACCTTTTCAAAAATCTACAATCGTTCCCTTCCTTATTAGGTTTTTGATTTTACGCTTTTAACTTTATTATTAGAAATTCGTACTAAACCTTATCCACGGACACAGAATTCACTTTGGACAAGTTACGTTCACTTTTAAGTTGTTCATAAAATTGCACGGATTTAGACATAGTTATAAAATTACACACTACACACACTTAACAATACACACTTTGAACAATAAAAAACACAAGCTCAACAGCTCAACGAACAATAAACTCACAGCAACTGCATCAAAACAATAAATGGGCGGGAAACAATCTTCAGTCGTCAGATGGTGGGGATGGAGACCGATGACACAACCGATCTACTTTTAACATTCCCTGCAAACAGCTGGTGAAGGTCGACACTTACTAGTGAAAGTTAACCACGCAATTTTACCATCAACTTCCACTGACCAGTTTAGTGAACGTTGACAATCGCTAGTCATTGTTAACCTTTACTAGTTTTCAACATTCACTGTAACACATATACGAACATAGTTTACACGCACGCGCACAGGTGCATAATTATGAGCCTACATACAGACACAAAGGGGCAAGTATAATTGCATTCAGGGAATAAGATTGACTTACTGTGTTATGCATTACTAATTGAGCGCATATGTGTTGCACTATGTGAGTGATGCTTTGATGTAATTACACAGAACAGTAGCTTAAATATATATGTCAATGAGAGTAATGGAATTACTAATACTGGAATTACCCCCCCCCACGCGCGCGCGCACACACACACACACACAGTTTATCTTATGGCCACTGTATGAATGTACGTAATAGACAACTTTGTGATCATTCAGAGGAGTTGTTCACCAAAAAACGTAATTTCCAAAAAACAAGTTAAAAAATGTATTCCTCTTAAAGTTTAAGTGTTTTGTGTTTCTCAGTAGTTATAACTTGTGCTTACGATTCGATTATTTAGGAACTTTATAACAATTGGCTTAAGTTATATGGTTATACATTAAATCTTTAGGCAGTATTTAAACTTAACTTTCGATAGGAAATGAATATTATCAGAAGCATTAAGTCAGATTATTACCATTTTTAGAGTCCGTCACACAACTTTCCTACCACTAAAACGTCTGTGGTCGATTTCTTCAGGAGGAGTACATTAAATACAAACATTGGCCTACCGAGATTCATTTGTTAACAAACGTGTACCGTCAAAAGAATAAACCACCAGCAACCTACAAACTTAAATACAACTACAGAAAAACTATACAAGGAGAAACACTTATACTGTTAAGTCCGCTAGCGCTGGCCAGAAGCGCGAAACACAATGAACAACGCCAGAGACAAGCAATGCCCTGTTCAAATGCACAGCTAAGCAGTCTGGGTCCGCCCACAGCTAATACATCCTTTGGGACCAAGTAGATATCGTTGGGCGGGAAACTAATCCTAATAAGCATAAAATCTTAAATCACCTTTTATGACCATAAATAACGATAATTTTGTCAGTCAGCCTAGTTTTATACGGCTATAGAATTATAACTTTATATTTAAAACATCGAATTTTAAAATAATGTTTTTCAAAAAATGTTTTCCTATACAAATGCTAAGTTATGACCGCTCTGGAAAATATAGGCTTAATTCAAGTAACACATATGTATATTATGAATGTATAATATTATAACATTTCGTGTTTCTGTCTTAAAAACCTTATTTCAAAGAGATATATACTTATATTAAAGAGTTATATTTACATTAAAAAACTCTATTCAGGAAGTCGCAAATAAAGTTTATTCACCTTCTAATTTAGTGTACTTCAGTTACAGTTTTGTTTACTTATAACTGAGAAATATGCCAGCTGTAAGTTATATGTGACTTGTGACTTGATTTTTACCACCAACCTAATCTGCCAAGGCAGGTTATCTTGGTCATATTTGCAAATTTCTTTTGAGCTTTTACTATCCTTACACGCAGCTACTACAAATTTGGAGAATTTAAAGGAACCGCCATTCTCCACATCATACTTTAGGATCTGTTATTATCCTATATTCTCTTTATTAAAGGTAATAACTGTCTATCTCGTAAACACCAAGTTTCAGTTTATCAAGTCTGAAAAGAGAAGTTTGGTTAGTACAATTCACAGACTACTACAGAACGTCTAGTTTCGGTTTCGAGTCACATGCATTAAGGTCTGTATATAATTTGGATATGTGGAAATGCTAGTCTCTTATTGCAGCGTGTGTTGGTTGTATTACGGAATGGGAGCTGAATGCTTCTAAGAATACTGCGTCACAAGCCTTTATATTATTGAAGTTGTACTGCATTTTTTTGAAGTTGTATTTGCACACGGGCTTTTAGTCTGTTGAGCATAAATCGTGTTTTTCTTCTTAATCAGCTTCTACGTATTTGATTCCGTGGTAATCTACCACGTTTCGTCAGAATACTTCCGTTGTGCAAGCATTGTTGTATTCAAAACGTAGTATAATACAGATGTATTGATTGCTGCAGCTATAATATTAGATAGCAATGAAATCAGGTTTTCCTTTTGTATAAACCATTTTTCTCTACAAAATGCAAGAAGATTGAAATACTGAAGAAAAATGTATTTTAATGCAAACAAAAAATTAATTTGCAGTGCAATAAATGTTCATCTAAACTGTAAATTCAACGTTATTGCAGACATTCAAAAAAGTAAAAACAAATAAGATTTTGTCTTTAAAAAACTCATAAAATTGAAGGAATAAACACTAGTCAACGTTTAGACCATGTCACTGGTTTTATGTCGTGATAATAAACCCTTCTTTCCGCTCAATTAAAGTCTCGTAGTTTACAGCGTTCCTTGTCTGTTGCACTACATAAATAACAACAAGTGATCTTATTATAAAGAAGTAACAGAAAAACAGCTGTTTGACAGTGTGTTTCATCTCAGCGTGGACCCTATTATAACATGTATTTGTGATTAAAGGTTCACGAGGTGTAAATGTCCTGTCCTGACTGAAAACATTATACAAACAGCTGCGAAGTAATAAGAAATTCTCAGACGAATGTGTTTGCTTTCCGTTTCTGCTTTTACATATATGTAAAGAGTAATGTGTACACGAAGACCAATGTATCTTACTTTTTACCTGCAGAAAACAACCAAGGAGCTATTGAAACTATTGTAGACTCAAGAGAAACAACACGTACTAACTTAAAAACAATATATTTGACTTGTTTCTTGAGAATGAGCTTGTTACAAGGAACAAGTACCATTTCTTTTTCTGTTTTGCAATAAGTGTTGGAGAAATGAAGAAGTTGGTATAGGACAGTAAGAGAAACATATCAGGTTTTATAACAGAAAATAGTAAACCTGCATTGCTGAATAAAGCAAAGGGAGAAACCATTTTGGATTCTGTAGAAGACGTTCCAATATAACAAGTAAAATTCAAAATATAAAAAAATACTTGTAGAAGCCTACCGATCGTGTAAGAATTTCAAAGACAAAGATTTTAAAAATTGCAAATGTATAAATTTGCTTGATTTTAAGAGAGTAATAATGTTGAATAAAAAATAAAATATAGTGTTTATTTTATTTTTAATACACTGTATGTATACTTTGGTATTACTATAGTTTGTTTTTGGTAGTGGTGCAAATCGCAGTAATTTTGTTTAGTTTCTGAATTAAACAGAGTGGGCCTAAAATAGATATAGGAACATTCGTTGACATTTACTGAAGATCATTGATGAAGTTGTAAATTTTTGTTTCGTATAACATTATATTTTCATAACAAAAATAGGTAAATAACGTTACTAAAATAAACTGGTCCTGTTTTATGTTGCTTTTCCGCTGTGTTAACGTTATCGGTGTTCAGGAAGTGGAAGTGAGTTATAGCAGCGCGAGTCGCAGACGAGACATGACAGTGCTGTGTTTACACCAGTTATGTATATGACGATAACACCTGATATATTATATATCAGACTGTAAATTATATTTACATTTTAATTTAACCTACTCGTTTTAAAAAACGTCATAAATTTTAACTCCATGTCTGTATTAAATCGTTTTATTAAAATTACAGGAATTATTTCAATACTTAAATATAGGCTATACTACTTCAGAAATATAGGCTACGCTTGCACCTAAATATAGACTATATGCATAGTGTTATGCAATGAGCAACATTTATTTCTTGAATTAAAGACTGATGGTTTATTAATAAAAGAAGCCTTCCTATATGGTTAATTATAGGGCCTAACCTTAATCAATTTGTACTAATACAATCTTTATTAATTTATTTGTAGTTTTTAAATGGAAAGGTCTGTTATAATTTTTAAAGTATTAGTTATGCAAAACAATAAATATCTAAAATACAAAAATTACATTTGACAACAAAGTAATTAGTTTTTAAAGATTTTGGAAAAATTTTAATCTTATTAGTAGTGTTTTAGAAAAAAGTAAATAAATTTCCGGAGCCCTCATTAATGTCATGAATTGATGTCATGTACGAACCAACACCTAAGCATTTCTCCGTCTAATGTCGTATTACATCGTGTAGAACCAGCCTATGAGAAATGATCCTTAGGCACAGAACATTACGGAATTAGACCAGAAGGTTGATAAACATTCATGGTGGAGAGATGTTCTATACCAAGTACCATGTCAAACGGTTATGAACAGATATATGTTTTGGGCCGTTGCAGGCAGCAATCAAACTTGGCTTTACTTGGCGGTGACATCACGTCTCAGAGTGTAGACATGACTCTGAAGTAAATGAAAACCACCATCAAGTTGAGAAAACCTAGATTTGTAAAGCCAGTTGTCGGCGCCGGAGACCAATAACAGTATGACGAACTTTTGTTGTTTACAGGTGTAGGATCCATGATGATTCATACATTAATATAGCAAAGCACAGCAATTTTTTATTTTTTCGTTGTTTTTCTTGCTGTAATTTAAGTTCATTTTGTTTTTTTTTATACTTAAATATTTTCTAATCAGTATATTTTTCATAAATTTAGGCAACATTCCTTTCAAAATAATGCTTCTAATTAAAATTACTTTAAGATTCATTTTTCACTAGTATCCAAGTCACTTGAAATTATACTCAAAAACTTACGTTAATGGTTTCCGTCAGTGACTTTCTTTTTGACGCTACGACGCGTCGTAACGCCAAAAAGAAAGTCACTGACGGAAACTATTAACATAAGTTTTTCAATTAAAATTACTATTATTACAGTGTTGAATGATGTTAGGTTGAAAGTCATTTTAGTTTTTACAATGTATATATAATAAAAGTTTTTAATAACAATGATTATTCTATTGAAAATTTTGTTCCCGTTGGATGGCTAGTAAATGGGTTCACCTGTAAAGAAAAACTTTACATTGTGTTTGAGTACTACTTAACGTGATTCCTCTATTCAATAATAATTAGCGTGGACCATCATATAGTCTACTTTACGTTTGAGTCGCTTTCAGATAGGAAGTATGATTCAAGTGTTTCGAAGAATTCTACATATTTTTGTGCTGATGTACAGGGTATATCTGTAATAATTATGAATCAGGGATGTGTGTGCAAGGACAGTGATGCGAGTTTGATGTTTGTATCTCTTGAATATAGTGTTTCAGAGAAGAGTTATTTATTATAGCCGCTTCTGCGTTCGCTTTATGGTGTCGAACATTGTGTTTCTTGAGTACGTAGGTTTGGTATTTTATGTTTAGTAAAATTACGTAAACTTGGCGGGACTATTAGGATTCTAGCAGCGATTCAGTGTTCCCGTTATTTATATATTTCTTTGACAACAGTAGTTAACACTGTTGGCGTCATTCTGATCTGTTTGGGTAACAGATTTAAAATAGTTATTTTTTATTTTATTATATATATATATTTTATTTTAGTTTATTCATTTTATTTTATTTTGTTATGTTTGGGGGCTTGGCAGCTAAGACCAACGGCGTCGACTAGAATTGCTCTACTACATGGTTGGTTCTCACCTACATTCTAGCTATTCAATGAAAGTAGAAAAACGTACACAAGAAGATGTAAGATAGTCCTATTAGCGCCGATACAGTAAACGTGCCGTATTTAGGACAGAGGACAGAGTTATGTCAATTGCTAACTGACCGATCATCGAAATAAAATTATCCATAAACACGAATTAGGAAAAAGCGGATAACTATGTACTACACAAATACAATGCGGATGTTACCCATTCGATTTGTGTGTGTTTTACAATGTATCTTTAAGTTATCCAAAGGTTTGTTACATTATTAAGAAGATTTAGACATTAAAATGATGATATCATCAAATCATTTTCATCATCGTCATCGTCGTCGTTGTCATCATCATCACCTTCATCGTCTTCATACTCATCTTCGTCATTACTATAATACACTTTATCTTTTATTTTAAATAATATACTTTAATCATTTCTGTAGGCCTACAATTATAGCACTGTTATCTTCCACTCCCCTGAAGCCGAGTTCAGTTAAGGTTGATTCTACTGTACCTTCTCAATTTATATGAATTTGTGAGATGGAAACAAAATAGTGAAGGATATGATAAGATAAACAAAGCTAATATTTTAAGTATTTATTTATTTGGTATCGCGTAAAATCATTCTATAAACTTTACACAATGTTGTTTCACGTTAAGATCCGGGGTTAAAATCTATAAAACTTAAATGTTTCGTTATGTTATGGTATAAAGTGCGGTTATCGAAGCAACTTACTTTGGTGTACGTATATCAACTTGTTTCAAACTTCTAGTGGCTGGCGTCCCTGGTAAAGGGTTTGCTCAAGAGTCATAAAATCTTTCCACTTCACTAGTTAAGAAAACCCAACGTATAACTTGGGTCCAGTGTATATACTATGCCCTTGAGTTAAAGCAAAGCATTTATGTTCAATAACCGTATAGAGTAAACGTGATAGGAATTCACGTTCAAAAATTTACAGTTTAGCACTATACTATGTTTAGAGAGGGAGACTATTCTAGTGCTGCTGCAAAACACAATTAACACTCTGGCAATCACGAATCGAAAACATTTGCTTAGTGCATTTACATAATATTCCGTGATGTCTAATTTTAAACACCTAATTTAGAAAATGTGTGAGTTTTACTTGTGTGTCAAAAATTGGGAAATTCAAGTTTATTTAAATAGTTTTCTGTGTGTCCTACAGATAACTTTAATAATATTTTTTAGCCATGGTAACGCATTTTAGAGACCACTAACAGCGTATGGAACAATTAAGTTCTGTGAAAAAAAGTTGAAAGAAAAAATTACAAAAAATACTCAGACCGACGTAGGAACAGTTAATTTCTACAAGTTTAGAGAAAACATATTGACAAGTGTGTAGGTGACATAGGATATTGATGTGTATTATACGATATTTATGTAAGTAATGTAATGTAATGAATATTTGATTACAAAATGCGATATGGGAATCTGCTATTTAATATGGATGGATGAATCATTAATAGTTAGATCAGTAGATGTTATTACTTCCATGTTCCTTAAGGAAATAGAGCTATGGTGATGGCAAAAAAAATCGTGTTCGAGATTATTGCAGATTCTGATTGTACTACACTCAAAACATGAAAAAAGTCATTTTTCGAAAAGTCTGTGTGTGTGTATGTGTGTGTGTGTGTGTGTGTGTGTGTGTGTGTGTGTGTGTGTGTGTGTGTGTGTGTGTCTGTGTGTCTAAGTGTCTGTGTGTCTGTCTGTAGATTTTTTTCTATGGCAAACGATAACAGCCGCAAATTCAAACAGAACCAAATAATGTTTTGCATACAGCCCTGTATTGTAGGGTTCTCAAGACCTATTGGTGTTGGTGAAGATCGGTTAAGAGAAAGGGGTAGTTTACCTGCAACATTTTATGTTTTAACAAGGGTAATTTTTTATATGACGAACGATAACTGCCGTAAATTCAAACAGAATCAACTACGTTTTTGCATACCTTTTTGAATTAAAGAGAACTCAAGGTTTATTGATTTTGTTGAAGATCGGTTAAGGGAAAGGGGTAGTTTACCAGCAACATTTTATGTTTTAAGAAGGGTAATTTTTTACGAAAGATGACTGCCGTAAATTCAAAGACAATCAAATAATTTTTTCCGTACGTTCCTGAATTGTAGAGATCTCAATGTCTTTTTATTTTGGTGAAGATCGGTTTAGAGAAAGGGGTAGTTTACCTGCAACGTTTTATGTTTTAACAAGAGTAAAGTACTTAATTTTGATAAATAAATTATCGTGATAAGTAGCTCATAATAATCCACTGTAGAAACGTAGATGAAATATCTGTAAATGAAGAGGTTAGGTGAACGAGGTGGGGGTAATTTTCTATTAATGAAAATTATAGTTGAAGGGGGAGGGAGAATTTTTTATATGTGTACTACGTTATCGGCAACAAAGAAGTAGTTCTTTGTTAAAATTCCTTCCCGGGCTGTTTAGCCGTAGTCCAATGTTTTCTGCAAAACCAGACTTTTCGGCAGTGCCATCGACTGCCATCATCAGTGAAAATCGAGTGCGAAAACGTGAGGTGGTATACGTTAGTGACCACAGTACTGTGGTTAAGGCTGAAGCAATAAGTAGAAAGAAGTAGTTTCTATAGACATATTTCATTTGGAATATGGTTTTAAATATAAATCTTAGAACATGGAAGTCATGTATGGTTCTCCATACCGATATTTTATATGTACTACAGTACTTAGTTATCTTTTCTGGAAGTGGTATAAAGTGTAAATATTTGATTGTCCTATTTTATATTGATAGGTCTAGATGTATATGTTTTACCTTTATTCTGTTAGATATTTGTTTAGGCGTTCAAATGTGTCAACTACATAAATGTATTTTGTGTTGGAGACGTGCAGGCCATAGTAAACATACATCCCCTGTATATCATTGAAATCTAATAACTATATGAATTTTGATGTATACTAATGCCTCCTAGTTGTGAGTAAATTGTATTGTTAAATTTAAAATACTGCTAACATTAATTTGAAAAATAGTTTAATAATTTCATATGTACAAATTTTCCTTTTGTACATTGAATAACTTCACTTTTGTTTTTAGAATTATCAAGTATACTGTTTTTATTCTTTAACAAGTAAGTTGGTGTATATGGTAGTTATATTACATGATGTAAAGAGTGCTCGCATATTTCATTTTCTACATTTTTCGACTAATAATTATGAATTATTTATATCTTGAATGATATTGGTCAAATAAATATATTAGTGTATCGATATTAAGCACAATAACGTTTATACTTGAAAAGAATGTTAACTTTCCTTAACAACTGTGACAATTGAAAGAAGCTTGAATTCGTGTGTATTCTGTGACATTCGTTCTCAATATTCGAATTGAAATAAAATTTCCTCGCACCCTTATTCCTGCGGCGAAGGATACATTTCTCCAGACATATGAAGTATACATTTACAGTTAAGTTGATACGTCATAGAAGTTAGTATTTATTAGAAAAGATTATGCAAAAATTTGTCTATTAAAAGATATGTAACCATTTATTTTGTTCACATTCCTTAGTATGATACACGAAAAAATATGAACACACACACACACACACACACACACACACACACACACACACACACACACACATTCATAACATACCTCTTTACTTAATAAATTGAAGATGAATATTCTTCCCGCAAAACGTGAACGCCAAAGCACAGAAATATTTTTCCCGAAATACAGAATGAATTAATCAGAACAATAAAAGTTATTAGATTTACATACAAAAACGCTATTGGTTTTGTGTTCGTAAAGCCTGAATTAATTGCATGACACATTCGTTAGTTATAATTTAGAAAATAATAATAACATTAAGAAATTAAACACCTAACAAAATGGACTTATGTATACGCAATAACATACTTTACAACTCTCATATTTTTTTCCCCTACTATTTAAATATGTAAGTCAAAAATAACACTTTTATGATTTAGTTTAAAGTATAAGGGTTTCTACTGTTTGTATTTTTATAAAAATGGCAACTCATAAGAAATTAGGAAAAATTTAACTTCAATTAACGTTAGAAGTGTATGGTGAGTTAAGGAAAGACAAATTTTTTCAATAGATTATTAGTAGCCATTTTTGTTCAGTGCGTTTGCGTATTTAAGAATGTGTATCGTGGAGGCTTTTCTGTTACACCATAAGAGACAATCTATAAACATTATTTCACTTTAATTTACGCTTTAAATGGCGTGAACACAATCTTGTATTGCAGTTGTTGATAACAAGGAAGCTAAACCAGTTAACAATGTGTTGTTTTATGCCAACGTTGACGTCCCCAGCACGCACACACTCACAAACACAATAGTTACAATTTGGTACTACTGGAACTGTTTACCTCTGTTCTGGCCATGATTATGTACACTAACACCAGTCATTACGCTCTACACTTTATCAAAGGTAGGAAATGTTAAAGGTTTCCAGCAATAGTCATACAAACGATCATTTAATCACATTGTGTTTTAACCAGCAGCAGATTATTTCCTAACAGATTATGTAAAAATTAATTCGTACATCCTAAGAATTGAAAATGTACTCATAACAATAACAATAATAGTAATCATGTGATTATTACAGAACAATGTGCTTCTGTACTTATAATAATTAGTGAATTACTACGAATACTGATTATATTCAGTTTAGTTATAACTGGATCACGTAGGCAGATACTGTTTGCATAAAATACGGAATACTAAGAGAACATTTTGTGATATTATTTAGCTCGTTAAAAGACTTTTTCTTAATTACCAGATCATTTTTTAATAAACATTGTCATATAATCTATAATTATACTCCCTCAAGATTCAATCTTGTTACACTACTTTACTCTGTGCTTTGTTTTCGTTCAATACATAAGTTTATTAACCGAGCACATAGTTTGTCAGACAGTAATTATTTTGGCGCGTGGTTACGTAGATGAAGCTGAAACGCATACTTCTGCCAAAACTTGCGCAGGGTCTAGCTTAACTTTCGAAACCAATGCCTTGTGCTAAAATAACACAGCTTCAGTGGGTAACAGCGTAGAGACTTTATTGAATTTCACGTTCCTGTCACCAGTCTGCAATGGTGGAGCGCTTGCTTTGGTTACAAGGGATTCCAATCAGTACTTTCAGTTCTGTCACATTCTCTCTGCTTAATTCCGTTTTACGTACACGTAGGCCTACTTTTGTGCTGCTGCTGCTTTATGTATGTACGGGTGATAATGATTCCATAGAATTGTGCATGTAGCTGTCAAATAAAATTCTAGATCTAGTACGCCATTCAAAGAGCGAACAGTATATAAAAGTGACAATTTCCGCTTGTAAAAAGTTAAACGTTTTAAACACGGAAGAACATTTTCCATTTATAGCAAAATATTTATATTTAAGAAATGTATAAAAATGTTAAACAAAATTATAATTGCATTTTATTCTCTATAAATGTATTCACAGACAATTATGTAAACATTTTACATAACCGATTTTATGAATTATGTCTTTATTTTTTATTTGTCAAAATACTGCTACCTCTGGATAGTCATCAAAAATAACACACGAGTGCCGGTAATGTGTTTACATTAAATTAAGTAATATATATATATATATATCGTATCACTAGACTATGTTAGCATGCTTTGTAAATATTGCTTCATTTGTACATGTTCCGTTTCATCCTTCAGAATCCCGCTTTAACCATCCGCTCTTTCAATTTTTGGTTTACGTTGTTACATAACGTTTTACATTTTGACTGTACGTAGCATAGATTAGCTTATGAATGCAATGTGAATCTGTTTTAGAAATTTACCTTTTATCTACAGTTCCTGTTTATGAAACCATTTATCTCCATTCCACCCATCCCAGTTTGATGTCAGCTGACCCACGATCCAAAAATCTTAATTCTTTACAAACTATATGTCTCAGTGCCCAAGTATCGAAGTTATCAACATTCAATCCTGTTTATGTAACCATTTATCCCCATTCCACCCATGGCAGTCTGATGTCTGCAGACCGACGATCCAAAAATCTTAATTCCTTTACGAACTATATGTTTACTACAATAAATTCATGTTAATTGATCTTTCCATAATTTTTTAATTTCATATTGTTAGTCCAGGTGTAATTAAACTTAATGTAATTTCATCTCTACGTTTTTAGATATCTTTGAGCAAAAATACACGCGTTATTCAACATTTTTTATTAGCCACCTGACTAGTACTCATAAAATTTTAAAAATTGTAAATTTACATAACTCGTAAATTATATAAAACATTGTCAATTTTAATATTGGGAATAAATACATTAATTATTCTGAAGACTTATCTACAATCAAAAGCCGGTCACAGATTATTTCGTATTCTAACCCTACTCAGTAACGAAATTGTTTCATTTTTAATTACTTAAGTTAATTATAACCACAAACTTATAAATATTTAATTTACAAAATATATGTACGAATAAAGAAATGAGAGTAATCTAAGCCTTGCCTCTCTTGATTTTCTGAGAAAAAGTCAAAAATTATTTTCTTTTTTACCATATCCTAAAAGCTTGGTTAGCCGAAAAATTTTAAAATAAATAAGAATAATCCTGAAACATTCAGTATTTCGTTAAAATGCTCTTATTTAAATTTTGTAAACCTACTGATCTGTAAATGTGTGAAGTGATTCTGAAACCACTTTCAAACGACCAGGTTTACGTCTTTACTGCGTATTTCTTAAACTGGCTATAGGCTTATGTATTGCGGCGGTCCGTGAATAGAAACACGACAATTAGGCCAATGGCTACTTACTACTATAGGTAAATTATAGTAGGGTTTCCGTCATTTGTCGCAACTCGATGTGTAGTATGTTTTACTGTATCCGCAATACTCAAATTTTCGTGTTCCTCAGAAATTTGGAAATTACGTGGTACGACAAGAGACCTTTATTCCACCTATTAACACAGCTCTACCTGTTACCCTATCGGTGTCCCCTCCCTTACATCTTTACACCTCTCTCTTACATATCTCTCTGTCTGTAACCCTCTTTACATATCTCGCTGTTTCTTTGTTTCCCCGTATCTGTGTTTGACACCCTCTTTCCTTTTTTCTATGTTTCATTGCCTCAGCAGTGTTCTTGAAGTTAGCCATGTTTATCACATTCATAGTTACAGTGTTCCTGCTTCTTCCCAAGAGTTTCGAACAACAAAACTGTGCCATTCGCCGAGATTTAATTACCAACTAAAATTAACGTAATTTGTATACCCGACAAGCATGTCTACTATGAAAACCTTAAAAATGGGGAGAAAGCTATTGATAATTTATAGTATCTTTACCAACAGCAAATATCACATCTATCGAGCTGATATTACTTCAGCTGAACAAATACTATTCTTCAAAATTTCATATCATTAAATCGTACGTAATATTGTAATATACAGTTCAATAGTATAATTGTCACAAACTACAATAAACATATAAACTCAATGCTTGTTTACTTACAGTCATTTACACATGTCACACGGATCGTGCTCTTATATTATACTTGAACTAATTATATTTTTTAATTAACGTACGGTACCCGAAAGAATAATACCATTCGTTTTAAAGTAGCCCACCGTGCACAGGGAATTAAAAGTCACCGATAAAAGTAAACTTCCTGGTCTGCAATCTATAAAGGTAGTATGACGACTCTCCACTAATAACAAACTTCAGACGCTTACAAAAAACAGTCTGCAAAACGGACAGATTCAGTTTGTCGCACTATATACGCAAACACCACGTACGTTAAGTTTGTAGATGTATCAGCGTACATTCTGTTGGAAATTACTGGAGTTACAGACTACTCATCGTTACCTGCCGACACGTGAAAGGCTGCTGGTACGTTCGCATGTTATTTACGGCACGCCGTTATATAATGCGTAATTACTGTGTACCTACTCGATGACATTAGAAGCAATTAAGTTTATAAAAAACATAAGTATTGTATGTGTGTAACTTGTAAATGTTAACACTATAAATAATATATAATTCTAAATACATTCAGTAACGGCTATCCAAAAGTTACATTCGATAGGGTGATGCACACAAACCGTTTGTCATAGGAGCACAAATAGTATTACTCAGTACTGATCAGCGTTCTCGTACACAGTTACGCCAAAATTCGTGGGCCATTTTGAGTATTCCTATTCGAGTAGTGGTCGACGAAGCATGTATCCTAACATTTCCTCTCCCACCAGGTAACATTAAAACGTCCCGCCGCCGGCATTGGAGATTTGGAATTGTGTCCCATAATGTTGGACACCGTCGGATGCTAGACTGTGGGTCAAGGGAATGTCTACAGCAAAACCGTCAGGCCATTATCAGAATCCTGCCGCGATCAATTACCATCGATTCAAATAGTTGACTTTACATTATCAGCTGTCGACTACGTTTGCAAGGTACCCGCCGTCATGGGGCACAGTGTCGAGTAGGACAGATGCAGCGTATTCGAAATCTCGCACGTCGGGGAAGCTCATACGCGTGAACAACGAACGTCTGAAACTTATCACAGTAGACAGACTCGATTAGCGAGGTGTAGTCACACTTTACTAGCCTCATTCTTTAATCAATATACAACGATCATTTTCAGTGAGAAAACAGTTTTAAACTACAGGTCAAAGAATATCATTGTATCATCGCACGATACAATATCATATTATATGTCCTAGAATACTGTCTACTTTACAAACTTGACATTTTTTCTTTATTATAATACGTACACTATAATAGTATATTGTTGTATTGGAGTGTTAGTGGTCTCAAATATTTCTACTAGTAATGTTATACAAACCACTATGTTGTCTTTGGTATTGACGAGCGCTTTCGGTAGTCAAGCCATCTTCAGGTCATTACCAACCTAGGCCTTGACTGCTGAAAGCGCTCGTCAATACCAAAGAAAACATAGTGGTTTGTATAAAATTACTAGTAGAAATATTATAGTATACTGCACTATTACAGTAAAATGACATGATAATAAAACATAAATAAAGTACATTATGTATAAGCAAGGCTGCATTCACAATAATAACTAGTAGTGTGCGTGGGGCTAGTAAACTCGTGCACGATTCTCTTTGTGCTGCTCATGAACTACACTGCGCAGTTTATTAACAATGCTGAGAATTTCATTTATATATAAATGACAACGTCAAGGCATAAGGAGACAAATTACTTTCGTAACAGCGAACATGCAGCTTCATCCGCTGTAATGTACGTACCTTAGGTGAAAACTGGAGATGAAGCTTATACAATACTGATGTGACTCAAACCTCATCTACGTACTTCTAGCTGTAAATCATCTAATTTTTTGTAGTTTTATGCACGCGTCTCATTCATATTCCCGTATTTCTTATTACTTATAGAGAGGAACTATTGATGTGGAATAATTGAACAACAGAGTTAAACAGTTACAAGTTTAATTTCACACCCTTATAGTAATAGCAAGTTATTCCAAATACACTTAACAAAGCTATTTGTACTTCGCGAAATCAATAAATTTAACTAGTTATTGTACTAATGAGTAACAATCACTAAATATAAACTGCAACGAATCACAGGATCATGATAGGCGGGGCAAGTTCATATATTACACAGACAATGGACATTCATATTATATTGGTAGATGGTTAAGTTTGGTTGTTATCAATTGTATTTAGTAAAGTTAAGGGTTTAGTTTAAGAAAAACTGTGCATTATTATTTATGGTTATTCATGTACTGTGTTAGTGGAAATGTGCGCGCGTGTGCGAGTGGGAAACGTTTCCCGTGCGGTGCGTGAAGTATTATCGTTGTTTTGACATTAGCTGAACTGAGACATGTGTATCGCTACAATCCCTATACCTGTTGAACTATTGTTTACGTTCATGTATAGTATTAGTATGTAGGCAGTCATGCATGAGATACGAGTAGTCTGATTACCGCTATGCATGCTGTTACAAAGTAAATGCACTCTACTGCATGAAAAGTGCATGGTCATTTATACTAACCATGTGACTTCCATCCACCAATAGAATGCTGACTGGTGGTTGGAAAATTTCTTAAGCCTGTCGTTACACAGGCAGTTCTTCTACGCCATCTACCGCGAACGGGTCGTGCACTCCTTGTACAAGAATTCTACCGCTTGCAAGGTGTTGTAAAGACTATTCGTCGATAGTGAAACGGGAAGGCTCAGAACTGTGTATGTAGTACATCTGCACGCAGGAGTGTTTAAACGCATTACGCGTATAATTACGACAGTTCTTCTACGCCATC
Source organism: Magicicada septendecula (assembly GCA_034769895.1). Lineage (NCBI taxonomy): Eukaryota > Metazoa > Arthropoda > Insecta > Hemiptera > Cicadidae > Magicicada > Magicicada septendecula. The sequence continues at coordinate 482,421,671 of CM068373.1, forward strand.
TACCGCGAACGGAACGTGCACTCCTTGTACAAGATTCTACCGCTTGCAAGGTGTTGTTAAAACTATTCGTCGTTAGTGAAACGGGAAGACTCAGAACTGTGTGTGTAGTACATTTGCACACATCAGTGTTTTAACGCATTGTGCGAAAATTTACAAGCAGTTCTTCACTGCTGCTACCGCGAACGGTACATACAATCCTTGTACAAGACTCTACCGCTTGCAAGGATCTGTTAAGACTTTTCGGGGATAGTAACGCGTGTTACGCATAACAATTGATTTTATATCTTTACACACGATATTAATATTGTAGTATTACGTGTGTAAGAAGTGTGTAACTGTATCACTGTGCGAGATTTTCCGCAGTGACAGTATCATTAATTGTTACGCAATAGTTCCATCAAGACGTTTCCGTGCTAGTGCAAGATTTCCTCATAGGGTGGTCTGCTGATCGCGGTAGACCTTGGTATTCGCGAGAACACTTGAAGAAGCCGGAGAGGTATAAGCTCAATATACCGTTATTAGATTAAACTCACTGTCACCTGAGATATTACTTGGTCTTAAACTCTATATAAGTTTGGCGAGTAATAAAATCCGTAGTACCGTTGTGTGCGAAGTGTCGGATTCATCGTGGGAATTGCAGGACATCAGCCCAGCTGTTATAGGACATCAGCCCAGCTGTTACAGGACATCAGCCCAGCTGTTACAGGACATCAGCCCAGCTGTTATAGGACATCAGCCCAGCTGTTATAGGACATCAGCCCAGCTGTTATAGGACATCAGCCCAGCTGTTATAGGACACCAGCCCAGCTGTTATAGGACCAGCCCAGCTGTTACAGGACGCCAGCCCAGCTGTAAACGTTTCTGGTGAAACGTCTGTCGTTTGTAAGCCACACCTGACGAACCATCTGTACCGCAAAGACCGGCCCTTCTCTTCAACAACATCATCGTGGGAGTCTTCTTATGTAACGTATCACGTCTTGCGTATGAACATTATTTAACATTTTAAAAAAAAGACTCTATATCAAACATTACATTCTGTACATTTCAAATATACCATATAAACTATAACTTGTGTTTGTACAATAAATAATCTTAAACCCTCCAATATAGACTTGTAATTTGAAATACACATACTATCATATCCTATGCGCCAATAGTTTAGTAATTTGTGTTGTAGCATAGAGATATTTTGGCGCCCAACGTGGGGCTCGTAAAATAGCGGAAATTTTACGCTATTATATATTTGTCTATGAATATAAAATTTGTTGGAAAAATCCGACGTATAAGTATAATTAACGTAATAATTGTATGTGTATAGTTCATATGAAAATCTGAGGATATAATTTTTCAATTGTGCATATTCTCTTGTATATCATATATGAACAGATTTTATCAGTATATTGGAGGTAGATTATTAGTTGTTGTATGTTAGATAAGGTATTTACATGTTGATATTTTGAACTGCTTTTTCTGTGTGCATATAAACTGGTTACCATATGTTCTAATCTTGTTGTGATAATAATAACTTGCTTTGCGTATAAATCAGTAAATTTAAATTTATAAGATTTTAAACTGAAATTGGGTCAATATGGCGGAGTCAAAAGGGATAGAGAATACTTTAGCAGCCATATTAGCGAAGATGGAAATCATGTCCGAAGAGCAGAAAGCCAGTAAAGATGAAATTAAATCTGGTAAAATAGAAGCCGGGAAACAAAACAAATCACTCCATGATGAAAACGAGAAATCATACGTGGCCATACAGGAGCAATCCAAACAAAGCAAACAAATGGTAGAAGCGGCAGAAAAGCATATTAGCGAGACCGTGGAAACTATGAAAGCCAATATAGAGGCAAATTTGGAAGTCAATAAGTCACGACTTAGTGAATATGAAGCGAAACTCTCTGGAATGGCAGAGCAAGTAATGCAACACAGATCTACGATAAATGAATTAATAGCCGAACGAGACCTGCGGATTCAAAAGCTACAACATCAAGTGTCACGATTGCAAAGTACCTCGTCACCACTAAACTGTACCACGTATGTATATAAGACTTTGAATGACGTAAATTCACAGCAAAATTTTTATGGACGGGAGAATAAAAAATTTCAGTATCAAACTCAAACCAGGCAAACACAGTCACCAAAACAACATAAAATACCTAATAGAAATACCAATCGGAAATTGTGTAAACATAAGGGTATGAATGAAGTTTCAAAAGCCCGTTGTAACCATAAAAAGCAGTTCAATAAATCAAATATGAAAGATGTTAGTTATAAGAGAAAATTTGTAGTGTCCGGCCTGTATCCTGCCGAAATTAGAGATAGTTTGATTTGTAATAACAATAGTAATGAAAATGAGAAAAGTATTAGTATGGAAAGTGACACTGACCTCATTGTCAACGCGAAAATTAACGGATGTGTCGGCGAAGTCTTATTTGACAGCGGCGCAGAAATCTCGTTAATGGATGAGAGATTCCTAGAGAAGCACAGGAAACATTTTAAAAAAATCCCGATTCTGCCAGCAGCCCACAAAATCATAAAATCAGCGACGGGTGAATCTCAGAGGGTTGACCGTCAAGCTATGATAACAGTATCCATTCAGGGAATGGAAATAGAAGTCTCTGTGCTTATTGTCAAGAAACTCGTGTATAATGTTATTTTGGGAGTGGACACATTAAATAAACTGCACGCGAACATTGATTTTCCAAATAAAATACTAAAATGTACTATAAATAATAGTAAACACGATATCAGGTTAGGACGCAGGAGGGATAAGACGGGGTCTGATTGTGAACCTATTACTATAACTCGCCCAGCGGTTCAACTTGCCGATAAGATAACACATAATATGCGGACTCACAGCAGGCAGATAACGAGCAATGAGCAAGATAAGCTGCAAAGTATGCTTGATAAATTCGAATCTGTGTTTTCAAAAAATCCTACCGTCACGAATGTTTATAAACACAGTATTCAGGTCACTGATGAAAATAAATTTGTACGGAAGACGTACCCCATCCCCCTTCACTATCAACAACAGGTTGATGCCGAAGTTAAGAGTATGCTTCAGAATGGTGTTATTGAACGAACTGATAGCAATTTTTTAAATCCTATGGTTGTTGTTAAAAAGAAAAATAACGACATTCGATTATGTCTCGACATGAGAAATCTAAATTCTATTACAAAAAAATGCTACGACTGTGCTCCGAATGCGGAGAACCTATTCATAAAATGTCAAGGTGTTAAATACATGTCTCGCCTTGATCTCAAAAGTGGATTCTGGCAGATTCCCCTTGCCAAAGAGTCGAGAAGATACACAGCATTTCTATATCGAAATAAATGCTATCAGTTTAGAGTAGTTCCATTTGGTTTGGTTACCAGTTTAGCGGCCATGGTCAGATGTTTGGAGTTAGCTCTGGGACCCGAGGTGGAGGACTTCGTCAGCATATTTGTTGATGATATTTTGGTCATATCTAAATCATTTGAAGAACATCTTGAACATCTCAAGATTGTATTTCAGAAATTGCAAGCCGCTAACCTGACTCTCAATCTTGAAAAGTGTGAATTCGGGAAATCGCAAATTAAATTTTTGGGACATATTATCTCAGCGGAAGGTATAACAACTGACCCGGAAAAAATACGTGCGATCATGGAGTTCCCGAAACCCACAAAACCCAGGGATATCAGAGCGTTCCTCGGATTGACTGGTTACTTCAGACGTTTTACGCCAGAATATTCTGGGACAATTGAGCCGTTGTTAGAACTGCTTCGTAAGAGTACTAAATGGAGATGGGAGGAGCGTCATCAGCATGCTTTCGACGCGACTAAAAATTTGTATAGTAGGAACCTGCACGTGTTCCATCCTGAGAAAAGGGGCACATATGTCCTGAATTGCGATGCTTCGGATTACGCCATTGGGGGGGTACTCTACCAACGGAATGAGAAGGGTGAAAACAAAATAATTGCGCACATCAGTAGGTCACTAAAAGGGGCCGAACGTAACTATTTCACATCGGAGAAAGAAATATTGGCTATTGTGTACTGCATTAGTAAATTTCGTTATTACCTGGTTGGACAACACTTCGAAATCCTTTCGGACAACCAGGTCTTATCGTTCATGTTGCGCTGCAAGTTGGCGAACGCTCGCATATCCCGTTGGATCATGGCCATCCAAGAGTACGACTTTACCATTAAGTACTGTAAGGCAAGCGAGAACCAAGCAGCTGACACGTTAAGCCGATACCCTCCAATGGTGGAAGAACGTCATGCGTCTAATAACCAGGAAGTTCAAATTCTAGCTGTCAAATATAAATTAGAAGACTGTCTCAAAAATAGGTTAAGAAATATTGGTATGGAACAACAGCGGGACACAAAATTGAAGCGGATATGTGACGCTATCCGGATACAAGAAAACCCTAAGTACAGAATATATAAAGACGTAGTATATAAAATTATTAATGGCGGATGGAAGATTATGGTACCGGACGCCATGGTGGAAGACCTCACCTGGATGTGTCATGAGAGTCTGGCTCATGCGGGGCCTTATAAATGTTACCTGGCAATGCGGGAGGATTTTGTGTGGCTAAATATGACCAGGAAAATAAAGGCCATACTCCGCTCATGCCACATCTGCCAAACAGCGAAATATCCGAATCAACATACCCAGGTTGAAATGGGTAACATTGTTGTGCGTAATAAAAATGACCTTGTCTGCATTGATTTTTTGGGTCCACTTCCTAGGGCGGCGCGTGGAATGAAGAACCTTGTGGTTGTTACGGATGCCTTCACCAAACATGTTAGCCTATATGCTATTGGTAGACCTACTACGTCGGCTGTCATAAACATTATGCTAGATAAATACATGCCGAAAAATGGTCCCGTAAGGAAGATACTCTCAGATCAAGGTAAGCAATTTACGAACACCAAGTGGCACTCCGAGCTTGAGAAACACGGGGTCCAGACGGTCTTGACTGCGATCCGGAGACCGCAAGGTAACTTGGCCGAGCGGGTCAACAAGGAGTTGGGACGGTTGTTCCGTACGTACTGTAATACTAACCAGAGTAAGTGGCCGGAATTCCTAAAATTTTTTGAGTATGCCATAAATGGAAATTATAATTCTACTACTGGGTATACTCCGAATGAACTCCAAACCGGAGAAATGCCAGGCCGGGTCTGGGGTAAACACATTGAAAGGATAGCGACGCATAATGTGCCTATACCAGTTGAGATAAAGAAAATCGAAGCTAGAAGACGCATTAAAAAGTGCGCCGAGGAGCGCACGGAAAAATTTAATGCGGAACATAAACTAGTCAAGTTCAAGACTGGAGAGAGTGTGCTGTTACGAGCATTAAATGTTGGAAGAAGGGAGGACAACACAGCCGCGAAGTTTTTTAGGCTGTATAATGGTCCGTATACCCTGTCGGAGCAAGTTGGGAAAAATACCTTTATCTTAACCAACCCAAATACCAACCGTGCGATTGGTAAATTCCATGCGTCCTCATTGAGGAAATATTATACAAAGGATCCGTAAACTCAGAAATAAATGTCAGGATATAGGGGTAAGAATGTGTAGTGATTTAAATATGTCAATTCAGGTTTAAATGTTGTATGTAAGATGGCTCTGTGAATGAACAATAATCTAGTTTTGATAAGGAATGTTGTCTGTGTACCCTATGACCCTGCATTAGATGTCGTTATCTGTGTGTCAAGAACATGTGTGTTTGTTTTGGTTTGAAGGTTACCACGTGTCTTTTGATTTGATGCTTCTGTCGAAGTGACAGTTGGAATTGTTAGTATTAATTGAGGATGTTTATTTGATTTTAGTTCGAGGGTATTATTATTATTTCAGGATTAGGAAGTTGTTTTGGGTATATTAAAAAAAAAAAAAAAAATTTTTATTTTTTTGTTAGTTAACTAACAAAAAAAAAAATTTTTTTTTATGCGGGAAGGAGTTAATCCTGCAACGAATCACAGGATCATGATAGGCGGGGCAAGTTCATATATTACACAGACAATGGACATTCATATTATATTGGTAGATGGTTAAGTTTGGTTGTTATCAATTGTATTTAGTAAGGTTAAGGGTTTAGTTTAAGAAAAACTGTGCATTATTATTTATGGTTATTCATGTACTGTGTTAGTGGAAATGTGCGCGCGTGTGCGAGTGGGAAACGTTTCCCGTGCGGTGCGTGAAGTATTATCGTTGTTTTGACATTAGCTGAACTGAGACATGTGTATCGCTACAATCCCTATACCTGTTGAACTATTGTTTACGTTCATGTATAGTATTAGTATGTAGGCAGTCATGCATGAGATACGAGTAGTCTGATTACCGCTATGCATGCTGTTACAAAGTAAATGCACTCTACTGCATGAAAAGTGCATGGTCATTTATACTAACCATGTGACTTCCATCCACCAATAGAATGCTGACTGGTGGTTGGAAAATTTCTTAAGCCTGTCGTTACACAGGCAGTTCTTCTACGCCATCTACCGCGAACGGAACGTGCACTCCTTGTACAAGAATTCTACCGCTTGCAAGGTGTTGTAAAGACTATTCGTCGATAGTGAAACGGGAAGGCTCAGAACTGTGTATGTAGTACATCTGCACGCAGGAGTGTTTAAACGCATTACGCGTATAATTACGACAGTTCTTCTACGCCATCTACCGCGAACGGAACGTGCACTCCTTGTACAAGATTCTACCGCTTGCAAGGTGTTGTTAAAACTATTCGTCGTTAGTGAAACGGGAAGACTCAGAACTGTGTGTGTAGTACATTTGCACACATCAGTGTTTTAACGCATTGTGCGAAAATTTACAAGCAGTTCTTCACTGCTGCTACCGCGAACGGTACATACAATCCTTGTACAAGACTCTACCGCTTGCAAGGATCTGTTAAGACTTTTCGGGGATAGTAACGCGTGTTACGCATAACAATTGATTTTATATCTTTACACACGATATTAATATTGTAGTATTACGTGTGTAAGAAGTGTGTAACTGTATCACTGTGCGAGATTTTCCGCAGTGACAGTATCATTAATTGTTACGCAATAGTTCCATCAAGACGTTTCCGTGCTAGTGCAAGATTTCCTCATAGGGTGGTCTGCTGATCGCGGTAGACCTTGGTATTCGCGAGAACACTTGAAGAAGCCGGAGAGGTATAAGCTCAATATACCGTTATTAGATTAAACTCACTGTCACCTGAGATATTACTTGGTCTTAAACTCTATATAAGTTTGGCGAGTAATAAAATCCGTAGTACCGTTGTGTGCGAAGTGTCGGATTCATCGTGGGAATTGCAGGACATCAGCCCAGCTGTTATAGGACATCAGCCCAGCTGTTACAGGACATCAGCCCAGCTGTTACAGGACATCAGCCCAGCTGTTACAGGACATCAGCCCAGCTGTTATAGGACATCAGCCCAGCTGTTATAGGACATCAGCCCAGCTGTTATAGGACACTAGCCCAGCTGTTATAGGACCAGCCCAGCTGTTACAGGACGCCAGCCCAGCTGTAAACGTTTCTGGTGAAACGTCTGTCGTTTGTAAGCCACACCTGACGAACCATCTATACCGCAAAGACCGGCCCTTCTCTTCAACAACATCATCGTGGGAGTCTTCTTATGTAACGTATCACGTCTTGCGTATGAACATTATTTAACATTTTAAAAAAAAGACTCTATATCAAACATTACATTCTGTACATTTCAAATATACCATATAAACTATAACTTGTGTTTGTACAATAAATAATCTTAAACCCTCCAATATAGACTTGTAATTTGAAATACACATACTATCATATCCTATGCGCCAATAGTTTAGTAATTTGTGTTGTCGCAAAACATTCTGTAAACAGCAGTTATATACAAATAAAAGTTCTTAGATGGGGTAGGTGCCCAACTATACTACTCATATTTTCCGCATTTGTTTCAAATATCTTCCACGATACCTATCCTTCACCCACTATTTTCTGTACCTCATTATTAAGCACCTTTCTGTCCACGGTATACTAATTACTTTAAAAATATTGTTCGAAATTAACACACACGTTTATGTTGTAAAAATCTTACTTTCCTCGTCGAAACCTCTTTCTAAACAGCACACATTAAAAAAAAATATCCTGACTGTAAAATCAATGCAATCAGTTGTTGTAAACTTATTAAAAATGTTCATTGTTACAATATCACATCTACAGACTCTTATACCTGTATTATCCTAACAAAATTTTTTAAAATTTGGTTTGCATGGTTATGTGAACACTTGTTAGAAACACGTGTTAAGTTCTATTCGAATTACTAATTAGGGGAATGTTAAAATAAATATTCTTGTTTCAGAGTAAGTAATCTACATGTAGTGTATTTTGTCGACACACATTAGTTGAAAGAAGTGTCGAGTACTTCCGGACTGTATTAATACGTACATTCAAACGAACTATGTATGCAAAACTTATGTTTACGATTACAATTTAGAGACTACTGTTAACTTTATTTACGCAAAAAGGTGCGAAAAAGCAGTAATCTGTTTAAACTTGTAACACAACTTTGTTTTAGTTCCCGCTTTCCGCAGTACAAACGTAAATTAATATCAGCCACATCAGGGGCGCATCACGAGATTACAGAGGGGAGAAGTGATTAATCGGCGCGGACGTGACGGTTAATCTTTCCTCTCCCGCTGAGACGTGCTGCTGTTTGCCAAGTAGGTTCCCTATCCTGTGGTTTTTGTTATAGTTTCTCCGCGAATTTGTTAGACGTGCACACGACATCACGTGTACAGTCTGTTGAATAGGATATACAATGTGTTTGAGTTTAAATTGAGTTAAATCTTCACAGTAACATAAATATTTTGGTGTGAACTGTTTAATTCTGGATATTTTTGAGCTTAAATGTTGTAAATGTAACAGCATATTTTAAGAGTTTTAAACGCTTCACAGAAGAAATTTTGCCATCTCTTCTTGTTTGATAATTCAGGTTTATTTATATTCAAAATAATATTAATTTATTTTAGTTTTTATTGAATTTATAATTATTAAATTTGTTTGTTTCAAAACTTGAAATTAATATTTAATTTCCAACACAGGACAATGTTAATATACGAGAATAGCCTAGGACCAATTTCAAAGCAAGATCAATTCAAATTGTATAGTCTTAGAAAACATATTTCCCTGACTAGTTAGTAAAAGTCACAAACTAATTAATTAATCAAGTTATGTGATAAATTAAATCAAATATTGTAATAAAATAATCAATAAGTGGTTTGTAATATGTTTAATTGGTGTGTAATTGGTGTGGCTCTCGACGTCTTACTGGCCTGAAACACTTCCTTAAGTTTCCCAGCTGGTCGAGTCCCAATGGTAGCAAGACTGGTCGAGTAGCGTAATGTTGATGAAGAAATGTATGTTCAGCTCCACCGAAAGTTTCAAAACAAAAGTTATTGTTTTGAAGAAAATTAAAAAAAAAAATTATGTTTATAAAAAAAAATAATTAAAATAATTTTAATTTTATTAATTAATTAATTATAATCAATTAATTAATATAGGGCTGTGAAGTTTTAAAAAGTGTAATGCTCTTCTGAAAAATTTTATTAAAGTTTTGGTATATTTTAAATAAACTATCACCACTCATAAGATTGTCTTCAAACCATTCGATACTTGTTTACCTTTTTATTTTTTTAGGTTATCTTCACTTATAGGTGGTAAGTCCTGATAGATTATTAATTATAATTATATTAATGATAACTAGTAATATTTATGAAATGAAGAACTATTTAGTGTTGAAGAATATTAATGTTTTATTAATTAATAGCAATTTGACTCTTATCGATTATTATCGACTCTCAGGATATCGAAAAAGTTACAAAGTATATTATATAAAAATTATACAGGGTTCTTTAAACTGCCAATTATTATCAAAGTCAGAGAAATCGGGCCAATATTTAAAAAGTATAACGTTACAACAAATTAATAATTATTACTAAACACAGACATTGAATAATAATTTGAAAATAAAATAATTGTTTTCACCGACAGCTGGGTTGAACTAGGAGGCGTTGCCTTGGCAATGACGACCAATATTGCAAATGGCTGCCGTGAAGTTAGTAAAATGTCATTCGTATATTCGACGTTCCAAATAAAAGATTTTCCTGTAGTATTCCTGTTCTGGTGTCTGCGAATCTCTTGTTAAATGTTGTGTAGTGCCTAGTGTACTGTTTCTGGGTTATATTTAGTGTATCCGTGTAATTATTAGTTCAAACACTTTCCCCGATTCCGTCACTAATTTGGGTTAATGTATTATACAGTTTTCTAGTGTTTTGTGGTGTTTTTCGGAGTAGATATGTATTGTTCTGTGTTATGGAGTGTTTCTTGATTGTTTCTGTTATAATATGAGAGTTCTAGAAGTATTTTACAAGTCACTCGCGATTCCACAATAACGTACTATACACTCGCTTTATATGACTATTATAAGTTAGGTTAGGCACGTTACGAAACGTTTCATGTTAACCGTTCAAATACCAATAATTAACTAACTCTTTCCCTCAGTTTCAATTAAACTCTTAGCCCATATAATATTATCCTTAACATTGTTCAAATATTTTTCACATCCTGTGTACACTTTTACATTTTCACTATATAAATACCTAAACTTGGGTTATTTATCAATTTTATTCACTAGATGTTATTTAAATTAATCTTTCAGTTCATTCAGCTTATTTTCAGATTAAATAATGCCGTTTTATAGTGTTTTCTGTCCAAAAAATAGTAATTTTACTTTCAGTTTGGTATACTCTGAAAAGTCAAAACATCAAAATTTACTTCCTGTCATTATATAAATTCAGCCATTTTATCAGTTATATTTAATATTAATAATCCTATATTGTATTAAAAGGTTCATATTCCCTTATTTTCTGGTAATTAATTGAATTAGTTGTATTCTGAAACATTATTCTGGAATATATGACTCCCATGTATAAATTTCTGAGTTTAGTCATTTTCATTTTTATCTATAATTCTGAATATAATTTATTAAAATCTTTCTAAATGGTATGTGCAATTATATGGCTTGATCTCAAGTTTATTTTGTCTAAACCCCTTTTGTTTATTTGCATTTAAATGAGCAATTTCTCTGTTTTGATGAAGTTTGGTTTCCATTCTTTTGGCCTATGATTTTTTAACAATTTTTCTTACAAAATATTTTACAAACAATATATGATGTGTGATACCCTCTCTGACTTTTACATATAGTATTATAAATTAAACATGTTTTCAAATTACACAAAAACAATTAGTATTGGTTACAATACAAATAATAGTTAAACAAAATAAAGAATATTTTTTTAAATAAATGGTTGTCTTCAAGTCAGACATTTTGCAACAAAATCCTTATTTCTAAACATGGAAATATGGCTTACAAAAAAGGTTTTTTACTAACGAACATCTTAATTACTCTCGAATATTTACAAGTAGTAACTATTTTTATAGTTCTGATGTTAGTTGTATCAGACCCAAACAAATGGCCTTATATCTAAAACAATTTTAAACATTCTTGTACTATATACATAAAAACCTTATATTTATATTCTTATTTCTAACTATTATTATAAGTAGGATTCTACAGTTTTTATACCGTCTTTTACCCATTGTCTTTGGGGAATTGTACCCTGTCATTAAGAAATAAATAGTATGAATTGTTCAAAAAGTATTATGAAATCTGTTTTTCTTTTTTCATGTAAAACAAAATGTTATTTTAAACAGATTCATGTCTTATGAACAACATATTGTCACAGTACACATTTCAAGTCATTGAAAAATGCATATTTCATTGCATTCAATGTTTGTGATTGCCAAGAATGAAACACAAGGTTCATTTTTTATAATACCCAAAACTATCACTGGTTCACTTTGCACTTATATATTATGTTAATGCTAAATGGTCGTATAGTCTTATTAACATAATAAATTGGTTAGCGTTTTTCAATGGAGATTTGTTCCATGGGTACTATATTATTGTTTCATCTTAGTTCACAGGCAACTTTTACTTTATACACTTCTCTCTCTTAAATTTGTGTACATGTGGTTTTCAATTCGTTATACTTTTATTTTTAAATATTTATTTTGGGGATATAGGGATTTGGGTGTCTTTTATAAGAGCATGACATCTTCTTCAGGATGCTGCCTTCTTCTTCTTTCATCAGTCTTCTTTTCTCCTGCCTTCTGGGACTGGTGTCTTCTCCATCTTCTTCTTGATGCCATCAGTTTTCTTGGGATCTTCTCCATCTTCTTCTTTATTTCAGAAATACACCACCTGTATTGGTTGATCTTGGCTTATTTTAGGGTTTCTATTCTATTTATTCTCCCTCGTTGTGGGTTTGGTCATATTGTGTACTGCTTGGTTATTTACTTTTTTTACCTTCCTGGGTTATACCTTGAAAACCTTTGGTTATGATACTGGTCTTGGATGACTCATCACTAGTAACTCCTTTTACTTGAACTTGTATTTTCTTTATAATAATGATTTCTTTCCACAGTTGCTATGAATTAATCTATTTATATTAAACTTAATGCTTTCTTCCAAATTTAAATATTATAACTTCATTATTCTAATGATCAATTGCCATTCAATATTATGCATACATCTGTCACGCTACAATATTAATGTCCGTCTTCGTCTAGTGGGCGAACAATTCCCACTAACCGAGTCACTGTGTTGTTATCAACTCTGGTTTTGTAATTGAAAACAAAATATTTTTAATAAAAATGTAATTAAGACTTAAGTTATTCAAATTAATGCGACTAATACAATTTCAATAAACACAAGATGTCAACTGATATAAAATATATAAATAACACTATGATTAATTTCAAAATGATTATACAAAAACGATTAAGAAATAAGAAGGATTGGAAGAAACTTTCCTGAAATAGACATGACACTCATCGTATGGTTAAAACATCAGTTAGGTTCAATCTTCATCAGTGCGTTGTAATTTATCTATCTGTCTTCAACAGGATTTCATTTGCTAAGCTTCTGTACAATTAATTCTTGGACGTTATTCAAAAATCCGTCTTCATGCCTTGAACATCTCCTGCTGGCGGCTATTCCCCTTCGTGTCAGTTACTGTAGTTTTACAATTGTATCATTAATTACTGTTCACTCACGTTGCCACACAGCAAAGTTTATTGTTTGGCAACCCTGGTAACAGGGCCTGTAACGTATAACGTAAGTTTGAGCCTATTATAACCTCTTCTCTTGAGTTATAACAGAGGGAACCCAAAGTAATTGGTTCGGCCAATTACTTCAGGCTGCCTTATTCGGGACGAGCTGAAATTTAAACAGAACAACACACAGTAAATATAAAAGGAATCAGGGAAGGGAAAGCTGTTGATTTATGTACTCAGTATATGTGTGCAACAAGAAGATTTCCCTTTATTAAACATTAAGAAAACAAATGACATTTACTCAAAAGACAGATCCCATTACATTATTAATTAAATTATTAAATTATTTAAATTGCTTTATATAGACTGTGGGATCACAACAAATTATATTTAGCTTTTCCCCGGATCCGGGTAACCATTTGGTATTTAGTCTTTAAACTTTTAATTATATTCAATTCAAGATATTAGCTTGCAAGACTTTTACTTTTACTTTTAAGTTTCATTATTATTCCATTTGAAGAATGGTATTAATTATACTACGATACGTTAAAATCTAAACTGTTACAATTGTAAGAAGCCTGAATAGTTACAATTAAATTCTTAGATATAAATTTTTATATTCTTATAAAGTCAATCGTCTCTGAAAGTCTCTTTAAGAGAGTATTGTGTTACAATTACTATTATTATTATTCCTCGATAGACGTGCTATCGAGTCACCTTTAATTTGGGATGTAGAAGTCTCCTCCATGTGGTTACATCTTGGGAATCCTAAGAGCGTCGTCCTCGTCTAGGTCTGGTCTCAGTTGTTCACGGCTTAAACGTCAGCAGGATAGAGTGGGCCTTCTACACAGGTACTCGTTGATTCTCAGATGTCTCGAACTGCATTATCGGTCGGGTCTACTAGAGATGTAATTCTGATGATTCATGTCTCCAGGTAGGATGTTGTGAAGAGTCGTCAATCGGAGAAGATAGCTGTTATAATTATTAACACTCGTACTATTGGTTGTCACATATTTCTTCTTGTTACAACGTTTTTTAATTTTTCTTTTTCTTAACGTTACATATTACACTCTTTTGTAGCAGTTAGTAAAACACATAAGAATTAATCCAAACTAATAACCAATCACATAACATTTCAACAGAGCATTTCGCTCGTGCGTGTGCACTGCTTGGAGTCGTCATAGCGAGAGAGAGATTTTTCGTCCGCTACCACTGGTACAGGACAATAGATAGTTGGGTGTTTATTCCGCGAGAATATAGTCCCGGTCTCTCTCTAAATAAAACTTTTTATTTATACAAACGATCGCTAGATAAAAAATACATCATTTAAATTAGTTGTTTTCGTGACTATCTGTGTCTTCAGATTCTTTAATTATTAACATTATTTTTCTATATTATTTTTAATTACAGATGACTCGGTGAACATGTCGAGTCCGGTATCAACAGGTAGGCGCCTGATAACAAGCAAAGGGTTAAATGCGACAATAATAATTATTTACAATATGTCTTTTCTTTACCGTTTCTTTGCCCTTATTAATTACTACTTCCATTCACACTTAGGACCTACATGTTTTTATTATCATTGTGAGATTTAAATGGTTAATTGTTCGCAACTTAAAATTTTTTTATTTCTTTATTTTTTTATAATTGTCACAATTTAAATCGTCACACTATAACGTATCAAACGTAGCAAGGTTACCAAACTACGTTACGACAGAAATGGTAAGACGTATAGTGTAATGCTTTATTAACAGAGTTCACCAGCCGTCTACTGGATACTTTCGTGTGATCATAATTTCAAGTATGCAGAACTCGGTTACTATTTGGAACTAAGTACATTCGCTATTATTACATACATCGAAGTAGCCTACATATATTTCAATATTAGTTAATTTTCCATTTGAGGGAAAAATAAAAAAAATATAAAATTTCTCTATTGTTTCCCTAGTAATATAACAATTTATAGAGCACACAATCATACAGTAAGCACAAAAAGCTTAAAATATTTAGATTCAGGTTACAATTCGTTTTAGTCTGACACGTTGCTCGATTTTCACAAATTGTTTAAAACTTTTGATCTCTTTTTCGGTCCTTGGTGTCATCATGGAAACCATATATGATATTACTTGAAATATAAAGATCATCAAGAAATATAAATATACAGATATTTCTTTATAACTTATCATACATTTTGACTTGATCCTTAACTTTGATCCCTTTCTACATATGCTGCTGGATGGAACAAAGTGTAACTCTACTAGAACCAAGCCAAGTATGATTTATTGTCGCAATAATACTCCGCTTCCTATCTACATATACATAAAAGCCAAATTCGAGACTGCAAGATTGAGATTTTGTGATCAGTTAGTCAGTGGTATTTGGATTTTGTTAGGAGTTGATTTTTTCAAGAAGGTTTGTTGATAAGTACCTAGATTCTAAGCGGAGACTCCGTGTAAAATTCCAAATTTCAAATTTACAGGGCTTGTGAATTTAGATATATTGTGATAATTCTGTCAGTAGCATTTGGCTTTTATGTACATGTAGATAGGAAACAGAGCATTAATGCAACAAGAAATTCTACTTGGCTTAGCTCTAGTAATGTTACATCTTGATCCATTGAGCAGCATACAAAGCCATAAGACAGCAGTCCTGTCATGTCACCATCTGCGAAGGGCTGATAACAATTCCGGAGTAATTAATTAATCGACTTCTCTACAGTAAAAGACCGGATGGATTTAATAGACGACGACAAAGGCATGTTAAAGATAAAAGATTAGGTATTACGAGTAGGTTAAAAGTTGCAACCTGGAATGTTCGAGAACTTGAAGAAAAGAAGTAGAATTAAAAACGTTTTTGAAGAGAGAAAATAGATTTTGCTGTAGTAACAGAAACTAAGAAAAAATTAAGGGTTTTAAAGATTTAAATTATTACACTCTGCTTTATAATGGTGTACCACAGTTCAGACGAGCAAGCGGTGAGGTAGCAATATTGGTGGCAAATAAATGGAATTCTAGAATAGATCATTATACATTTATAAATGAAAGAATCATTGTGTTAAGGTTAAAAATGAGTATTCTTCATATTGTTTGAATTAGCAGCCATCCTTACTATTTCTTTTATGAAATTGCTAAACTGCTACAATTTTTGTTCAGACAAACCTTTTCGTCATCTCTGACATCATCAGGTCTTAAACAACTGACCTGATGATGTCAGAGATGACGAAAAGCTTTGTCTGAACAAAAATTGTAGCAGTTTAGCAATTTCATAAAAGAAATAGTAAAAATGAGTAGATGACATGTGAGATTAATTGGTGGTTACGCCGCCAGAAGAGGGAAAAATGAGGAAATAAAAGTTTTCTGTGAAGAAATTTAAAAACTATTTGAGAAAATATACAGAAATGATCATGTTATGGTTTGTAGCGATTTTAATGCAAGAGTGGGAAATTTAACAGTTTCAAATAATTGGTAAATTTGGTGAACAAGTATTAAATAACAATGGATCAGAACTGACGTAATTTGCAATTTACATTTATTTAAAAATTAGAAATACCTTTTTACGAAGCGGAATGTAAATAAACATACATGGTGTGCCAGAGGATTGAAGTCTATTATAGATTAAGTTTTTATAAATAAAAAACTGAAATGACATTAGCAGGATGTACATGTTTATAGTGAATGTGACATTAGCTCAGACCATTACTTGGTGTTGGCAACAAATACTCTTTGGAAAAAGTGGAAGAACACTAAGGTACAAAAAAGAACAATACATGAAGAAGTTTATAAAATATATCTTTTGGGAGAAAATAGTGTGCAAAATTTATATCAGCAGAGATTACAACAGTATCTTTTGGATTCGTCAACAGAAAATGATGTAGAGAGAGAATGGCAGAATACAAAACGTTGGGTTTGCAACGTATAGAAACAAGGAACTGCGCAAAGCGGATCGTAACAAAGTCCCACCAAGGGATAGATTCGTAAGAGAAATAGAACATGATGTAAATGTTAGGCGAATGTTTCCATACAAAATGTTGAAACATTTGACTCAATCTGAAAAAGATATGGCAAGAATAAGTGTAATAGGTAATGACAGGTAGATAGAACACTATAGACAGCTGTAGTTTCAGGAAGGCGAGCAGGCTTCGTAGGTGAATGACGAGATTTGGGAAGTTAAAGGTATTGATCTGATAACAGTGCATGAACTGGTGAAAGCTCTCAAGGAGAAAAAACTGGAAAGGCAACAGGTCCTGATGGCATCAATGTAGAATTTTTCAAATACGTGGGACACTCTTGCGTTGTAGACTACTGCATTTATTAAATAAATGTTTGGAAACTAGTCAGGTTTCCCAAGTCAAGTTCCTGAATCATGAAAAACAACGGAGTTTAGTTCCTTGTTTAAGGAAGGGGATCGTTGTGAATGTAAAAATTATAGGGCGATAAGAATGCTGAATGTTGGGTATAAAATATATGTTAGGATTTTAAATAAGCGGCTTAAGATAGTAACTGAAGCTGTTGCGTCTTAGACGCTCTCGATGAAATCTTAAGTTGGTCTTAGAACGCTAGTTGTTGAGGTAGCTGGTGTGAAATGAAATTACGAAGTGGACGGTATATGTTTTTTGAGCTAAATTGTTTATTGAAAATTAATAAGAAATAGTTGCTGGCGCGTGCAGTTTAGCGCGGCATAAATGTCTGATAATTGAGATAGAAATTAAATACTGAAGGACATAATCGTGCGTAAAATGGCTTGGATAGCCTAAGTAACTATCGCATGTTGATCATGCTAGAATTTAGAAATAATGAAGATAATGTAGCCGCGGCTGGCGAACTGAGGCGAAGTGCCCGCTCGGAGTCTTGCAAGTAACTAAACTAATTTTGACTGCTGCTAGCCTGTATCAAACCGGCAGCAGATAGCGAGGAGGAAAAATGACGTCACTGCACGCGACTGCAATGCGGTATTTTACAGTACAAAGTTTACATAAGTACAAAGTTTAACCATACTGCCCGCACAAAATCGGGCGATTTTGCAACTTAGGCCATTGTGTGAATAGTACATAGTAATTGACATTACATGACACCAAAATTCAATAATAAATAACAAATGTTAATACAATAACAAAGACATAATAATTGACATGCATAACAATCAAGCAATGACCCACAGGAAGTTAATAGTACATAACAATGTAAAGCATGTGATCGCCCGGGGAATTTCCCGGGCGTGAAGCACGATAATGCGATAAAGTTCACATTACTGGTACGTGTCGCATGCATGCTCATGCGATTAGTCTAAGGCCACCGGAAGTGGACATAATTTATGAATGGGTCGACGTAGGATACCATTTGCGGTGCGAAATCCGCGACGCGCACTATTGAATCCTGACCCGAATAGACATTCATGACTACCCCGCTTTTCCACAGCAGTGGGGGGGGGGAATTGCCTTCTAGAATAAGGACGAGTAGTCCGGGAGTCAAATTTTTTGACGGGATGCGCCATTTGTTGCGTTGTTGTAACTGGTGCAAATAATCTTTCGACCACCTGTTCCATATAGACTGGGTGAATCTCTGGAGCAGTTGGCATCTGCCCAGACGACCAATATTGACTTTGAAATAGTCAGGTTCCGGGAGTGCAGTGAGCGGAGAACCAACCAGGAAGTGCGCTCGAGTTAAAGGTTCGGGGTCTCTAGAGTCATTTGAGATGGCGAACAATGGGCGTGAGTTAAGGCAGGACTCTATTTGAGTTAGGATAGTGTAATACTTCTCAAACGTAAGAATGGTTCCGCCGACAACGCGCCGCAAATGAAACTTGACGCTCTTGACTCCGCTTTTCCACAGGCCACCGAAATGAGGTGCTGAGGGGGGATAAAGGATCATTTGATGCCTTGGGCACTGGTAAATCCTGGGTGGTCTGTTCAAATCCGTTAGATTGAAAAAGTTTGTATAATTCGTGAAGTGTACTACTAGCACGACGAAAATTTGTGCCATTGTCGGAGAATATCTGATCGGAGATACCTCTACGAGCTACAAACCGTTTTAAGGCTGCTATAAAGGCGTCTGATGTAAGATCTGAGACTAGTTCCAGGTGAATGGCCTTAGTGGCCATGCATATAAATGAAGCAACATAAGCCTTTGACGTCGATTTGGAACGCTGCCCACCATGACGCATAAATACGGGACCGGCATAGTCAACTGCAGATTGAGAAAATGGCTTAGCATGCGTAACCCGGGAAGGGGGCAATTGTCCTAATAATTGGCTTGCGCCCCTGGTACGGAATCGAAAACAAGTGATACATTTGTGTATTTCTGACCGTATATAAGATTTATCATTAATTTTCCAATATTTCTGCCGTAGAGAATACTGAGTCAATTGTACACCAGCGTGTAGTAAACGAAGATGCTCGGTTTCTATGATTAATTTGCTGAGATGAGAATGCGGGTGGAGTATGATTTGGTGTCATAGGTAAGCTAGGAGTGCTGAAGACGTCCGCCCACCCGTAATATACCTGTCTTGTCCAGAAAGGGGTTAAGTGAAAGAATTTACTATTATTAGGGATGCAGCGTTGTGCCTCAAGTTCCTTGATTTCGATGCTAAAGTGCGATTTCTTGGACTGGCGAATAAAAACCAAAAGTGTACCATGTAACTCATGGAAAGTTAAAAAGGAAGTTTCCCTATCAGCTATGGGGAGCCTAGAGTTCCAAATGAATCGACGGCAGTACGAAAATACACGAAGGAGGTTCGAAAGCGGAGAGTAGTTTTCAAAATAACTAGACGTAGATGAAGCGACAATCAATGAGGTTTGCACCTGCTTACGTTGTTCGTGCTCAAGATCGGTATGAGTGCAGGGAAAATGGGCATCGAAGGCACTGGTGGGCCACGATGATGACTCATGGGACAACCAGGATGGACCATACCACCATTGTGGGTGACCGTGTAAAACCCGAGGGAGACAACCACGCGATAGGTGTCGGCAGGGTTGTCCAGTGACGAGACATGATGCCAAGTACCCCTTGCAGTGAAACGCTGTATTTCCGCAACACGGTTGGCGACATGTACCTTCCATCTGGAAGACTGCTGGTGAATCCAATGTAAGGCGATCATCGAGTCAGAGTAAAAATATAAGTCGTCAAATTTGTAACTCACAGCGTTTATAACCTTGGAAGCCAACTGAGCCAACAAGAGACAGGCGCAAAGTTCAAGTCTGGGTAATGTTATCTGCTTCAAGGGAGCGACTCTAGAATTGTAGCACAGCAAGTTTGATGAGATGCTGCGGTTTGAATACACCGTAAGCACATAAATACAACATGCGTAACCATTTATTGACGCGTCGGCAAACCCATGGAGCTGGAATGAAATGATTTGTGAATTATTTATACTCTTTACAGACCTTGGAATTTTAAAGTAAGTGTCTGAAATCAGCTGAGAATAAAGCTCTACCCACTGATTAGATAATGACTTGACATGTCTTTGGACACTATATACGAAACTATCTTCGTCAATGTCCCATTGAAATCCCAAAGTACGTACAGTTTAATTTATGCTAAAGTCGAGGGAAGAATTGGCGTGTGAAGCTATAATGGTTTGATCATTGGAAAACCATTTGTGCAAGGTAAAACCGTATTGGCTTAATAAATCTGTAATGTCGGATTTCATTTTAGATAGGATGTGCGGGTCATCTGAACCGGTCATGAGATCGTCCACATAAAAATCGTCTGCGATGGCTGAACAAGCTATAGGATGTTTAGTTTTGTTTTCCTGGGCTATTTGTGCCAGACATCTTGTGGCAAGAAATGACGCACTTGCAGTCCCATATGTGACTGTCCTCAAGGCGTAATGTTGAAGTTCCCTATGGGGGGCGTCGCGCCAGACATTTCGTTGCAAATTAGAATCCTTGGGATTAACTAAAATTTGACGGTACATCTTCTCATTGTCCGAAATGAGGACATATCGGTGAGTGCGAAACCGAGACATAATCGAAAAAAGATCCTGCTGGACCGTGGGACCAACCATCAATGTGTCGTTCAAGGACAAATTATTTGTCGTTTTGGCAGAGCCGTCGAAAACAACTCGCAATTTGGTAGTTATACTAGAGCCTTTAAAAACTGAGTGGTGCGGCAAGTAAAAGGTGTCTGACTGGTTAACTGACAAATCGTAAGCATCAAGCAAAGACATGTGCCCAAGAGTTAAATATTCATGTATGAATGTGCTTTAGTCTTTATGAAGGGCAGGGTTCTGCTTCAACTTGAGTTCCAGTGATTGAAATCTGCGAATAGCTCCGTGAAGAGAATCGCCCAAATGAGAATTGTATGACCTGCGAGGTAGGGATACCACAAATCTACCATCACTATTGCGGAAAGTATTGGATACAAAATGACTTCCGCATTCCGAGTCCTCAACGGAGGGCGCACGAACAGGAACGTCCTCTAAATTCCAGAAGTCCTTTAGTTGCGAGGAAATAGCATTATTATCTTCACATGCTAAGAATGATGAGACAGGTTTTGTCATGTCGACATTAAAGGGCAAGTTGCCCGCGAGAATAAATCCCAATTTTGTCTCCTGTATTATGGGAAAATGTGGGCTACGGATGAATTTGACAGGTTCAATTAATTGCAAATAATACTGGGCACCACGCAATATGTCGATTTGCGAAGAAAAGTTCAGTTGCGGGTCAGCTAGGAATACGCCGTTTGGCAAATTTTGGGATGAGATATCAAATGATTCCGCAGGAAGATTATTCGTGATACTGGGAAGCACAGCGCAATGTACGTTCAAACTAAAATTCTTATAACGAGAATGCAACCTTACCCTAGTAGTGAAATCAGCTTGAGATAACGAATTGTTTATACCGGTGATGGGTAATTGAGTTTTAGTTAGTTTTAGACCCATGCGACGTGCGAAACTCATGGTGCAGAAGTTAGCTTGCGATCCTGAGTCTAATAAAATCCTTACTGGGTGCTTACTTCCGGCATGGTCAGTTGTCATGCAGAGAGCGGTGGATAATAAAATAGATTTGTTTGTTTGCAGTTCCAGTGAAAATTGATTGTTGCCTCTACCCGAGGGGTTATTACCTGACATGTGGATCATTGTGTGGTGGCGTTTAGCACATGTCCTAGAAGCAAATTTGGAAGGACAGTACGCGAGATCATGGCCTGGACGTATGCAATTTAAGCAGAGTTTACGTTTAATTAAAATATTTTTTCGTTCCAGGGGAGATATAGCCACGAATTGTGGGAATTCAGATAGGCGGTGGCTACCTCTGCACAGCTGACAGATGTTGTTGCTGATATAAGAATGGAATGTCGACCTAGTAATATCAACCGGTTTAATAGCTTTGCGTTAGGGAGCCTTATCGCTAACGTGTATTTTGCTTACTGAGCTGGTCGCGCCGCCGACGTTTTGCAATAATTGTCTTCTACTATTTAAAAATTTAATAAAGTTATTGAAATTAGGAAATCGCTCGTCGGACAGGCTTTCCTTCCAGAGCCGGCATGTCTGGATATCAAGTTTTTGCGTTGAACAAAAATGATTTCAAAAGTATTTACCGGTAAATTCAGTGAATTTAAAGCATTTATATTCGCGGTGATTCCGTCAATGAATTTGGAGATGCCAACCATGGACTCCTGCTGAATGGACTTCATGGCCAGGACATTCCCTATATGATAGGCTGAGACAATTATTTTGCTGTCATACCTGGCCCTTAATAGATCAATGGCTACCGCATAATTGCCATGGGTTGTTGGGAGAGATTTTATTACATTTAAAGCTTCGTCTTTTAATGAAGGGTGTAAATAGTGTAATTTCTGACTGTCCGTCAGGTCAGTTCTGACGTGTACCAGTTCCAAAAACATATTATAATAATGCTGCCAATCAATAATGCTGCCTGAGAAGCAGGGCAATTTAATTGGCTCTAACTGTATAGGGGAGGTTTTAATTGGTGTGACCTCAGCTTGAATCAATGATTTTTTGTTCACCCCCTCTACTTGCTCTAATAAATGGTGTAACTTGCACTCAATATTACACAGATCATCCTCTGTTTGAACTCTGTCACTGACTGATGTGAAATCGGAATCATGAGCCTCAATTTGAGTCTGAATGTCATCATACTTCGCGGACAATTCCATCAAATGGCGGAGTTTAATTTTTAAGGCATGGTGATCGCTTATGTCCGGATCGAAATTGTCAGCGAAGGTATTCACACGGGATATAGAAGCCTTAATTGTACCCCGTTTTTTAATTAACGCCTTCACATCAGCCATGACTAAATGCAAATGTGATTCGAAAACGATAGTTAAATATAGAGCAGGTGAACAATTGTTTTAATTTGAATAATTTACTAAATCCTGATATGATGCGGGAGCCAGTGATCGGTGTGCAACTTAATATATTAATTACTATAATAGGTAATTAATTTCTTAAAAAATAGTTATGGAATTTATTGAAAATATGAATCATTCAAAGTGTCAATATACATATAGCCTTATCACATCACTTAAATTTCTGAATGTATTATAGTACAGATGCGTAAATGAAAATTTAGGTAAAAAATACAAGTTTATGGCCACTTGACACTAATATCCGTTTATGTAAAAATCATTAATGATGTTACATTAAATGTTATTAAATCTGTGCTAAAATATTACTGACTTTGCTGTACGTATCAATTATTATGAAAAATTATAAAAAATTAAAGTTTATAGTCAAGTGGATTGTGAATCCCGGCGTGTTCAAGCTGGCTTCGATCCCGTTGTATCAGTGGTGATCCTGTTCGGCAATCCTTAGAAGTTGGCGCAACTCTTGTTTCTGCTGGTCGGGTGACGCTTGAAGTTGTAGATCTCCGTATAATTTTAAAGTTCTGGAATTTCGCTGCTGTACGACAAATGATGATGTCTTGTAGTGTCTTGTTGTCTCAGAGTTGATGCTCTGCAGAATCTTGCAATGTGAAGTATGAAGTTTTTTAGGACAATGAAGGCGTGCAACGGCCAGCAATCTAACGCTTGAAAGTATTCGGGCTTGAACCAAACGTTGTTTGGGCCCATTAAATGAAATATATCTGAAATCTTAGTCCGAATCACGATTCGGATCCGGCCGTGGTGGACCAAATGCGGCCCGTAGAAACAAAATGTTGCGTCTTAGACGCTCTCGATGAAATCTTAAGTTGGTCTTAGAACGCTAGTTGTTGAGGTAGCTGGTGTGAAATGAAATAACGAAGTGGACTCTATATGTTTTTGAGCTAAATTATTTATTGAAAATTAATAAGAAATAGTTGCTGGCGCGTGCAGTTTAGCGCGGCATTAATGCCTGATAATTGAGATAGAAATTAAATACTGAAGGACATAATCGTGCGTAAAATGGCTTGGATAGCCTAAGTAACTATCGCATGTTGATCATGCTAGAATTTAGAAATAATGAAGATAATGTAGCCGCGGCTGGCGAACTGAGGCGAAGTGCCCGCTCGGAGTTTTGCAAGTAACTAAACTAATTTTGACTGCTGCTAGCCTGTATCAAACCGGCAGCAGATAGCGGGAGAAAAAATGACGTCACTGCACGCGACTGCAATGCTGTATTTTACAGTACAAAGTTTACATAAGTACAAAGTTTAACCAGAAGCTTTGATAGGAGAAGAGCAAAATGGGTTTAGGATTGGACGTTCAACAATAGATAATGTATTTACCTTGCAATAGATATTTGAGGAAAGGAGAGAATTTAACCTCTAGGCCTATGTTGCATTTATTGATTTTGAGAAAGCGTTTGATCGTGTAAACACGAATAAATTGTGATCTATTACAGAATGTCGCGGCTAACCACAACATTTGATAAATTTGATTAGAAGCCAATATTGCAACTCTAAAATAATAGTAAATACTGAGAAGACAAAAACTGAAGAAATTTTAGTAAATAAAGGTGCAGCGCGTTTGATCGAGTAAACAGTTTTGGAACAGATCTCTGACTTCAGTTACCTGGGTTTAGCTATCACTATTTTTAATGGCACAGGTGGACATATCACTACAAAAATGTCGAAATCTTAGATGTTGTGTGGCGTCATACATTTGAGGAAAAAGACAAGAAAGGAGACAAGGCTTAAAATTTATAAAACAATGGCAGTGCCTATTTTACTATATGGATGTGAAATATGAGTTTATATAAAGAAGATTGAAAACCAGACTCAGACTTTCAAAATGAAGTTTCTGTGAGGAACAAAGGGTTTTACGAGACGTGCCCGTTTACGCAATGAGGATATTAGAGAAGAGCTAAAGGTATTCTTTATAAATGATAAAATCCAGACATATCGCAGGGAACGGTTACAGCATCTGGACAGAATCGAGGATGGACGACTACCTAAAGCTGCGTTTAGATATAGACCCTTATTTACAAGAGAAGTAGGAAGACCGAAAGTGAGATGGAGAGACACTCTGTGAAGTCCAAATAGGGAAATGCCTACTACGTTAGGTGCAGAAGAAGAAGAAGTGTATTTTTATTTTCATTACCTGCTTAAATTGACAGAATCGTAGAAAATGGATTTGTATTATTCCTAGGCATAAAAAAACCTGTATGTATGTACTTTATAGTTAAAATTAAGATTCTTCTAATTTAGAATTGATCTTTTACATACTTTGAATAATTTGTAAATGTTCTAAGAATTCCGGTCCATAAGTTGTAAGCTAAAATTATATTATAACTCTAATATTTCATTTGTTTATATTTAAAATATACTGAATTTTGTGTATACTGCTTTATATTATATGTATTCATGTGCATAGATTATATTATGTGTATTCATTCTATTATAGATCTGCTGAGTACGTAAGTCAAAAATCGTTTGAAAATAGTTGTTTAAATAATTTACACCTAGTAGTTGGTATAAAGAATATTGAAAACATCCTGTGAAAACATACTGTCTTTAAAGGAAATTGTAGTAGTAGTAGTAGTAGTAGTAGCAGTAGTAGTAGTAGTAGTAGTAGTAGTAGTAGTAGTAGTAGTAGTAGTAGTAGTAGTAGTAGTAGTAGTAGTAGTAGCAGCAGCAGCAGCAACAGCAGCAGCAGCAGCAGCAGCAGCAGCAGCAGCAGCATACTGGAGGTCAGAGAATCATGAGGTGGGCTGAAAAGCAATAGAAAATGAAAAGAAAAATTTTAATGTATAGAAAGAAGAAAAACTGTACTTACAAGTCCGTGATTTTCAACAGCTAACTGCACAGGCAACAACATTTTACTTTAAACGTGAATTAATTATCTATCATGCGTGTTTGCAAACAATTAAACGTGTGGAAATGGAAGCAAATAATTAATCATTAGTATGGACCAGATAATGATTCGTATTTAGTCAAATCTATTTAAAAGTAGTTTGTTGTTTTAAAAATTTCCTGTTCTACCAAGGCAAACAAAATATATTGTCACCTTGCCATAGTACACGTATTGAAGGTAACTTAAGATTCTTTATGTATTTTATATAATTCTAGCTAATAACAGGTACATGTGTGTCAGTGTAATTCTTAAGATGCCCTTGTAGAAGTTGGTAAAGATAATAATATTTTTTGTCGTAACGTGTGACACAAAATTTTAAATAAACAAAACCGTTTTGAACTGGAAATCAATAAAATTTGTATTCCTGTGTCTCCTTTAAAGCTTGTGGTTTATGCCTTACTAACGAATATTATTTTAAAATTGAAAATCGTTTATTTTAACACAGCACATTGTGTAAGAGAGTGTCATTTGCGTATTGCAAGCCAATATCATATTTAAAACCTGTAAAACAATTTTAATTCTTTAAGTGTACTTCTCAGAATATGTATGTATCTATTTTTCAGAGTATGTAAATTCATATGTACGTTTTTGAGTAAAAAGAAACAAGATTAAAGACATATACCTCATGGGATGTTATTTGAATGCAAGAACAAATACATTAACACATACAGGCGACACATTACGTAGCAATATTTTGTTTTAAATTTACCAAATTGCACCTTTGTAAATGGTCTTTTAAAATTCCCGACACGTTAGAACAATAAATTTCACTGCACAAGAACACATTGCTTTATGTCAAGAGTTCAGTACATGGCTTTAAAACCAAGATCTGTTCGTTCTTTCTTAGGAAATGAAACAAAAGACTTTTTATTATTGTTTTGCATATTATAGAGCACTGAATATTTATAAATAATATAAGAAAATCATTATTATATCTATTGTTTCCTCCTTACCATATTTACCTATATTATGCACTTTACATGTAATTTTCGACATCTATAGCCACATGTTACACCCGAAATACTTTTATTTAATTTTTGACTTAAGTTTTTTGTGACGTCACACGTATAATTCATGATTTTGTTATAATTTATGTTGACGTAGTGGACGAGCACAATTACGTCATCCTATATTAATTTTAGGTTGTGAACAACATAAGATATTCTATTTGCAAAGTCACAAATTATTCACACATCCTATACAGAGGTTTAATTATTATGACTAAAATATTTTGTTATGATAGACATTTTGTTATATCTATGTTTAATGTTCAAATAATATCGATAATAAAGTTTTCTTGTAGTTTGTAAAGATTTCAAAAGACAGAACGTGTTTATTTTATCCAGATTTTGATAAACACAATTAAAACAGCATATATAATTATAGATCACGTTTAATCCATCATGAACAAAAAACGAATCTGTAATCACTAATTTAATTCAACACACACTATGTACAATCTATTACATGTAAACCTTTGGAACAAGAATTTTGCAAGTGTAAAATTAAACAAAAATATTTAAGGGCTCAACATTTATTCTTCAAACGCTGGCAACAGCAGCTTTTCTGTAGAACGTTTGTTACAAAGCGCTATCACTCTGGTTTTACGCTATTTTTCGTACCATTTATTTCACAACACAGAAAAAGAAAAACATGTTACATAAAAAGTGGCCTGCTTAGATTTAATATTGCTCCTTATAATCCATCCCTAATCGGTTTGTTTCATTCCTTCAACATGGCTGTGACGTAAGGTAATTTTTATAATTAGATTTAAAAAACATACATTTGTAAATTTAGTGTTTTGTTGACGATTAAAATTTTAAAAGACAGAGATTATAAAAATACATACCTTAAATAGTAATCATTGACACTCTAATTGATTAGCTTGAAATTACACAATGAAAGTATAATAACTTGTTTTCTCTGTTGTTTGATGAGGTATTATTGGTTATCAGTTAATGCCAACATTTATTTTCAATATCACATTACGCCAAGTATATACAAACTATTTTACAAAGTCAGTTGCTAATCCTTGGAAAAATGTACAAATATTATTTTAACTTGACGGAATTGATGGAATACCTCCGCACCCTTTGTATAAAGTCAGACAGCTGAATTACCCAAAACGTTGGATGAACTGAATAAGATCAAACAACAGGTACATTACACAAAATCTCTTCGAATAGGTGTACTGTCTTTAGCGGTACACAAATAATGTAGTTTACATAAAAATATTAAGTAAAAGAAAATTTTAAAATGATTTCTTATGGCCTTTGACATTCTTAAGACTATCATAACACTACTTGGCTAATGGGATCCTTTGATCCTTTACACTATACTAAATGTTGTACAAACAATAAAGCAGGCCATTTAAAATTGCGAGATTATGTAAATTAAATCTTTGCTGTAAAGTTACACAATGATCACTGCTTTTAGATTTACGAATAGCATGACAACCAGATCTTTTCATTCATTCTTTGTTCTCATTAGTTAATAATAGAAATGATTCTTAAAACGTTTATTTATTTACTGTTACATTTCATTGCATTAATTACACAAAACTAAATAGTTTCACATTTTTTCATTAGATAAGTTTTTATTTTTAAATGTTGCTTTAACCTAAAATCTTAAAAAAGTGTTTTTATACTATCAAGGATACAGCCTTGTGAGATAAACTCTTCAATACACATCACAATTAAAACCACAAAGCCTCGCAAAACCGGAAATGTTGTAGCGGTAATAAGCAACGTTACCAAATTTAGGTAAAAGTATGGAAAACAACCATAATTTGAAATTAAACCTTTACCGACTTATTTTTGTATGAACTTTTTCCGATACTTTAATCTTCATTTCCGAAATATGTTCGTTTTCTAAAGGGAAACTCTGTATCTTGTTACAAAATCCAAAAGTATATGATTTTGTTTAAATATAAATACAAGAGAGTCTGTTACTTGAAACAACTTACTACAAGATTGAGAGATTTCAGTTCAATTCCTACTTTCTATTCTGATTTTTAAGTGTATGAATTAATACTTTATTTGTTATGATCCAGCTTAGTCATGATTATATCTTAGTCAGCTTATATGCTTAGTCATATCACTTAATGTAAACAGTTTCCCACACTTACACGTTTCTTCAGTTCTGTATATTCGGTCAGACAAAATTGGATATGGTGTTCACTTTCTGTTATTCTGAAATCGCTTCCAGTTTTTGACGGCCCAGTCAAATAAATGTACATATGTCATGTTACACTTACAATTGTAGAATAAATAACTAAATGCCACTGTATATTTTTGTCATTTTATTTAATTAAGAGAATGGCTTTTCTATTTTCAGTAAAAAATTAATGTTTTAATTTCAAATGTCACAGAATATGTATTATCTTTCTGAAAACTTGTGAATAATAGTTTAAGGTAGGCCTATTAGTAACGATTTCATTTTATTAATTTAAATTTTTATTTTAAACAAATATTCGATGTAATTATATATATATATATATATTATACTGCAATATAATATATATATATATATTATACTGCAATATAATATATATATATATTATACTGCAATATAATATATATATATATATATATATATATATATTGTATAGTGTGAATTCTGGGCTTTTAATATTTAGACAAAGTGGAAAGGAAATGAAAGGCACGTTTAAACGTTTCTTATTTTAGTTTGCTGCTCCTATGACACTTGGATATTAGAACAAAAATGTAGCTATACATCAAATTATTTTAGATTGATTTTTTTTGTAAAAGACATAGTTTTATGGTTTAGGCTACATTCTTTTCTGTTACTTAAAAGTAGCAGCTTTAAATGAAGTTACTTTAGTACCTTTGTGGTTATAATTGTATAAAGGTAAAGTTAAGTTTCAGAGAGGTAAGTTAATTTACAACCTAGCACGCGCTGCAATACTCTAATGTCGTAACACTGTAATATTTGGTTTACATAACTTTTAATTAAATAAGATAAACTAAAATTAATTGAAGCAACTGAAGAACGCCGTGGTCTTCCGCAGGGTAACTAATGTTATGCCCTGCTTGTTAGCCTGTTTTCGCAATCCCTCGGTAATAATATTTTACTATTCGGTACAATAGCTCTAAAACGTAGTTACACACATATAGTTACACAGTATCCATTTTATTAATGTATATATTAATATCAAATAAATACACGTGATTTAATCTAAAACTCTGCATAACATCGATATCAAGTGAATCGCCGTTCCTGCTCTTTTCCTGAAATAAATTGAACAAGAGGGATTAGTATAATTCTAGGTCTTGAACGTATCTTATTTTGCACAAAAAACCGAGTTTATGAAAGAAAAATAATATTAAATTTTGTTGTTAAATTTCTGATAACAAAAGAAAATACTGTATATTCATTAAGTTCTCTTGAGAGACGATGATAAAACCGTTAAAATGGTATAGGAATTAAATAATTACTTGTAAACTAAAATTCTGTATAGTCAAAATGAGTTAGAGTTAATTATAACTCTAGTATTCGATAGTTGATTGCGACTACTGTAAGTTTCAACAAAATTAAAGTTTAATATAGCTGTGTGGTAAATCGCAGATATTTATTTATAACTCACATACTTGAATGTGTCACAGCATCTGAAAATTTTACTATTGAAATTAATTACTTATTAATTTGGTATGGCTTAAGGTGATCTGGTACACAACACTAAGTTACGACTGGTGTCGTTGTAACATTTTAAGGTAAACGATGATTTCCATGTCAAATTCTATTCATATGAGCGCAAATGCATCCGTCAAAATAAAATATTTTTAAAATCTAATAATTATAACATGATATTATAATATTATGTAATATGCAATAATTATTATATATTAATAGTATAAAATTATCTATTATATATTGTCACAGGACAAATGGCGCCAATCGTACACACTATCGTTTTTGTGGTCCTTAAAAGGACCGTTTGTCGAGGACGCTACATCATTTGCATACGCCGCCCGAGCCGCGCTGTGATGTTCGGTGGCTGCGTCCGCTGTTCCGGGCGTACTGCTGTCCTCTTCTTTCAGCAGCGGTATGTTGAGCCCGCTGCTGTCCCAGTCGATTTCCATCACTCCTTCCATTCTTCTGGCTGGCTTCAAGGCGTCTGATGGAGTGCGCCAAAATTCGCTCTGGGCTGTGCGGTTGTGCGTCGCAGAGACGAACCGCTCGGGATCTGAGTTCCGAGCTACCTTCTGGAGCTCCTGCCTCGTGGCCCTGCCCAAATAGGGCGTGTGCTCTATAGCAGGCCGATTCTCGGCTGTTGTGCTAGCCTACACTAGCGCAGTATACACCGGGGGCGTTTCCACGAATCACCTGGACGTATACGGTACCTTCCCAGCCCAGTCACTAGAGGATTGTCTGGGAACCTCGCCGCACGTGCATAAAATTTGCGTGCAAGCCGCCTGAATGTGTCGTCTAAGGAAGGAGCGGACTCCAAGTCCTCTCCTTAGAAGGCGAGATGAAAAGCTTCGGGGGACTTTGGCCGCTAGCCGAAGATTCCTGTCGAGGACGCTCTGCAACTTCTTTTTATGCATTGCGGCGAGGTAACCCCAGACCGGACACGCGTAGGTAATGACCGGCAGCAGATACGCGCCGACGATCATCCTGCCCAATTTCCTGGTCATGGCTGAGCTGATCAGGAGTGGAAACAGTGCGCACAGACGAGCGTATGCTGGCTTAAGAACTGACTGTGCGTTGGTACGCCAGGTGAGCCGACGGTCGAGGTGTAATCCGAGGTACTTGACCTCTTTGGACCAGCGCAAGTACGTTCTGCCGATACGTAACTGCCTAACAGGGTTCTTCCGTCGCTTGGAGAATTCGACGGCTACACTCTTGGTAGCGTTGAGTTGCTCTCTCCAATTCTCAGTCCAGTCCACAAGCGTGTCGAGCTGGCGCTGCAGTCGTAGGACGGCCCTTTCCACATGACGATCGGCCGTAAATACGGCCGTGTCGTCCGCAAAGAGGGCCATTTGGGCTCCAGGCTGTCTCGGCACGTCGTTGACGTAGATCGAGAACAGAAGGGGGCCTAGAACATGAACTTGAGGGACGCCGGCTGTGATTCGTCTCTCGGAAGAGACTGAATCTCCAACTCTCACGCAGAAGGTCCTCTCCGTCAGAAAGCTAGCAACCAGATGGAGGTAGCAGTCCGGGAGCTGGACTTCCCTAAGCTTGAATAATAGGCCATCATGCCATACGCTGTCGAAGGCTTACTCAACATCTAAGAAACAGCCAACGGTCCGTTCTCCCCGACACCCGTCTTCCGTGACGCTTTCCACCATTCTCATCAGTTGATGAGTGGTCGAATGCTCCACACGAAAGGCGAACTGTTCGGGGACCATCACGTCAAAGTTGGTTAGATGTTCTCGTACACGACGCTGCACGAGGCGCTCAAAAACCTTGGACGTAGCGGAGAGTAGGCTGATAGGCCGGAGGTTTTCAGAGCGGGTGGTATCCTTTCCCTGCTTCGGGATCACGATGACCGTCGCCTTTCGCCATTTCTTGGGAAAGTAGGCCAGTCTGAGACACGCGTTGAACAAATCAGTCAAGAATTGAACTCCAGGCTCGGGAAGAAGTCGTAGAGCGGTGTTCGTAACACCGTCCGGGCCTGGAGCTTTTCTTGGCTGAAGTTCAGCGAGCCGATCTGAGACCTCTTCCAAAGAGATGGATTCGGGCTCCGCCGTGATCGGAAGAGACAGAAAGTCTTTCACAGCCATCTCGACTTGTTGGGAGCGAACTGTCGCTCGAAACACAAGCCCAAGTACTCGGCCTTCTCCTCCGGGCGACCCAGGAGTCGTCCGAACGGACCAACAATGGCGGGGAGTGGAGGTCGTCGCCTCCGTCCCGTCAATGCGGTAGGTATTCTGTACGGGTGACTTTGCGGGTCCACATTCCCCGTTCGGGCCACAGCGAGTTCCCAACAGCTACGTCGGAACGCCTTCAGACTGCCACGCAGTCTTCCGGTGAGCCGATTGTATGCTGCCTTGTCGGCTGGATCACGGGTCCTCTGCCAACGTTTCCGGAAGTAATTCCTCTCGCGAGCGAGAAGAGAGACTTCCTCAGGGATGCGTTGGTAGTCAGGCGTGAAACCAGCTCGCGTACGTGAAAACACGCCTATAACCGAGATGATTGCCTCTTCGATTCCCGCTACTGCTTCGTCTAGGAGGCGAACGGAATCGAGTGGGGCCGCTGGCGGCAATCGACGGCACAAGGCCGGGCCGTAGCGATGCCAATCGATAACCTTCTTCTGGTCAGAACGTGCATAGGCGTGCTGGGTAGCGACGTGGACCAAGATAGGGTTGTGGTCGGATGTCAACTCCGTAAGTGAGAATATCTCGACCGGACAGACAACTCCTTGGGACACCGCGATATCCAGAACATCGGGAGCCGCGTTAGGCAGTGTCGGAAAGAACGTGGGTTGCGCTGGACCAAATACAATCGCGTGGCGCGATTCAACAAAACTGAGCAAGCGCCTCTCGTTCGAAGTAGTCAAGCGACTATTCGAAACGCGATGCTTGCAATTCAGATCGCCGGCCAAAATTACCCTTCGGTGGGAATCGAAAATGACGTCCAGGTCGCCGACAATGAGTTCAGCTTGTGGGGGCTTGTATGCTGAAACCACGAGGACGCCGCCAAGAGCTCCGTGGACCTCAATGGCGGTGGCCTCTAGGTTGGTAAGCTGCGGCAAAACGACACGATGATGACCTATGGAGGTCCTCACCGCGATCGCCGTGCCGCCTCCTCGTCGGCCAACTCGGTCATCCCGATAGACCACGTAATTTGGTAATCGAAACCGGTTCGCCGGGGTCAGGTGGGCTTCAGAGAGGAGACATACATCGGGTTTGAACCGAGCCAGGAATTCTAGAATGTCGGAATGCTTGGAACCGATGGAATTAGCATTCCAGGCTATGAGCGAGAGATCTCGTCTAAGGGCTCGGTTCATAGAAGACCTATGACTTCGCAGGCTTCTACCAAGAGCATGAATCTCTCAGTTGGGTCAGCAGTTTCCAGGCGGTCTCGGATGGACCTGAAGGTGGATGGGACTTTCTTGATCGTAGCCAGACAGAAAGTCGCGGACGAACCGTGCGTCATCGGATATGATGGACCGGGCGGTTTGCCTGGAAACTGAGGCCGCGTAAGAGCGACCAGGTTTTATGGCAGATCGGGTCGTGGTGGAAGCCACAGGACCAGGGGCAGACGGTTTCGAGTTAGCGACAGGAAATGTACGCTGCTGCGCTTCGTCGGAAAATTATACCGGGAAGCCGGACATTTCTTGGGCTGTGGGCAGGGAGGAACTCGGGGCCGAGCATCCGGTGTGGTTATCCTTTTGTTTTTTGGTTTGTCAGGCCTGCTCGCGG
This sequence comes from Magicicada septendecula, assembly GCA_034769895.1. NCBI lineage: Eukaryota > Metazoa > Arthropoda > Insecta > Hemiptera > Cicadidae > Magicicada > Magicicada septendecula. The sequence continues at coordinate 482,456,440 of CM068373.1, forward strand.
AAATCGCGAAGGTGGCAGTGGCGGCGAGGCTACCTCTGGTTCAGAGCCAGGAGTTGGAGGTTCCGCGGAGGTGGAGGGTAATTCTCCGGCTCCATAACCGAGATGGCGGCTACAGGGCTAGCCTCTGCTACAGAAGGCGACGTGGTACGTTTGTGTGCCTTTGTAGGGGCTGGAGGTGGAGCCGGAGAGGGCGCGCGCCGTGCCGGTTGTGCCTTTGGTTGGGGCCTAGCCTGTGTTTTAGGCTGCCTCTGTGGTTGGGGCTGCAAAACTGGCTGCCGTGGCTTCGGGAGGGGCCCCTGCGGCTTTTGCTTCCGCAGGAGCTCCGCCTTGTAGACCGGGCAGTTAATATTATTGGCTGCATGGCCTTGGCCACAATTTATGCAGCGAAACTTGGACTTATCTGCCACAGTGCAGGCCTGCGTTGAATGTCCCAGTGAACAACGTAAACAGGCTGGGGCACTGCGACAGACGTTTGCCAGGGGGACGACTGGATTCCACCCTGACGCGGAAGCCAAACAGCCGCGTCAGTTGGAATATTTTATCCGCAGCCTCGCCCTTCTCGAGCTGGAGACAGACGAGCGGGAGAGGTACTCGGGTTTCTGAGTTGGTGAACAGGCGGAAAATTCCCTGGACCGGGTACCCAAGTTCTCGGAGTTCCAATAGGATCTCCTGAGGATCTATATGCGCGTCAAGCCCACGCAGAATTACTGACAAGGGCTTGACTCGCTTGTGAGAGAAGGTATGGTATTGCAGGCTGTGCGCCTGCAGAAAGGCCTTGACCAAGCGATGGTCCGCGAGCTGGCGGACGACAATCTTGACCGTATCACCGCCAAGCAGCTTCAGATCAAGCTTGTCGGCCGACAGGCCGTGGGCCGCAATAAGCCGCCTGTATAAGGCGGCGACATTTGACACTCCGTGAACGAACAGGGGCGGGGCGCGACCAACAGCGGCAGCAGCCGGAGCTGCTACCGAAGCAGTCGGAACCGCGGCCTGTTGGCCCTGAGACGGTCCGATGTCCATGGCCGAGGTGCGAGAGGATGTGGATCCGGTAGAATGGGTCCTCTTCGGCTTCTTAGTCGGACGTCTACGCCGACCAACGGTCGTGAATTCTTCCGACTCGTCCACCGGGAGAGGAGGTATTGGGTTCGGGAGAGGATCGTCCGTCTCCATCACCCGAGGCGATTCAGGCGAGTCGCCCGCGTGGGGCAAGGCGGAGCTAAGCGACTTGGCACTCTAGCCGTTGCCCGTAGTAGGCATACTGGCCAGGTGCGGCTGCCGGGCAGAGACTGCTAGGCAGTCACCGCCAGACGCCAGGGATCTCGGGTTCGGCCGAAGCCGGGTTACCCGCGCTACTTCCCTGCTCACGACGATGCGGGAGGAGCTGGGCTAACGACCAGCTTCGTTGAACTGGTATTCACCAGTCCTTACCAAGACCCTTTCTTTCCCCGGCGATATATAAGCTCGCTTACCACTGGTGGGGGCTTGCAAGGATCGTCCGGGGCAGCGCTACCGAACAGTCGCGAGCAGGTTAGTATTTACACACTGATGCGGCACTCACCAGAGCCCAGAGCAGTCCTCTTCTATCCTGTCCGGCCAAGATGTTTTCCGGCGCAGGTGGCCCTAGTAAGGTCTTCGGCCAGCTGCTTCTTCTACCAGCTACTCAATTCACTGGTAACAGCTGGCTCCTGAGTCTTCTTTCTTCAAGAAGAAAGGCTTGATTCCTCGTCCAGCGGCGAGGTGGGCGATGCAGCAAGAAGCTGAAGCGATGTCCAGAGTAGAGAGAGCACTCCAAGAGCAGTCCTGTTCATCCGAGATCTGGAGCAGAAGTGCGTCTCGTCAGTCACGATTCCGTCGTGACAGTGCGCCAAAATACACAACACACAACTGGGGGTTGCGCGGCGAGTAGTGCAGTGTCCCGAGTCTCAGAAAGGACTCCTGCCACTGGCTGCCAGAGCTGTTGGGTTGTGCGTCGTGAGACGACCCAATGGTTTCCTAGTACCGAGCCTCCGGTAGGGGCTCCTGCCTAGTGGTCCTGTCCAGACGGAATATTATTTATTTAATTTTTAATGGTCGCTACAACGACATGCTCGTACTAGGTCGACTAGTACAGTATTTGTCTAGGCCGTTTCCAAGATTCACCTGGACGTGTTCGGTACTTGCCAAGGCTATGAGTGGGTTTGTCTGGGTCCTCGCAGCTCGGACGTAAAATTTTCGTGCAAGTCGCCTTGCGGTGTCTTCCAAGGAGCGGATACCGAGTCCTCTTCTCAAGAGTCGAGAAGAAAACCGATAGGGGACTTTGGCCGCTAGCCGAAGACCTCTATCGAGAACGCTTTGCAACTTTCTTTTATGAACGGTTGCGACGTAACCCCAGACGGGAAGAGCGTAGGTAATGATCGGCAACAGATACGCGTTGACGATCAGCTTACCCAGCATGCGGGTCATAGCCTTGTTGGCAAGTATCGGAAACAGTTGCGCGAGACGAGCGGACGCTTTCTTTCGCATCGTCTCAGCGTGGACACGCCAGGTGAGCCGACGATCAAGGTGGACACCGAGGTACTTTACTTCTCTCGACCAGGGCAAGTACGTTCTACCGAGTCTCACTCGGCCGCGTGGTTCTTTCCGGCGCTTTGTGAATAGCACCGCGGAGCTCTTGGTTTCGTTGACGGCAACTTTCCAGCTTTCCATCCACGTCGAATACGCATCGAGTGCGGGCTGAAGTCGTGGGATAGCTCTGTCAGCGTTCCGGTCGGCGGTATAGACCGCCGTGTCGTCGGCAAACAGAGCCATCTGGACTCCAGACTCTCTGGGTGCGTCGTTGACGTACACGGAGAACAGAAGAGGCCCTAGCACGGTACCTAAGTAGTGTGTTATACCTTAGTCTACAACAAATTAAGAAACCAACAGTTACGTCTGAGAACTAAAGGAATTATTGAGATTAAAATTTATTTAATACGCTCTATTTCATTTTAATTTTGTGAAAAATGTCAACAACTTCATACAAAAGCTTTCCAAAAACTAGTAATTATAAGAAAGCATACAACGTCAGGTGCTTGTTAGTTGGTTTGCTGCTGTTTACAATCAGGAGTAACGCTATTCAAAGTTTTGAATACGTTTTTAGTTGTATTTCTTAAATTAAATTTTCAAATAATTGTTGTAGCAGAAACGGTATGTTAAATAATTTAGCCTTGTTGCGTATGACTGAAAAATAATGTATAATATTATTTACAAATAAGTCATCCAAGGATGGTATTTAAAATGTAAACTTCGGCTGGCCAAGAAAACGTTCATATTGTTTCAATTTATTCTTAATAACTAAGCATTTAAGAGCTTCTGTATACATTATAGATCAAATGTTTTACTTAACACAAATGTAAAATATCAAAATGTTTGTGACGACAATTTTTTATTTATGAGTGGAAATAATGGTGTTTTTCCTAACATAACATAACGTTTCACGGCCGATATGAGGAGATTATAACTTGACTTTTAATCGGATCTTAAACCGTGATTCGATGTAAAAAAAAAAAAAGTTCTTCCATTTTCAGATACCTGGTTCTGTAATTTGGAATTTCCTAATACAGTATGACGAAAGTCAAATGAAGGGAGAGAAACCGCTTATCTCATGAAATCCTGGTGATTCTGGAGTGAATGGCTAGAAAACAAAATTTTTAATCATTTCTTATAATGTGTACAGACTGAAAGAAAGATATCAGATTGTAATTTTAGGTGCTTTTTAATAGCCATATTATTTTTCAGATGCCTTATTTAGGCTATTTTAGGCCTCCACTTATTAACCAATTCATTTCTCGCATTTGGTTTATCATTTACAAAAAGTAAATATATGGTTATTTGAGATGTCTCTGAAGTGGTCATCGCAAAGGAGGCGAACAATCTCCCATCTCATCCCTTACACAAACACTAGTTTTCCTAGAATTTTGCCAGATATGTCTTGTACTTATATCTGTAAACCATTAAAACTAATGATATTACTTAATACCAGTTACCTTTCAGGTAAAATTTAGTTTGGTTTTTATCAACAACATTCAACAGGTACTGCTCTAGTGTCATGTTAAAATTCTTAACTATTCCGTAAACTGAAATGGCATTTACCTTGTCTTTCAACTACCCACTAAATAATGTAGTTCCTTAACAAAATCCTTCATTGATCTGTATAAATTGCCATAGGAATTCAAAAACAGCAACAGAAGATATGACCTTGTCAGTATCAACTTCTTGATTTAGGATGGCATAAGATTCTAACTTACTGGGAATACAATATTTACTTAAAAGCCATAAAGTAACCTTCAAAAACTATGTATTGGCTTTGCTTCGTCAATAAGAGGAACAAGCTATATCTATGGCTACTCTCTCATACAAAAGTCGACTATTATACCGTATATTAAGGATAGTGAGAGTTTCTTGAACAGGGACGTTCATATACAAGTCAACAAAGCCAAATGATGCTATTTTATAATTAGGTCGTAATTTAATGCTTTTCATTTTGTTAACAAAGTCAATGTTATTTTTTATACTGTGGTTATTATTTATCTTTATACTGTTTTTTATTTTCATTGCAAGTTTTTTGCTGACATTGTAGCTCGGCGCAGTTGTGAAATTTATCAATGGCCTAATCGGTATATCGGTCTTATGGATTTTTGGTAGGCCAACAAAAATTTATACCGCAACTTTCTTTTCCTGTCAAAACCTCAAAACATAATAACGCACTTTACATTTCACATTAGCGAAATTAGAAACCAATATCACATTAGAAACCTACAGCTAGTAATGTACTATGTGAATCACACACACACACACACACACACACACACACACACACACACACACACACACACACACACACACACACACACACACACACACACACACACACACACACACACACACACACACACACACACACACACACACACACACACACACACACACACACACACACACACACACACACACACACACACACACACACACACACATCCGCTCACAGACATTTACTAACACAACACTAACGCAATAATAATGCGTACACTGTATCTTACATAATGCTTTGATGTTAGTTGCATATTATTGTTATGAGAATACGTACATAGGATAACTGTTTGTGCGCTGAGGAGGCCTACACGATCCCTCGTTTAACACACGAAAGTTGTGTCCTTAATTAACCTGAAAGGGTGAATAAACGATATGTTATATCGGTTATGCTATGTTATTATGTATGTTATGTTATGTTATGTTATAAGATTATAATGTTATGTTATTAAAATTAATAACCTATGCATGCTTAACGTACAATAGAGAGTAGGAAAATAATTTTTCTGCCTGCAGTCTGTAATATTTGCTGTCTTTATAGAGTTTCCATGGAAATCTCTTTTAATTTGTTTGGCTTCTAATGGCCGGTTACACACACGGCGGATTTTTCCGTGGCGGACAATTGACCGTCGCCGCTCACAGAAATCTAGCGTTTACACACAGGGCGGTAAAATCTCCGTCGCCGTCCGTCGTACGAGTCAGGTAACTGTTGGCAGTGTAGTTTCATCATCAAACCAGTTTACTTAGTTTAACTGTGTTATTTAAATTATTTATTGCTTTGAAGTGTATAGTGTATTATGATGTATTAGTTAACAGAATCGAGTTTATTTTGTTAGTTGCTCTGGCAACCAGAATGTTTTAACATGATAATTTTTACTTCCATATTCCTTAAGGAATGGAAGTATGGTGATGGCAAAAAAAATCGTGTTCGAGAATATTGCAGATTCTGATTCTACTACACTCAAAACATGAAAAAAAGTCGTTTTCCGAAAAGTGTCTGTGTGTGTGTCTGTCTGTCTATGTGTCTGTCTGTAGATTTTTTTTTATGGCAAACGATAACTGCCGCAAATTCAAACAGAATCAAATAATTTTTTGCATACAGCCCTGATTTGTAGAGTACTCGCGACCTATTGTTTTTGGTGAAGATCGGTTGAGGGAAAGGGGTAGTTTACCGGCAACGGTTTTTTTTTAGCAAGGGTAATTTTGTTTGTTTGGCAAACGATAACAGCCGCAAATTCAAACAGAATCAAATAATGTTTCGCATACAGCCCTGAATTGTATAGTTCTCAAGATCTGTTGATTTTGGTAAAGATCGGTTAAGGGAAAGGGGTAGTTTACCTGTAACGTTTTATGTTTTAACAAGGGTATTTCCTATGGCAAACGATAACAGCCGCAAATTCAAACAGAATCAAAAGATTATTTGCATACACCCCTAAATTGTAGAGTTCTCAAGACCTATTGTTTTTGGTGAAGATCGGTTGAGGGAAAGGGGTAGTTTACGAGCAACATTTTTTTAACAAGGGTATTTTCTATGGCAAACGATAACAGCCGCAAATTCAAACAGAATCAAATAATGTTTTGCGTACAGCCCTGACTTGTAGAGTACTCAATACCTGTTGTTTTTGGTGAAGATCGGTTAAGGGGAAGGGGTAGTTTACCTGCAACGTTTTTTTATCAAGCGTATTTTCTATGGCAAACGATAACAGCCGCAAATTCAAACAGAATCAAATAATATTTTGCATACGTCCCTGAATTGTAGAGGTCTCAAGGAATTTCGATTTTGGTGAAGATCGGTTAAGGGGAAGGGGTAGTTTACCTGCAACCTTTTACGTTTTAACAAGAGTAAAGTACTTAAAAATTTATTTAAACTTTTTGAAACAATGGTAATTGTTAAAAATAAAATATTTTTGTTGCCAGGCAATAAAATTATAATTTTTTCATTTTAATGTAATATAATATTTTTCATTTAATACAGCAATAAAAAGGCAGGTAAGACACACACACACACACACCCACACACACACACACACACACACACACACACACACACACACACACACACACACACAATTCACGTTATTTCTGGCCTCACTCATGTTTATTTTCTTACATTTGCACGCTTTTTAAATGGAAAGTGCCGAAACCCACACCAACATAACGCGTGCAAGCCGAAAAAATGGACATCAATTTGCTTACTGGCGAAGCTAGTAGTTAATGAATGGGTAGGCAAAAATCTTAACTTAAATTTTTTTTAAGGAATCACTAAAAGGACGGTGGTTCAAATCGGACGCTGAGGTAGAGTTTGCTGTAACCGAATGGTTCCACAAACAGCCGTAAGAATTTTACTAGCAGGGAATCTACAGGTTAGCACAACAGTGGAACTCATGTCTTAATGTTATTGGAGACTTCTTTTAAAATCGTTGAATAAAAAATGCTTTACGGCTCTATACGTGTTTCTATTGAACAATCCTTGTATTAGTCATACACAATAATACAACTGATTGAACTTCAAATTTTTAAACTTGATTAGTTTCTATATATATGTTTAATGTTACAAATAATTCAAATAACAATCTTGACCATCTGTTAGTTCAGCGGAATAACAGTGACACTTTTAATAACCGCATAAAATAAACACTTAGAAACAACACAGGCGCTTTAACTTAACTGTTTGGACCACAGAAGTGAGGCATGCCTCAACGCTCTATGTGTACAGCGCGGGACAATCCCCCCTCCCTACACTTCCCTATCACACTACTACATTGCTTACATACGATGTATACAAAAAATGCTGAGGCAAGTTCTGGTTGCCTCATTCGCTTTAAACGAACTATGCCGAATCTCACCTGTCACCATCTAGCGGTCGCTCAATAAAGCACGTTTCGGTTTAATAAATTTGACAGTGGCAGTAACAATGTATAATCTTTACGTTATGTAGTTCATACGTATTTATAATTTTTATTCTACAGAATTTTTTAGGGTAGGCATTGCCTCAATTGCCTCCATGTAACTTCGCCACTGGTATATATGTGTACAACGTTATCGGCAACAAAGAAGTAGTTTTTGTTAAAATTCCTTCCCGGGATATTTGGCCGTAGTCCAATGTTTTCTACAAAACCAGACATTTCGGCAATGCCATCGACTTCCATCATCAGTGAAAATCGAGTGCGATAACATGAGGTGGTATACGTTAGTGACCACAGTAGGCTACTGTGGTTAAGGCTGAAGCAGTAAGTAGAAAGAAGTAGTTTCTATGGTAATATTTCATTTCGAAAATGATTTTAAATATAAATCTTAGAATATGGAAGTCATGTATGGTTCTCCATACCGATATTTTAGGCTGGGGGTCATTCCACAAAAGTTTTACGCTTCCACACGTTCGATTCCACACTAACAAAACAACTCTAAACGGTAGAAAAACCGCTGTGTGTGTGTAAACGTGCATTTCGTCGCATACGCCACTACTTGGGCGGTGACGGTAAAACTGCCGTCGACTCCAGTGGCAGTCGGCGGTTGCACAGCTACCGCCAACGGCAAATTGGCCGCGCGTTTATTTTTCCGTTTAATGTGTAAGCTCTCATTTACTTCAGTGCGCTACTGTTGGAACAGCGGCTAGACTTGTATTCACTACATTTTGACTTGCCTTGTAATATATTCCGGAATAAATTATATTCCCTCTGAAAATTATACAATTATTTGTTGGGCAAAAAATCATGATTACAAAAAAACCTTCATTTGTATTCATGCTTCTTATTTCCCTCTTCACACAAATATGTTCAAATTGCTATGATGAAGTGGAAAATAAAAAGTTTTAAAAGTAGCTTAGAAATAACAAATCTAAATAATAATTCCGTTATTGTTATGAAAAATGGCCCATATTACTGTAGAAAAAAGGTAGTTATTGGAGGAAAAATTTATACAATGGTTTAGGCAAAAGGAGCATATTTTCAAAACAAAAAAACTGTCTGAAGAGCGATTATTAGATTTATGAAAAGAGTAAAAGTGCAACACACATATTCAACAATTTCTATTTATAATATAAGGGAAGAAAAAATATCTATCGTGCTCACGTATGACAGTTCCAGCCGTATTTGTGTTGTTTTATTGAATAAAACTGTGAAGGTGTAATGAATAAACTACTTGTGAAGGTATTAACTAAGTTATAAAACACTCGCGCTTGGTCGTGTCGTTTTTCCAACAACAGCTCCTTGTACACACTGTCGATGAACTGATACTTAACTCAAGCATTATGGGTCCCTGTAGTATCACATGACTTAAACGATGGTGAGAGTGGACAAGAAACGACAATATTGTAGGCATACCGAACAATCATATTTATCATTCGTACTTAGGAAGTACAGTAGCCTAAGGAGTCTCGACAAGTCCAAAGAAAAAAATTGCTATTACTTACGGAAACTGAAGACGTACGGAACGACAAATTGGTAAATGTGTCGACAGAAAGGATGACTGAAATGATAACAGTGGTCGTTGTTGAGTGTAAATTGGAAGTAGTATAGGCTTAAGTTAAACAAGATAAAAATTGTCTTTCAATCATAAAAAACTGACGCACTAAGTTTAGTAACAGCAGACGTTTACACCATAGAGCATAGATCATTTCTGTTTAAAAAACTGTGACTGATACGACTTCAGAAAAGAGATGAATGTGAATTAGGAACACATAGTCTAAACGAAGACATGCCATTGTCAGATACTATGGCACCAAAATCATAAATTATGCTGTTTGGAGTTGTCAGTTCTGGATGAACAACCCCCACCATTTGCGGAGGGGGTGCGTAAGGGGAGAGTCGTAACGAATCTGCAACCCATGAATCGTCAGAGGAGCACGCGGTGCGTAAATTATCGACAACTATCAGTGGCGTCTTGCAGCATCATGATTTATCATGTAGGTCCTACGATTTTCCGCATAGAGCTTGTAAACAATTCTAGACTTTTTTTTTTCATCATAATTTAATTTTTTGTCGCAGGCGACAATGAAAAACCAGGTGCATGCCACAACAGGTCAGTTTTTGGAATCTTTTCTCAAAGAACAGACTTCAGACTAGTGCAAGTTTGAACTGGTTAGTTCTTTGTAATTGTTTTATTTTTGTTGTGATTTTGTTTTTACCAACCAAATATAAATCCATCTTTACTTCTTAATGGATTGTGAGTGTACAAAAAACCCGTTAGTGAAAACTGTAAGTATAAGAGAGTCCTTACCAGCACAAACTAATTCAAAATTAAGTAGTTACAAGTGAAAATTGTGCAGAAAATGACAAAAGTAATTACAGAAATCCAACAACTCATTCTATTGATCTGCAGTCACAGTCTACATTGAACTCATAAATTCCAATCCAATTTATTGTGGTTTGGTTTTGCATTTTCTGTTTTTTGATTTGCTGGATGTGCTTGAAGTTTAAATATTCAGATCAGCTACTTCCAAAACGTCTATACATTTTAGAAGCGAAGATGTGATGAATGGAAATTAACTGAAGTAACTAAGGAAACTGTTTCAGTCCATGGAATACGGAATTATTAGCTTCAAGGAACAATATGCAAACCTGTCTGTAATGGTGACCTGCGCACTACTGTAAATATCATCTCTTGTATATACTAGCAGATTTATATACAATGTAGTGAATAAAAGGTAAACAAAAAAGATCAGATACTAAAAGGACAGTGTTTGTCAATATTCAGTGAAATTAAGGATACAAATAAAGAAAATAGAATATATACGTATAGTGGGCAATTGAAATCAGAAATGTTTTAATGGATAACTATAGCGGATAATAAAGGATATTTATATTTTTAAACTTTTAATATAAATTGAAGAAACATAACGGAAAACAAAATACGAAATTTTTTTATACAAAACTAAGATGGAACAAAAAGGAAAATTATATTATTCAATTTAGTACAGTACAATCCATCTAATTATATTGTTACTAACGTCTATAATCTAAAATCTATATCATTTAGTTAAAATTGAGTTGTATATTTAAGTATGAAATAAGGAAAACGATACAGGCCGCAAGTAGGTCATATGCTTAGTTGACATCTATATTTAAAACAAGGAATATCCACCATCAGTCCAAGGTCTCAATTATATGAAGTTATGATTAGACTGGTGATAAAATATGGCAGCGAGACTTGGACTCTGAACAAGCAAGCCTCTAACATAGTCTATACTTTTGAAAGGAGAATTTTGAGGAGAATATATGGACCAATCCAAGTCAACGGGATATGGAGAATGCGTCACAATGAGGAACTATACAGAAATGATCTGTATGAAATGAAATGAGGCTGTATAAAGAAAATGATCTGGCCACTACCATTCGACTGCATAGATTGCAATGGGCAAGACACATCGTTAGGGTGGAAGGCAACCGAATACCTAGGAAAGCACTGTTTAGTCAAATAAAAGGTAGAAGGCCTGTCGAAAGACACAAGAAACACTGGATTGACGCAGTGGCGAAGGATGAGGATGCTGATAATTTACTTAAAATAAAACGATGGACATCGATCGCCAAGGCACGTATAAATGGATGCGGATGATTATGGACGCTAAGTTTCGAGTTCGAACTGTGACGCCATAGAAGAAGTATGTTTAAGTTACAAACTAAAATTGTATATTTCTTTATACAACATAAGTATCCAAAATTCTTGAAGTCTAATTATCTAGGTTAAGATTGAAATGTAGTATGACATACCGTTTATAATAAGTAAAATATAAGTTACTCTTTAACTTACGAAAACGTACGCAACATAATAGCTTTTCCTTATAAATAAATAAATATATTAGATTGATAAAAATACTAATCCAGGATACGTTACGCTGAAAAGCTTGTTAGATATTTTGAAAATCTGGAGGACGGTTCCAAATTTACGTTAATTATTTAGTTTTGTACATATAAAGAGCACAAGTTATTAGCCACTCTTGACCACACTCCTGGTAATATGGTTTTTATTGCAGGCAGCGTTCTTCAGAACCACTTCTTATAGCAATGTAAGACGATTGAGTTGATCGAATGACGTTTTTATTACGGAGTTGTGGATACGAGCACACTGATAATAATAAGATTACAGTAAGCAGATTTATGTTGCATTAAGTAAAAAGATGTTTACCTACGGATTACTTTTGCTTTTGTTGCCATTTCAAAGCAACGTTAAGCTTTGTAATTTTGCGTTAATTAATCTCTTTAACTGAAACATGTGGTTAAAACAAATTGCACGACTGTATCTGAAAGACATTAAACGCTTTTAAATATTCCTTAAAAAAATTAATTATACTTTTCATAATGTTTAATGGTATACTGTAAGAGTAAGTGCTGACTGTCCTGGTTTTTCATTATACCACATTCTGGAATGTAAAGCACATTCTTACATTAGTTCTGCCTGAAGCTATATGATGATAAAATTTATTTTTGTTATTTGACAATTAATTTACGATAGGAAAGAAATGCTGTCTTGTCTAACGCTAAATTGTTAATGGGTAGATGAGTAAATTTGTTATTATTATTATGATCATCATTATTATGATCATCACCACCACCACCACCACCACAATTTTCTTTTATAAATAAATTACGCCATTGCCTGTTTCGACCTAAAAAAGTACTTATGATCATAGTTTCTTTGGTCAAGTAAATTTACCTCTTTTTCCAACGTACAAAATTTAGGAATTTGGGAGCGATTTTTTGCGTTCCCGTTTAATTCATATTGTCTAGTTAATTCATGTTGAATACTTTTCTCTGTATTCAACTATCCTGCCGTTCATGGCACATTCATTCCCGTCCCTTCCCATTCCTTTGAGACGTCTCTCTTACTTAAAGTACTTTACTTTCATTATTGTCTCTTGTGTTCTCCACCTTCGTAGCCACACGTTTTAAGAACGTCAGAAGCCATGGTTCTTAAAACTTAATTTGTGCATCGTTTTGCGTTTCCTCCCAAATTTTCTGTTGATTGGCTTACCACTTGGTATCAGTAAGACATAACTCCAAAACCCACACACAGTACGCTTTAGAATCAGAAAATAAGATGAAATATTGTGATCTGCTTAGTGATGTAGTTTAGTACGTTTACTTTTTGTAATATACTAAAGATATTTAGTAACTTAGTATTTTTCAGAGGTTCACGTTATTCAATTCTTGTCTTCATATATGCTTTATATTTTATACTTGAGCAAGATTCTTCTGCATATGAATTAATATTTAAAGAAGTATGTTATAGGCCTACTTATAGAATACTACTACTACTACTACTACTACTATTATTTCATCGGCATCAGTTTGTGAATCATTATTATTATATTCATCATCTTCCTAGTTGCATCATTGCCAGTCACCATAATCATCGTATACATGTTTATCATGTTCTTCATATTGAACCGTAACAGACGGTGGTTCCAATAACTCTAATCAATGTTTGTGCAGACGTATAAAAGTTTGGTACGACTTTTGCCCTCTCTCTATTAAATGGCCTACGGACAGCAAAGAAGGCAATACTGTTTTCGGTTCGTAGTAAAATATTTGTACAAGGTAGCAAGCTTATTTTACCAAGGATACTTCTCGTTAAAATATTTTTTGTAAGTACTGTAGGAATACCTTATTACTGTAGTATGAAATTACGGGTTAGGACAGTGATCATATTACGGTTACAAAGAACGTTCGGTACACTTATACTCAAAAGCACAATGTGAACATTAACCAAGACAAGGTCAGTACGCCCGTGGGTGTTCTTCTCACATTACGCCTAACTTCATTACGTAAAATGTGGTATTAGGTTTCCAGTATTCAAGGATTCAATGCAATAATATTTATTCAGATATTATTTTGTAGAAGCTAGGTTGACTCTTCCTTTAATAGCTGAGTTGTACATTTTATAGTCACATGTTTACACTAAATTCCATTTTGAAGTTGTAGTGTTAGAACCATCCAGACGTTAACTTTATTGCAAGAATGTTTGACCACCGTTAACCTTTCAATAATATAAATAAGACATACGTTTATGCTACTACTAATATGCTCCTGTAGCTTCTCTTTACGTAAGTCAATTCAGCCTACCAGTTTACATTTAACTACCGTTTCATTCATATAAATTCTAGTTTAATTTTCTATAAAGCTTTAGCAAATTTTAGTCTCACATCTGGTAGTGATATTAAGCAAACACTCTCTTTTATATTTTATATAAGTAAATTATAAAACAAAAATAATTTTAACTCTAAAGAACAAGAGGTAGAAACAATAAAAATACATTTATTTAATTTTTGATAGTTTCTCCCGCTTGACAAACGTTACGCTGCCTAGCGGCTTTAATTGTAACTAATATAGAAACGTAAAGAACAAGGTAATTTTTGCCTTAATTTAATAAATTAGTTTGACGCAAGTACTTGGCGTCAGTCTCGTTAAGTTTCGAATGGTTATGTTTCCTTAAAGATCTTGTATTAATTTCTTGTAATTATTTAATCAAAGCTCTGTAATAAATAACGTCATATATAAAAAAATTCAAAATTATTATCTTCTGACAATATTATTTTTTCTTCTGGCTCAATAGTCTTGTAATTGAATCATGTATTTAACAGACACTCTAAAATCATGTATTTAAGTCCACTCCAATAAATGTTTGGTAATTTAAACGGAACTGTTAAAAACAAAAGAGTTCAATTCAAAAATACTCAAGAAATAGTAATATTCTAATAGCTACAAGGATTGTTCAACAGAAACTGGTTTAGAGGCTGTAAAGCATTTTTCTTCAACGATTTTAAAAGAAGTCTCCATTAACATTAAGGCATGAGTCCCACTGCTGCACTAATCTTTAGATTCCCTGCTGGTAAAATCCTTGCGGCTGTTTGCAGAACCGTTCGCTAACACAAATTCTACCTCAGCGTCCAATTTGAACTGCCGTCATTTAGTAATTATTTTAATGGGCCAAAAACAAATTAGTCGCGCGGAGACAAGTCGGGACTGTAAGGTGGGTGTTGCAAGACTTCCCACTTCATGCGACCAAGAAACTCTTGAATCGTCTGTGCTACATGGGGTTGAACATTATCATGCAGAAGAATGACACAATTTGTGAGCTTCCCGGGACGTTTATTCTTGATGCAGACCCGTAAGCGTTTTAACCTGTCTGCATATCGCTCAGCGTTGCTATTGATACCAGGTTCTTTAAAATCTAAGAGGAGCATACCCTGATTATAAAAAAATACGTTCACCATTACTTTTCCTGCCGAAGGTTGGGACCGACATTTTTTTTTGCCTTTGGAGATTATGCATGCTGCCACTTCATACTCTGACGTTTGGATTCTGGTTCGTAGTGATAACACCAAGACTCATCTCCGGCAACAATTTGGGACACCTTGTTGTTGATAGCGCATCAAATGCTTTAAGGATAAGGCCGAACGCAAATTTTCTGCTTATCAATAAACAGTCGTGGAATCCAGTGAGCAGCAACTCTGTGATAGTCAAGATTATGAATGGTGGAATGAACAGTTCCCACGCTGATGATCAAGATTTGAGAAAGTTCTCTAACTTTAATGCGCCTATTTGCGCGTAAAGCAGTTTCCAGCTGTCTCACATTTTCATTTGATTCTGCAACACGTGCAGGTCCGTGACAGGCCAAATCTTTAGTAGATTCTCTTCCTTGTCAAAACATATTGCACCATTCAACCACTGCCGTTTGAGAATAAATATATACTCCCCATATACAGCGTTCATTCTCGTATAAATTTCGATTGGCTGACGCTCCTCAATGGCCGAAAACTGAATAACGGCACGCAAATTATCTTTGGACGGATTTCCTATCATAGATGCCATTTTAACACAGTCACAACGCTCAGGAAAGAGCAAACTGCAAATATTTTGGACAGACGCGTCAGTAATACTTAAACAGACAATTTAAACAAATGAAGTTCGTTGCCGTGGCGACGAAGTCACAGCTGCGAAGAACAAACGTGTTTCTATTGAACAATCTTCGTAGTTTACAATACTTCCAGGAATGAAATATTAAATTTTAATACTTGCTGATTTTAAACAAATTATTTATTATCATAGACTTTTAAAGTTGTTCATATTTTATAGAAATAAAGTTGTTTCTTAAAATCGTTAAAAGTGTATAATTTTATTGAATAATCTTATTCAACACCCCTTCGAAAGTAATAATATATCATTTATTTAAACAAATAGAATATTTTCTTAGCAGTGCTATTATATAATCAGTTTCAATTTTATAGCTTAAATTAGTTTTTTTATCACATGTACAAGTCGCCAATCGCCAATCGTTTTTTTTAAAACCTTGTATCTCATAATAATGTGGTATGTAATTCAGACGTTTGTGGACGCTATAAGTTTTCTTTTTATTAATGGGAATCCTACCTACTGGGTATGCAGGATTAGTTGGAAATTAATAATAATTTGGTGGTTAAAGTAGTGAAACACTGCCCTATTTATATACTTTCTTGCTACAGTGAGACCGGGTGTATCTGTGGAATAGCTAAAGTGAATAAGTTGACCGAATCTAAGATGTGTTTCTTTTGATTCCTTGAAACTGATGTTCCGCTGGTTTCATTGAAAAGCAAATTTCATCTAAAAAACTGAAAAACTGTGACCACTTTTTTTTAAATCAATAATGCTCTCAGAGTCTGGTACAAAAACAGTGAAAGCTGTTTTCTTGGTGATGCTACTATTAGTTGTACTATTTAACTCTATCACACTTTTTAATACTTTTCTTCAACAAATAAAAATATCTCTGTATCTAGGTAAAATAAATCCCTCCTGATTAGAGAGTAATGCTCAGTATTTTTAAATTTGTGTAATGTCGTCAGAGGGATAATCAATTTTATCATTCAATGGTTCCTATTTTGTACACCTGACCCATCCAAGAATTATGTAATAATTTAACACTTTATATTTCTGTATCAAAATAAACAAACTTCGTTCGGCTACTACGCACCAATGCCTTCATGGTAAGTGTAAATTATTGTAGGATTATTTTGTAAGATTGTGTATAGAAAACGCGCTAACTGTCAGCTTTTTGGGGTAGGAAACCTCTTGTAGGGATATACAATAAACATACAATAAATATACATTTTGCATGAAATCTAAACAAATTAATGGTTCCTGCTAGGCCAGTCTTATCTGAATTAAAATATGTATCACCAAACTTTTTAATTTTACTAAAAACTATTTTTCTTTACGTACGTGGACAACTTTTCTACTCCTGATACTTTTCTTACCAGACATGAATTTTTATTTTTACATCGAGCCCCTCGCACTTGCAACAAGTGTGGACTTGTGGTTGACCAAGTGACAAGGAATAATTTAAAAAATACTTTTTTATAAAAAAAAATAGTTTATTTTAGTCAGTTCAAGCTGGTTGTTTTTAAACAGAGAAAATACAGTGGATACATTTAATTGTTCACTTAAGTAATTATATTTCTATGAGCTGTAATGTGATTGTTTTATTGGGAACAAAGCAATGTTTTGTAGGATTGCGTCAATTACATGTTTTGGTTTGGTATTCTCTGATGAGCGTTTCCCTAGAATGTCAAAATGAAGTTTTTCTTGTTACAGTAAGTTCATCAGAACTTAACTCGCCCGTTAGAAACTTGCATGTTACAACAGCTTTTTTAGATACTTGAAATTTTCCTGATAATGCTGAAGTTTCATACACATACTGGATTCCTTGTCTGCCTTTACTGAATCAGTTTCTGGAACTTGCCGTCACCGTCTATAAACTTCTGTGATAGAAGTGACGCTTTAGAGATAACTACCTTCTTCATTTTTTGCCTCTAAGCATTTAAATTAAAAAAAAAAACTTGTTTGTTCCTCTGGAGAAACGAGGCTGTAGCATTTCTTTTGGAGTTCAAACAAAACAAGGCTTAGTTTTTTTAATAAAATGTCTGTGTAGAAATATTAAGTTTAAGTCAGAAAATAACAACTCATATCGGATAATATAATATAATAGTTTACAACACTGCAAAACTTTAAAATATAGTTCTAGGCACTTCTAGGCACAAGTGTTCCCAGTTTTATAAGTTACGTAACTTGATCTTCATTATCTCTATGGAAGTTTAAGTTAAGAGTAATATAAAATATACCGTCAAATAGCATTTAATTCACAATATTAGCATTGTCAATAAAATATAAAAAGGTAAATAATAAAAAAGTATTTACTTGCAATATTCTTCAGGTTGTCTTGCAGGAACATCTTTACCAGTCCAAATATTGTACAGTTCAGATTTAGCTCCAAGTTATTTAATAGCTTTTGCTTTATACATAAATGTATTCTTAGAACATTTCTTACGCATGCCTTGCACAAATTTATTTTTGCCTTCACTAGACACCATATTTTTAATATCAACCTTTGAATAAATAAAAATCTCTTATGAATAATACTGTTAAGGCGGTCTACTTGATCGTCATAGGTACAATGGAAAACAAAATACAAGACACCAATTAAGTCACTAATCACCGACTTTAATTTTCACAGTTAAACAGTTCGTAATTAATAACCCAGTGTCTTACAACAAATAAAATTAAAATTGTTCATACGCAATAAAATGTCAGCTAATATTAAACACAATTGTATTACAATATACCGCCCGATTATAAAACACAGCACTTCACTAATAACCACTTGAACACACACAGTAATATCGCCAGATAATAACTGAACTGAGCGTCCCTGAGTGGTTGTATTTATAATCCGCCGAAAATCTAGATTATTCCACATACTACGTACTAGCTCTCCTACGACGTAATTAATTGCGGCCTTGACACAGTGCCGCCGCGGCCGCGCGAATTCTGACATACAGTCTAGCAAATGCGCCGAGAATCACTTACGCCACACATAGTACAGCGAGATTCTTCTGGAACAATCGACAAACACGTAGACTGTTCTGTGATGCCGTAACACTGCCTCCTCCTTAATCTTGTTCGTCTCGAACTGTCAAACCGTCTCTGAAGTAATACTTAGCCTGGCGATCTAGGTTGACGGCTTTGATTTTAGCTGTTCTTCCTGTTGAATCCGATACACAACATCGTTTATTCTTTTTTCCACAGTGTAGGATCCTTCCCAGTTAGCCTGAAGCTTAGGTGAGCGACCACGACGGCGCTTTGGGTTAAACAACCAGAACAGATTTCCTCCTTGGAAACTCACACTATTGCTGCGAATGTCATACCGAGTTTTCATTTTATAACTGGCAATCTTCAGCCGCTCTCTTATCAAGCGATTCGTTTCCGCAGTTGGTTTTCTAATTGTGAGGAATAGTTCTGTGGCTCTTGGGACTGAGTCTCAGGCGATCCGAACATGAAGTCCCCAGGAAGACGAATCTCCCGTCCACACACCAATCTTGCTGGGATCATGCCGGTTGCGTCGTGTATTGATGACCTATATGCCATGAGGAATAGTGGTATACGTTGGTCCCAGTCTGTTTGGTTCTCGTCAACAACTTTTGGAAGATTCTGTTCAAGTGTCCTATTAAATCTCTCAGCCATTCCGTCAAACTGATAATGCAGAGGCGTTGTCCTGGTCTTTCGAATTCCGAGTAGACGGTATAATTCTTTAAAAACTCCTGATTCAAAATTTCTCCATTGATCAGTACGGATTTCTATAGGGGCTTCATAACGGCAACAGAAGTTGTGAACTAACTCCTTTGCCACAGTGGTAACCTCCTGAATGCATAGGCTTCCACCCACTTAGTAAAGTAGTCACCTACAACCATGATGTACCAGTTTCCATCGTTAGTAACTGGGAATGGTCTAGCAATGTCTATGGCAATTCTCTCGAAAGAAATTATACAGTTTCATCATTCCCCTGGTTCTGTTTATTGGGCCCTATCTTGCAGCACATATTTCAAACGTCCAAACCCATTCCTCTACGCCTTGGCGAAGATGAAACCAATAAAATCCCTTCCGTATTTTGTCAAGGGTTTTGTTTACGCCACGATGGCCTCCAGATGTTCCATCATGCATCACCTTCAAAACAGACTGTACTTTACTTCTGGGAACTATCAACTGCATGACCACGTCTCGTTCATTTGCACTTCCCAAGCCATTTTCAGCAATCTATTTTCTAAGGTAAGACTTACCACTGACATATATTCTCATTTAACATCATCTCCAAATTTAAATTTTACCCGATACAGAACACACTATCTATTTTTTCACGATATATACTTACCACTGACACATACGTTTTCTGTGCGTGTGTGTGTGTTTGTGTGTGTAGGTATTTAAACCTAACCGACGTCACCGTCAAAATTCAGTTTAACCTCACCGACGACGGTGAAAAAATACCGGATTAACCTATCCGACTTCACCGTAAAAATTCAATTTTCCCCCCGCACCCCACCTTCCCTAGACTCGATGCTATGAGGGCTAAACCTAACCGGTTCCACCGCCAAAATTCAGTTTAACCTCACCGACGACGGTGAAAAAATACCGGATTAACCTATCCGACTTCACCGTAAAATTTCAATTTTACCCCGACAACACCAACCCACCAATCACCCCCACGACTCGATGATATGAGAGCTATTCAACACGTGTACGAAAAGCCGAGCAGCAGTATAACCTCAGCATAAACGACGACGACGATGACGGCGGCGAACGACGAACGATGTTGTCTTTTAACATAACCTTCTTCACCGCCTCTTTTTCCAATTTACCACCACCTCGACATTGCCCCCACATATATAAGTAACACAGCCTCTTCACCACCAAAATTCAATTTTACTCCCCCTCTATTGATACACAACCAATCACCACGTTGCCCGCCAATTCACGTCATACTGCTTTTCCAACATGCCCGACCACTTTTCCAGCATGCCCGACCACCCCAGCACATTAACGTGACAACCCCCACTACCGTCACGTGGTACCGCCAACCTACCCCCACCTCAGTCATGTGGTACCCTCACCTCCCCACGTCGCGTGGTACCACCCAGCTAATCCCCACCGTCACGTGACCCCCACCTAACAGCACACTTTCTCCATCTCAATCGCACTCATTATAGGCTATATGTCTTCGCTCTCACTCACACTCATTGGTAAGATATTGCGTTAGAACTCTCATAACACCCCTACTCAAAATCTTGTGTTGTCCAGCCGTCTGCCAGGAAATCTACAGTGATGACTTGAACATGTTCGTTTGAGTTTTGTTTTGCCTTTCTTTGGAAATGTCGGCAGTCTTACGGGCACGGTCTTCGTAATAAGCCATCCGTATTACCATGCAGGCTCCCCCGCCGATGTTACATCTTGAAGTTGTACTCTAGCAGACGTTCAAGCCACATTGCCACCTGTCCTTCCGGGTTTGTAAATCTCAAGCAAGCGCGGCTTGGTTGGTACGTAGTAGAAACTCTCTCCCATAGAGGTATTTCTGGAATGGCTCCAAAGCTCTGACAATTGCCAACAACTCTCTACTTGTAACAAAATAATTTCTCTCCGGTTTCGAAAGCGTCTTGCTGTAATACGCTATTACTCGTAATTCACCGTTCTGCACTTGAGACAAAACTGCTCCTAGACCAGTATTGCTTTCGTGTGTGTCCACAATGTACTTCCCTTCGGAAGCTGGGAAAGCGAAAATTGGCTGCGAACCTAATGCAGTTTTCAAAGTCCTACAATTCTTGACCACACTTTCCCGCCACTGGAAATTTCGCTTATTTTCCGTTAGCTCATGTAGTGGTTTAGCAATAGTAGCGAAGCCTTTCACAAAACGTCTGTAATATGAGCATAACCCCAGGAAACTCCGAATATCGTGTTTACACTTCGGCACTGGCCAGTCTCTTACGTGTGTCTACTTTATTAGGATCCATGCTAACACCCACTGCCGAAATCAGATGGTCCAGATACTGTATTTCTTTCTAAAATAGAGAACACTTCTATAACGTCGGGACGACATTATAATATCGGGAACCTGGTTAATTGGCTCAGATCAATTAAACAGGCTGCCATAATATTCACAAACTCATAACTATCTGAATATAAACAAACACTAAATAGGATCCCGTGAATTGAGGAATTATATGACTGGGGTTTGTAGATTTATTCACTCACCTTTTTGGACCATGACATCTATTTATTACATACTGTTTTAGCATCATAGAAGAAAATTAGTAATGTGTATACTAATCATAAAAATATTTGCGCATTTTGGTACAATTGTAATTAGTGTAAGTCATGGGTGAACATAGCTTGTACTGTCCTCGGATCCGAGTTGTGTGTTCCTGTATATGATACTAAAAATAATAATCTTTACTTTGTGCCATCTGAAGAATGGGCTTATTTAAATTTAGCTTGTTATACTCATTAAACTTAACACATCTTATTACTTATCATGAAATTACAATTTTATGCTAATTAGGTCAGTCTTTTGTGTTTTACTTTACGCTTATGTTGTTATTTATGTGTATTTCATATATTAGTTAAAGTTAAGTTCTGAACCACAGAAGTAAAACTTCCGTGTCACCTATGTGTAACATATCCTCGGCGAATCGGGGCTTCTATCTGTCGTGCAGGGTGTCTGGGAGATCTTCTGTCTATCGTGTGTTGGTGAAGTTTGGTGTCACTCTTAAAGATGAGAAATCTGTCTCTTCTGTAGATTCTTGTGGTCTGTTTCTTCGTGGTAACTTTCACTAGTGTTCACATTGTTGTACCGCACATATTGCTTATGGTTAATAGTTACATTCTAGAAGTTTAACATCACATTTAGGTGATGTTATTTATTTATAGAGATGTCATCGCCGCACACTCAAGTCATTCACAACATTCACATCATCCGGTAATTACGTAAGTTTTACTTAGTCTACATGTTTAATATTTTCTAGCGGTCTACATAATGTGCTGTACGCTGTATCACCAGGGGAGTCTCTGATTCAACTGGACTAAATAACTATAGGGGTGACGGGGCTGTCCGCGCGCGGGTAGTTTCTCAGCGCGAAAAGTAGTTCTTAATTATTATTAATTATTTTCCTTTAATTTGCTTACAATTTAATTACATCACTCTATACTTTTATTATTCTTTTTTGTAACGCGATGTCGTTATGGATTTATTAAGTTTCTTAAATCTAATTTTATTAACTGATACATCGGCAAATCGGCATGTTACTACCGGTTTGGGGCATAGAGAAAGGGTTATTTTGTACCTTATAAAATTATTTTAGTGTTATAATTTTTTATTTAATTTTATTGTGGGATTTAGGCATATTAAATCGTCACACTTCTTAGTGCTCAGCTTCAGATGGGCACCGTGACGTCTAGTTAGAACCTACTTAAAGTTTTCCAAATGGTCTTTGAAAGTCTTTCCGATTACTACGACATCGTCTAAATAAACAAGGCAAGTTTTCCATATCAAGCCTCGGAGTACCAGGTCCATCAACCTATCAAATTTTTTCGGTGCATTACTGAGTCCAAATGGCATGAAGTTAAATGGGAATAAGCCACTAGGGGTCCAGAAAGCGGTCTTTTCTTTATCTTCTTGATAAAGACTCATTTGCCAATATCCACTCTTCAGGTCCAATGTGGAAAACCACTGTGCTCCGCAAAACGTGTCGAGTGTATCGTCAACGCGAGGAAATAGATAGCAATCATTCTTTGTAACGTTATTTAACGTCCCGTAATCTACGCAGAAACGCAATCCATTATCCTTCTTCGCTACCAGCACTACAAGAGAAGACCAAGCACTTGACGAAGGTTCGATTACTCCCTCTGTCAACATGTCCTGTACTAACCGAGACATTTCCTCTTGCTTAGATAATGGAGGCCTTCGAGGAGGTTGGCATATCGGTGTTGTGTCCCCGGTATTGGTGCGATGTTGCACAAGAGAGGTTCTTAAGTGTAACTGTCCCCGAACTGCAAAACAATCCATGAATTCATTTAAAAAATGGCTGAGTTCTTTTACCTCACTACTTGTGAGGTCGTTAGAAGATCTGGTCAATAATTCCTGCAGTCCTCTGGTAGCTTGGAAGTATCCGAAGCACTCGGTCTTCATTGCGTCATTCCAGCAACCTAGGCCACGGGAGTCAATTTGCCTAGGAGCGTATTGCTTTGTAAAGTGATAGCTTGATCCAAAATATTCGCGACTCTAATAGGTACATTTCCGGTTTCGTCAGGTTTTACTAAACTTCTGGCAAGTAGTATGTCCGGTGTGCTGAATACCTGGGGCTTGAATATAGAGCACTGGTTGCCCCTAGTATCTACTTCGGTTTTAACCATGATGATCTTTTCGGCTTTAGCCGGAACAGTTACGGCCACTTAGTTTATGACGTCCATAAATTTTTCTGCTGTCGTCATTGTTGATAGCATTACCTCTTCGCCTCCGATTCTCAAGACATTGTTTTTAAAGTCAATTATGAATCCGTATGCGTTCATAAGGTTCCTACCAAGAATTGCTTCATCCACAATGTCTGTAACCAGTACTTGACGATTAAACTCAAGTCACCCAAGACGTCGGTGTCTCCACTTTTCCAAACACTTTTCCAGGCCGTCCAGTAGCTGTTCGCAAGCTGCAAGAGGACCAGATTACCTTGAGAACTTTCACCACGTCGGGCCGCACAATAGAAACTGTTGCGCCTGTGTCAACTGTAATCGAGGTTGGCCTTTCTTGAACAAATTGGTAACTACCAAGCTCCCGCTGTTTTTCTGAAGTGTAAAAATTGCGTATTGTCTAGGGGCTTCGTTCTTTCAGTTAGTCAGTACACGCTCCGATGTACCGATTACTGCTTGTTTTCCTGCTGCTGAATTCTAACCCGACAATCTCGTTGTAGATGTCCAGGTTTTCCACATCTATAACACTTCGGTATTCCATCCTTTCTTATTTTATTCTGTAGCGCCGGCCGTCGAGTTCCTGTTCCTTGTTCTTCTTCCTCATCGTCTATGGCGTCGCGATCTTTTAGCGCCCGCACTTTATGACTTGTCCAATCAGACGCTGATTTGGCGGCCTCAAATTGCAAAGCATGTACCAGGGCGTCCGCACTGTTCTGGTGTCTTCCCATTCGTAACACTTGCTGTAGTTCGTTATCTCAGACACCCGCAGTAAATGTCAGCATCGCAAAACTCGTTCGAAAATCTTCTAGCGCTTCAGGATAGGCCAGTGTAATTAGTCTGTCGGTACTTGCTTCAAACTCTTGAAGGCTCTCCCCGGGGTGCTGTCGCCTTTCTCTCAACTGGGTGCAGTACACATCTCGCAAATGTTTATCACCATACCGTAATTCCAGAGCTTTTATCAATTCGGCATAGGTGTTTTGGCTGTCAGGTGGCACTTTCTTTAGTAGTTCTGCCGCGGGTCCTTTTGATGAGAGAACGAGTGAAACTGGCTTGTCTTTCTCTATCCAATTACTTGCGCATGCAGCAGCTTCAAATTGGCGGAGGTATGTTGCCCAGTGACTGCTTCCGTTAAAGGTTGAAGCTTTGACATGAACTGTCCCTACTGCAGGCAAAGTGACTTTCTCTATTAACTTATTTCCTGTGTCTTTTTCTGTCTTTATCACTGGTCCAGTCTGTTCAAAATTTTGTTTGGCTGTAACTTTGCACTGTTCAACTTCACTTTTTATTTGTTCCCTTATGTTTGCAATTGAGTTTTGTACTGCAGATATTTTATTAGACGCAGATTCTCCTATGACATATATTTTTGTAGACATCGATTCTTCAAAAATTGAGACAGATTTTTCTACTTCAGCTATTTTTAATGTAATTGATTCTTGTACCTCCGATATTTTAGTAACTTGCTTAATAAGCTCACCTCGTAGGAGACCCAATTGTGCGGTACTATGTTCTTGCATCTGTTTCTGCTCTTGTATTAATGCTTTGATGACTTCTGATTCACGCTTTCGTCCCTCTGCCTCTGCAGGAGGGTTTTTGTCTCGCTCCCGCTTTCTCGTCTTGTCGTTTTTCTGCTTCTTCTCTCTCTTGTCTGCGTTCTTCTTTTTGTCGTCTTTCTGCTTATTCCTGTGCAGCAGCGTTCGGAACGCTTCTATCATCTGACTGGCACCCATGTTTACCGATTAATTACGAAATAGCTCGCCTTGTACAAACTGTCCACTGTTTCCACTGTTAGCTGTTCTATCCCAGTTCTGACACCACTGTTACGAAGGTCTACTTGATCGTTGTATGTACAGTGGAAAACAAAATACAAGACACCAATTAAGTTACTAATCACCAGCTTTAATTTTCACAGTTAAACAGTTCGTAATTAACAACATAGTCTCTTACAACAAATCAAACTAAAATTGTTCATACGCAATAAAATGTCAACTAATATTAAAAAGACAATTGTACTACAATATACCGCCCGATTATCCACTTGAACGCACACACAGTAATATTGCCCGATAATAAGTGAACTGAGCGTCCCTGAGTGGTTGTATTTATAACCCGCCGAAAATCTAGATTATTCCACATACTACGTATTAGCTCTTCTACGACGTAATTAATTGCGGCTTTGACACAGTGCCGCCGCGGCCGCGCGAATTCTGGCACAGTTCAGCAAATGCGCCGAGAATCACGTACGCCACACATAGTAGAGCGAGATTCTTCTGGAACATTCGACAAACACGTAGACAGTTCTGTGATGCCGTAACACTGCAATATACAGAACAATATGGAACAACTAACGTAAATCATCTTTTTCTGCAGCACTACTGGTGTAAAACAGAAACAACATAGTGTATGTTGGACTTATGGTTTTCTCTTTTACATGAACACAACAATAGTTGTGTATATTAGACCTAAGTGTATGGACTCGTGTTTTTTATTCTGTACAGTGTGTATCTACCTATGCGGATTATTAATATAGAAAATGCCAGTTTTTCCATAAAAGCTGACTTATGATTTTTCTCAAATACATGATTAAATATATATATATATATATATATGATATATAATTACCTTAATATCCACTTTAGTGATACACAGTTTCGTCACTGATGACGCGTTTCGGGACTAAGTCCCATCCTCAGATACATAATTAATAAACTAAAATATTAAAATCACGACCATGATACTGGTCAAGTCAAAAATAAATAAAATAAATTATAAATCGCATGTAATAAGTTTTGCTAACCACGGCTGGAGCTCCCGCATGCGTTCACCCGCAACCGCGATTGTCACGCGACTCAAGATTGTCACGCGATTGTCAATGCACTAGAGTCGCGTGACAATCTCGGTTGCGGGTGAACGCATGCGGGAGCTCCAGCCGTGGTTAGCAAAACTTATTACATGCGATTTATAATTTATTTTATTTATTTTTGACTTGACCAGTATCATGGTCGTGATTTTAATATTTTAGTTTATTAATTATGTATCTGAGGATGGGACTTAGTCCCGAAACGCGTCATCAGTGACGAAACTGTGTATCACTAAAGTGGATATTAAGGTAATTATATATCATATAATAAGTGATACGGTACGCAAAAAATAAGTAATATATATATATATATTTATCATATAATTTAAATATATCATATTATAGTAATTCATTTCCCTCCTGAACGCATTATTATAATTGATTTTTATACAATTTGCTTTTTATGATAAGTATCATTACTTAAAATGAATTAATAAATTAATTATAGTACATGCTATTTATATCTTTCAGGCCTAATCATTATTCAACATTCCTACTATTTACAAAAAGAACCTATGCCACTTTACGTCTTATTATAGATTCTACAAGTGTTATTTTAACAAACATATCTTCATGTAATACAATTTAATAAAAGGTTATTCCTATACAGTTTAATTTTAAATAATTTTTGAATGATTTATATTATTTTGAACATATTTCCTCATAGGTAAGAAATCCTTTTTTGTGTCCTGGTATAACAATTTTGCCCTACAATTTTTTAGCTGACCAAACAGGATTTCAATAGAATAGAATCTGTTATAAAAATCGTAGTTGAAAGCACTGGGTTTTACAAGACTGGGTTTTGATAGCAGGAAATATGTTATAATAAATGTACAAAAAGTGTATATTAACCTGTGCACTAAAACTAGATAAGCTGTATGACATGTCTAAAGCATTTTTTTGATTTGTTTATCGACCGTTGATTTAAACGCAACCTAAATTGAAACTCTTGAAATTCGATTGGGTTTCAGTAGACGCAATTCTATTTACAGCACAATTCCATTAACGGCTTAACAGCCTGCAAAATATAAGTGGACTGTGCCATGTTAATGAAAAACGGTTGAAAATGGCTGACACATGCGTTAATATTTGAGTCCTCATGTACACGTAAATATTACAGTTACTGTATTACACACGAGTGAAAAACTAATAAATAAGAGAAGTCAATTAACATAAATTATAAATCCGCTGAATGTTTTAATGATAATTATCAGGAAATATATTTGATCTGTAATTTTAATTTTATTATCACATCAATTTAATTTTAACACCTTTACAACAGAAATGTTTCTATCTCACTGATTTACGCCTAATGCGTTAAGTGAAATCGGTGAACCGTTAATCTCTGCATTGTATTTAATTATATAATTGTATTTAAACTTGATTTTAATTCTTTCAAGGATAGCGCTGTAAATATACGTGAGCTAATAAAACGATAATAATAATTTAATCATTTCATAAACAGCAGGTTTTAAACACATTAATACTTCGAAAGACTTGTGTTCAGTACACGTCAAACAACGTTCAAAATATCACTGACGTGACGCACTGAACGTTAGCCACACGTTTTAATATTAGCGAACAAATTCTCTTAAAATCAAAGATTTAAACTCTCGTTTTCCTAACAATAAATACTGATTGAAAGTAACAGAATTTAGTAAGGTATTACTAAAATTATTCTTACTGCTTTATGTAAATCATTTTAATTATTGTCAAAGTCTGGATGTGAATATAAAAGTAGTAACTAAACAAGTGTTCTAGTATAACACTGTTGTTTTCGTGTGTCGTAAGTCCCATGGTTGGTCTGATGCAGTACTCCAACTTTTCTGTATAGAGCCAATGTCTACATCTATATATATAAAAGCCAAATACCACCCGCTCATTCATACACTCTCTCATCACGAAATCTCCATAATTATAAAGCTACAAACCTGAAATTCGGCACGTATGTTCCTCTTGGCTTCTAGGTGCTCGCTAAGAAAGGGTTTTGAAAACTTTAACGCCTAGCGCGTAAAAAGGCTAAAAACCGTGACACCGATAATGCAGCTTTTTTTAACTGTATGCTTCCTGGAAGTCTAGTGTTAATTTTTTTACTTCCCTTTAGCCTTTGGGGAGTTACTAAAACAGTATTTTTTTATCTAAACTATAACCACGAGGAGGCGCGAAAATAATCTCGAAACAGTTCACCCTGTCCCTCTATTCCTAGCTATGTGGCGTTGAGGGATTATTTTCAGATCTACGTTCGGCACATATATTCCTCTTGGCTTCTGGGTGCTCACTAAGAAAGAGTTTTGACAGCTTTAACGCCTATCCGCAAAAAAACGCGAAAACCGCAACACTGATAATGTCGGTTTTTTTCAATTGTATCCTTCCTCCACTACTTTAGGCTATACCTAAGCGCGGTAAAATGTTCGGACGTCTTCGATAGAATTTGTTCCACAATCCGCTAACCTCCCCACCATGCCAGATTTACTGTACGGCTTGTTTAAAGTCTGACACTGAGCCAGGGTTGCCAGGTGTGGCGATTTTTCCCCCACACTGGCAAAATTTGAAGCCTCAAAATGGCAAGTGGAGAAATGGTGGGGATTTGTGAAAATGTGGCGTATTGTTGGTGATTTCAAATAATTATAATTTCAAGTAATGCAGATGTGATCAAATTGCAGTACAGAAATCCTGCAAAGTTTAAAAAACTACAAAATATTTATGTAGGTCCTACAAGTGCACTGTGATTTCGGAAAGTAAAAATCCAAATCTCTCACTTGAAGAAATACAAAATTTCAGAGTAAATTACTTAAATTTGTATGTTGAATGTGCATGCCAAATTTACAGCAGATTTCCTTTTAACAGTTAAAATGCTAAAACATCTAGAATTTTTATACAGAAAACAAATGAATGTTATTTGATCACTGGCTTCAGCAGCAGCACCAACCTTTGAGAAGAGTATTGAAATAAACATGGTAAATATAGACAAGGAATAGAGAGAGTTCTTAGAAGTACAAATATTAACACCGGTACAGATGAAAGTTTATTAAGGTTTTAGAGAGAATTTAAAAATACAAAGAACGCGATGATACTGAAGCTTTTTTAACTTAAATAATTTTGTAGTTTATCTATTTACCAGTTTAGTTGTGGGTGTGTTGAAAGAATATTTATAGCAATCAATGTTAATAAATACAAAATCAGAAATAAATTGAGGATGGAGACAGTGTTTGGCTAGTTGCCTACGAAAAAAGTTCAAGCAAACAAAATAAATCCTGTTTCGATTGTACTACAAATGATTCAATGCTGATGAGACACAGCACCTATATGTAGGTCTATCCTTCTTGAGGATATTGTCATTTCCATGGCGGGTAAAGCACTCCTACAGTTCAGACTTCCACCACTTTCACGAGACCATGGAGCCGTTGTCGCCAACCGTGAACATCTGAGGGAACTGTCTTATGATACCGTTCAGCTGTCCGAAACAGTTGCTGTGAATGTTCCAAAATTAAATGAAAAACAGAGGAAAGCCTACGATAAAATCATGCACAGCATTGCTTCTGATTCTGGGCAGTTGTTCTTTCTTGACGCTCCTGGTGGCACTGGGAAAACGTTCTTGATCAATCTGTTGCTAGCCACAATTAGGGGCGAAAGGAACATCGCCGTTGCCGTTACTCCCTCAGGTATTGCAGCTACCCTGATCGACGAAGGCAAGACGGCTCACTCTGCCTTCAAGTTACCTCTCAACCTGAATCATTCTCAGTCTGCACTTTGTAAAATCTCTAAGCAGAGTGACACGGCTCAGGTGCTTTGAGGAGCCAAAGTTATCGTGTGCGATGAGGGAGGTATTGAGCCTCTGAACAGAACGCTCCAGGACATTAGGGGGCGCAGCCGTCCTATGGGTGGAGTTATGGTTCTTTTGGCTGGGGAGTTAAGACAGACCTTGGCTGTTGTACCACGGGGGACACGTGGAGATGAAGTCAAAGCCTGTCTCAAGTCATCCCTCTTATGCCCTAATGTGAAAGTCCTGTCCTTGAGAGTTAACATGCGTGTCCACCTCCACTTGCCGACTGAGCATATGAGTTATGAGTCTGTGGACTCTGTGGTGGAGGTCGAGCATGCTGCACATTACCCTATGGGTTCTTGCATACTCTCGACCCACCAGGAGTACCACCTCATGTCCACTCAAGGTTGGCGCTCCATTCATGCTGTTGCGCAATCTAAACCCTTCAAAACTGTGCAATGGCACCAGGCTTCAGGTGAAGACTCTGCACAAACATGTCATCGGGATGGTTGAGCGATTTATAAGGACATTTGAGCAGCATCTTTCAAAGGTTGTTGACCAGAACCAAACAGACTGGGATCAACCACCACTATTCCTCATGGCGTATAGATCATCAGTACACGATACAACCGGCATGACTCCAGCAAAATTGGTGTTTGGGCGGGAGATTCGTCTTCCAGGGGACTTCATGTTCGGATCACCTGAGACTCAGTCCCAAGAGCCACAGAACTATTCCTCGCAATTAGAAAACTAACTCCTAGCAATGAATAGCTTGATAAGAGGACGGCTGAAGATTCCCAGCGGTAAAATGAAAACTCTTTATGACATTCGCAGCAATAATGTGGGTTTCCAAGAAGGAGATCAGGTCTGGTTGTTCAACCCAAAGCGCCGTCGTGGTCGCTCATCTAAGCTTCAGTCTAACTGGGAAGGACCCTACAATGTGAAAAGAAAAATCAACGATGTTGTTTATTGGATTCAACAGGAAGGGCAACGAAAATTCAAGGTCGTCCACCTAGATCGCCTGGCTAATTATTACTTCAGAGACGGTTTGCCAGTTCGGGACAAACAAGCTTAAGGAGGAGGCAGTGTTACGACATAACAAAACAATCTACGTGTTTGTCGAATGTTCCAGAGGGATCCGAAATATAATGCGGTGGCGTACGTGCTTCTCGACGCATTTGCTAGACGGTGACAGAATTCACGCGGCCGCTCGCACTGTGTCAAGGCCGCAATCAATTACGTCGTATTTTAAAGGTAATACGTAGTATGTGGAATCGTCTAGATTTTCGGCGGGCTATAATTACAATTACTCAGGGACGCTCTGTTCAGTTATTGTCGGGCGATTACAAGCGATATTACTCTGTTCGTTCAAGTGGTTAATAGTGGAGTGTTGTGATTTATAATCGGGCGATATATTGTAATACAATTATGTTTTCATATTGGTTGACATTTTATTGGGTGTGAACAATTTTTATTATTTCTTGTAAGAGTCTGTGTTGATAATTACGTACTGTTTTAACTGTGAAAATTAAAGCTTGTGACTAGTGACTTAATTGGTGTCTTGTACTTTGCTTTCCACTATACCTACGACGATCAAGTGGACCGTCGTAATAGTATATATATACTTTATTCATTTAAGTAGACAATAATTTAAATAGTGCACTCATTGTTTTGTGATACAACTGTTACCGTAACCATAATACAAAATGTTATAAAAAATACTGTTTTAAAATCAAATGTTTTAAAAACATAATATAAGAAAATCTTCACGTTTTCGGTATAATATTTTACACGGTAGAAGTTTGTCTTCAGGATTATAGTAGATATACCATTAGTGCAGTGCTGCTTGTTAGTTGTACAGAAATATTATACCATGTTTTGAAAATTAGTTTAAACCAAACTTTTAATTTTTACTCCCGCTTATTTTAAGTGACGTGCAAAACCATTTTTGACAACGCAACTCCAGCGTCCGACCGTCGAAGAAGACGCTCAACTTGGAGTAGATGATCTTACAAAAAAGATCCGGGTGTGACGCACCTAGTCCAAACCCCTAACGCCACGTCCCAAACTCCCAGATAGACCAGCTTTACGGAGGAAAGTCTAGACTAGCTGGGACAATCACAACCACTACGAAATCCCTCTTGAAGTGGTAAACCCTGTAGACCAGGATCCCGGCCGGGCAGGTTTACATTCCCGTGGTACCATTTTTAAGTACGTCATTGATCAACACGACGACCCGGAACGGTAGCTTGGGAGGTCAATGGCGTGTCCTCCACATTTCGGCGACGGCAGAAGAACACCGCTTCGCCTGGCCAATGCCCAATTGCCCAATCGTAAGCTCCCCCTCTCTATCGCCTTAGCTTAGGATTCCACCGACTCCAAGGAAGCGAGTCCGCCGAAGAGGGGAGAACAAGCGGGCAAGATCGAAACGAAACTACTAGTGTTCAACTTTGTACTTAATGGGCATCACGGCCTTTCGTGAGAGGCCCGACACAGCTACTGGCCAGGCAATGCGTGCTTTGGTTCCTGTTTGCAAAACGCTACTTGGAGTCAGGGCACTGCACTCGAAAGCAGTGCGTATCTTGGTTGCTTCCTTCACCCACGAGAGGACCACCGGCAATCGGAGTTATAAGCAACCGTGACTCCCCGGCCACCCACAGGGGTCACTACTCAGTCACGCAAGCTTCGTCCGCGCACCTTTCACGAATGCGTGAAGGGGTTCGCCCGCTGGCGTTCCAAAGAACAGAACGCCCTGAGATTACTGGCCAGGAAATAGAACCCGCTGACATTAATAATTAAAATGAGACAGTACTAATAATTGGCCTTCTATTAGGCCATTTGTACTACACTTCTTCAGCTGATGTAGCCGGATTCGCATTAGCGTTCGGTGATCCTAGGTTTCGACTGGTAGCTGTGAACATCGTTTTACTCAAACTGGATACGAACTTACAACGTCCAGTACTCGAAGCGCTAAAACTAACAACTGCTTGCTCGGACTGCATAACCAAGTAATGTATTGATCTACAAAGATTACTTCCTGATTGTTTTAATATTCCACTTTTGTGTGAGCTCACATACGGAATTGAGTTGCGTTCAGTTGGTAATGCCATTGATGTTATCTGTGAATGCACAAAAGGGATTGAACATACGACTTTGTATTCACCGTGGAATTGGTACACACAGCTCACTGCGATTAAGTGTGTGCTCCATTTACTTGTCTACTGGTATAAACGTAATTGGTATGTTAGTGAATCCGCATCATTTCCATACTAATTCGAGTTCCGATAGTGGTTACAAAACAGATTTCTGTTCGTTGTTTTGGTTAAAACATATGACAGCGTAATAGTATTTACGCCATTAGGCCTATATTATATTTGGAAACAGCTTAGAAACAAAAATTATGTACAAAAGGATTAGATTGACGTACCCGTCATAACATGATACCTAATTTCAGTACATAGATAACATATGTTTCAAGGGAAGATAAGAAAGGTTACCAAAACGCCTAACACTTATCAGATATAGAAATAACTACTAAAACTGTTATGAACTTCTCCACGACAACCTTTTACAACTTATTCTACGTTTACAACATCAAGACTTTATGTTTTTCTACGCTTTCGCTTCCGGAAACAAACGTGCGCAGCAGTAGATAGGTACACACTGCTCAGGAAGATATCAGAACAGATGTCAAAACTGGAAGGAAAGTGAAAAGGAAAGTCGCAATCACACCCCAAAAAAACCAACCCCAAAAAAACCAACACCGACTAAACAAATTAAAAATAAAATAATCCATACGTTGGATACACAAACACACCACACACACACATACACATACACACACATTCATAGGTATAATATTATATGTTTCATGACATAATTACTTTCCAATTAGTTAGTTCCAGTTAGTTCTGCAAATAAATATTACTTCTGCTAAGATCTATTCCTAACGTACGTCAACTTGAAATAAAATAATAAAAATAAAAACAGTCTACTGACAGGCGTAATTATAATGTGATAAAAAATATATATTGTACAAGAATCGACCAAGAAACTTAACGAATTACAAAGAAAAAATATATATAAGTATACAAAAATAATTTCTTAATTTTTAATCGAAGAGTTTTTTGTTTCGTTGAGTCACTGTTTCAAGCATCTTGTAGATGCTTACTACATCAACTATTATAATTCTCTGCCCCATAATTAAAACAATGTAAACAAGTAAACAAATATTACAAAGAATAAAACCTATTCCGTATTAAAATTTTGTTTTTTTTGCAACAAAACAAATACAAATTTAGTTTTAAATATAGATAAAGTATCCCATAAAAAATAAAATCTTTACCTGTCAATATGTCAAATTTTGTAGTAAGAAATTCTATAACTTGCTTGTGGAAGTGCTTTCCAATCATATTTCTTATATTTAATGTTAAATGGGAAAAATTTACGCTATTATTTTTTTACTATAGTTATACACTTTTATTTTTTATAATACACTATTATCAGTAATAATGTATTGTCATTACGCTTTTATTTTTGACTTTCAGCTTAAAGTTTTTGATAAACTCATTAAAATTTTCCTTTTCCACAATTCGAAAACAAAGATTGATGCCTCTAATGCAGAACAACAAGAAACGACAGGGTTAATTGGTTTAGTTGACTTTATGTGTTTTCATGTTTTAAGAGCTTGGAAAACAATGTTGTTAAGCCATCAACGTCGACTACGAGTGTTGCTCGGCTACATGTTTGGTCTCCTACATTTTAATTGCTCAACAAAACTAGATGTGCCTTTGCCTGAGTTTTGGAAAAGCACTACAATTTTCAATTATATGTTTGACTGTAAGTGTTCAACTACAAGTGCAGACGAGTCATTTTTATCTGTTTAGGAGGTACGAAGGCATCTGGTCAGTGTAGCCAGTTCGCAGTCAGCAGATGCAAACCTGTTTATTACGACTGGGATCACCTACCAGTTACCATTTACGGATGCTGTGCTTTGCGACAGCAATTTTGCTCTGCTTGCAACACCTCATGCCGCACATTAACGGTGGTTTTGGGCATCTGCATCGTCAGCGACTAGTATCTCGCTGCAGCATCAGATTCTTCGTGACTTTCAATATCTACATGAATCGGACACTATACAAAAGAAAAGATAGACCTAGGTCTTCATGCTAATGACGAGATCTAATGCATGTCATAACGCCTATATCTGTTGAAATAACGAAACCACTGTGCCCGGATTTTTCATAGCAGACAGAAAATTCAACGAAGCCGTACATATAACAAATGTTTTCTTACTTCGGTGTTCACAGAATCGAAGAGCTTGCCACACTACACACAGTTCTTCGGCGTATACACTTGCCGCCTTTGGTAGGCCTATACACTACTCCGTTCTTCGTCTTCAAACCATCAATGTATACAATGTGATGTTCCTCGACGTATTACTTAAGGATTGTATAATAACACCTTTCCGTTCAT
The DNA here is from genome assembly GCA_034769895.1 of Magicicada septendecula. Lineage (NCBI taxonomy): Eukaryota > Metazoa > Arthropoda > Insecta > Hemiptera > Cicadidae > Magicicada > Magicicada septendecula. The sequence goes on from CM068373.1 coordinate 482,492,618, forward strand.
TTCGGGAGACAATCTCCTGCTATTACTTTGAACGCACAGATGCGGTATCTCAAAGAATGCTGATGACCGCATTCGACAAATTTCGTAGGTTCAGAACAGGGGTGGTTCAGCACCATGAGCCGATTTCCCACAGAAGCATGCCTTTATTCAACCATATGTTGTTGCAGTGTGCCCAAAACGAAAGCCCTAAGAACACTGCATTGGCTGAGGGATAAATACTCTCACACTCAGCCTACGTATGTCTGCTCTGACTTTTTCTAGTAAAGTAGTCCTGTTAAAGGTTAGGACGTGGATTGCAGATAGGAGCGTCTGTCTATCCCTTCTCACCGTTAACCTTTAGCATGCGATGACGCCTTATAGGGCAAGTCAGTCGTAATTTCCTTTTCTGTGGAGTTCAGTAGGTCACTACACACTATTACTTCGTTTGTGGTGTTCAGAGTGGTATGAATTACGACTTCTACATCTATGCTCTCCTAACTTCTGCAACTTAAGTAGTCTTCAACCCTGTTGATTGTTTAGGGTCTCAGCGGGTAACACATCTGCTGCTTTTCTGATGTCCTGTACGACTGATCTACCGCAATCGATGCTAGACTTTCAATATGGAAAGGATTTTTTGCGAAGTCGCTTTCTTTCAGTTTAACGACGAGTTGTTGTGTCACCGTCGGCACAATCGCACGCAGACGGTGTCAGAAATATTTCATCGTCTACCAACGAGTAATGCCTTTTTCTTTTCCCCCTCTGAAGAGGGTGCTGTTTTATGAATGAGGGTTTTTTAATAGATCTCTCAACCCCAAAATTATTTTCTGAGTTAGCATATATTCCAACAAACACCGGGGAATAAAAAGACAACCGCGGCAAAGTCGTTGTTTACCATGGGTAGGACTAAATACAAAAGTGCGAGTTCTGGTACCCTGAAGCCATCGTTCGCGACTCACTAACGTAGAGCTATCCATCCACTGGCGCTGTCGGTTCCACCGTGGGTTATAGTGGTATTAAGCTGTACACACAACCTTGTCGAAACTCACTTACTCACTTACCAGTGCCCTGTTAGCCAGCTAAAGGGTAATAGCTGTTTCTCGCCCCCTACGAACCAAGAAGTTGTAGACCCGAGAGTAAGGTTAGGTTTTGGTTGGGGGGGGGGATTATTCTTACTGTATTTATTTATTGAGGTGTGTAGTGAGCAATAGTGTAATAAGGTGACTAACTTCATAGAGGGAGTCCTACGCCTTACAAACGATACGACAATGAAATCAACGCAGGCCACGCAAACCACGAGTTAGCTGCTTACAAATGAGGAATGAATATGACGGCGCTTTACTAGGCAAAGTATGACTGATATCGCACTGAAGGAAAGCAAAAGCGCTTCGGGGGACATCGAGAAGTAAGGTTTTGTGGCAGAGTCCCACACATCGTAGGACTGTGAACACTCTTGCGTCGTACATTACTTTAAAGTTTTCTAAAAACAATTTGTATATATTATTAACATTATTGTTCTTCTTCTTATTATTGTTATTTTAACCCATTATTCCTTACCCAAGAAACTATTATACCGATTACTGTTCCGTTTGATTCTAAAATCCAAATTTTCACAACATTTAAAGGTGATTGTTTCATATTTCATTTAAAGAAAATAAATTACGTTCTTTGAAAATGTTTTAAAGACAATTCTTGTCTTACAAGATTGAGGTATAAATAGACTAATAAATAAATATATAGGAAGACAAATTTAATCACGTAGAACTTAGTAATTAATATTGCATCAAGTCTCTAAAGTTCTTGATGTGAGTATAAAGGACAAATTCAAGTAAGAATTCTTTATTTAACGCTTTGAGCATTAGAGTTATGAATTTAAAAAAAAATGTATACCGCAATGAGTAGAATATGCATATAAATTAGTATTGGAACTCTCATCGTATGATAGTGTGTTGAAATGAATGCTTTTATAATTAAAGACTGCAGGTTTAGATATTGTATGCCAGGCAATAAGAAACATGTTCAAATTGTTAATTTAAGTAATTTTTAGACAGTAAAAAAAAAACAGTTAGTGTTGTGTGCGTAGGCGCGTAGTAAGTATGCGTGTGCAAGAATATATAATTATTTTACTGGATAATAATAAAAAATATATTAAATTATAATATTCATTGTAAGTGGAACTCTGAGATGAGACGTGCACCAGAATAAGCCACATAAACGACCTATCAAATGTCAACGTTTGATGGTAATTTAAAGAACTGAATATGTGAGTTTTTTAACAAAGAAAGTTTTATAACATTTTAGATAAGTCACACTAATTTTTTGGACAAGCACCAAATTGCTTTTGAACAGTTTCATACAAGAATAATTTTAGCTCAGCTTCAGACGCAGAGAAGTTTGATTTAGCCAATCAGCGTACGAGGACAAATTTTCAGTCAAATTCTGATTTCTTGTCAGTGAGACTAGTCTCGTGCTGAACTTGAAAACATGGGGACGTATAGCTCTAGTATAGACGTTCGGTCTACTGAAACGAACGAACACAAGATAGAAAGTTCGAGAGTTGATACCGTAAATGTTTAAATAGTTCTTAACCGGGAAAGTGGAAGATTGTCCGTGTAGAGATTAAAATACACTTGAAGTCTGCTGGATTGCGTAAGCTCAATACACAAAATAAGTGACGGTGAATAACTTAACTAACTACAATTTATAGAATTGCTCAACCCGAGAATGATCCCGAACGCCGGACACCAGGAGGAGCTATACGTATCCATAGTGAACGACCTGTATCTGTAACTACATCTCGATCTACATTCGTCATAAAGGGAATGACTTTTTTTTAACGATCTGCATGTGTATTCCAGATTAGACAATCTACATCTCGAGCTACATTCATCATAAAGGGAAATGACTTTTTTATCAACTTTAATAAACTTATAAAATAAAGAGACAAAAGAACTTATAAAAAAAGATTTGATGTGGTAGATTGTAAGGGAGCAAATTATTTTAATTTGTGGTCAGGTCAACACTGACAGAGTAATTAGTTTGTGATTTTTTTATTAACTGTATTAAGTCAACATAGTGGAATTTTGTAGCATCATATAATTAACAAATCCGATAGCATTCCAACAGACGATTTACCATTACTTATTCTCTGCAACACCTGTAGATTGCATAGAATTTATATATTCAGAGTTTGGTGTACGAGAAATTAATAACCCCATGGTAGTACTGTTCTATAACTAATATATAACTTTTGTTTTATAAATCACATTAAATGTTGAAATGAATACCAAACTTGTCGTATTGAAATGAATGATATTTTATGTCGTGCAAGTAAATCTACAGGACTTATTCAAATTTTTCAGAAATTTCATTACAAAATCTTGATTTATAACTTCTCCACCTACAATTAATTAGAGGTACAAAATCTGGTTTTGGCTGTTTTATACACACTAACAGTAAAAATATTAGGAATGCAATAATTTTGTCATTTGACATATTGGTAAAGGATGATAAAGTACGCTGAATTACTCAAGTTAAGCGAAAATGTAACTTATGAAGAAAACGAAATTCCACATTGCTTCGGTAAATGAGTAATCAGCAATTAAAGATCATATCTTGATTGATGAAATTCAGTATTCACTGACTGACGTGCGTAACTATGTAAAAGAAGGAACAGAATTTTAGCCCTGTGGCATTGTAGCTAAATGAAACCAGAAAGTTTAAACGCCAATTACTTACTGTTTCAAAATTGTAAAAGACGTTCTGAAACAATTAAAACTGTATGCTGAATAACAGGTGAAGCTGAGAAGACAACAAGTGACAACTTATGACTGTTTTTTTGTTATACAGATTTTGTTAAAAAGAAATAAATAGTTTTTTAACTAAACTTGGTAACAATATTTTAAACAAATGTGTAAGGGATGTTATCATGGCACTACAAATGAAAGAACTAGCACGACATTCATTCTGCAATATCCAAACACACACACACACGTATATATTCATAATCACTCACTTTATTCTTGTCACTGAAATTATTAATAAGAAATATTTAAGTAGAATATATTTTTAATTGTTTTTACAGTGTTTCGACGGCTTTAAATTACCGTCAACTTTCATAAAGAAATACATAATGAAGCAATACAAATTTCGTGTAAATTTACACAAACCAAGAAGTGTAAACAATTTTATGCCACTCTATACGAATTGAGTGCCAACATTATACAACAATGTATGCCACTCTGTACATCCTCCTGAGATTCTTCAGGACTCACCATTCTTTTTTCCCCCCAAGTTGACGTCAGAGTGCATAATTATACGCGGTGACACTGTGTTGTTTTCTTTGTCCATATATGTTAACATTAAATAATGGAAGTTTTCACGTACCTATTTCTTATTGTTTGGCGGTGTTAACAATTGGTTCAAAAAAATATGTCATTTACGTGTTATTTATCTGTTAGTGTAACATTAAATTTAGATAAATTTTGTGGTGATTTGATATTTGTGTGGTCATTTTTTAAGTTCTAAGATTCTATTTGAGGAGAGGTATTTTGTTCTGTGCCCATTTGCAAAAGAAATTATAGAAATGCGCTGAAAGTTACAGTTGTTTTAGTTTTCCAAAAATCCAAAACTTCTGAAGAAATGGAAGTGGAAATCAAACGTGACTTTGTGACTACATTACATAGCTTGGTATGTAATTAGGTTTGTATTATTTATTTAAGTCTTAATGTAATTTAAAGCGCAGGGAATGAATACTTGTTTCTATTATTATATTATTTTGTTATTTACAATTAAAAACTAAATACATGTTGAAAATACAGTATACAAACAAGTTACCTGTATATTAAATTGCATTTACACATTATGAAGTAATACAAAAAATAATTGTAACCATAATAGTTACATCTTTGAGTGAAATATAACACACTTTGCATAATTATTTGTTATTTTATTCCAGTGTAATTTATTTTTTATTTTTGTTATAATACTTCTTATATTTGTAAGAAGCTGGGTTTGTGTAGTTAGATATAATTGTATCACGGTACATTGCTTTCACCATGATCATGTTTCATCCACTTCTCTTCTTATTTTGACGTGTTCATTCCTTTATCTTTTCGAACTTTCTTTTATTTGATATTCTATTAACGCGCCCAGACCATTATCACTTTTCATTTTTATTTCTTTCAATACCTTCCTTGATAATTCCTAGCATACCTTTACGTCCTTTACTCTTGACCTTATTTTGTCAGTTAAATAAGTATTACATTTTTTTCATTATCCGCTACTAGCATACATTTTCTACTAAGTTTATTTGTATCTCTTCTGTGTCTCTATACCGCGTGTATACCGCGTCCTACTCCATGTTACAACACTTGTTCTTATGATTTTGTACAACATTTTTTTACATTCTTCAATACTTTCATAATTCAAGATAGTTGTCGAATTGAACATGCAGCTTGTCCTAGCCAAATAATATTCATTCAAGACTACATATGTTGTTAAAACTATACTGTTAGGACTATTATTTGGAATGTAACCGTTATACCATCTGTCAACATAATTGTACCTTTGTATGATTTATTATACATTATCTGTTTCCCGTATGCCAAAGCATTTTCTTTAACGTGCTAATATTGTTGGGAAAGTTGTTTTCCATTGAATAAAAACAATTAGGACCTGTTACTTTTTTTCCAGATGAACGACAATTGTAGATAATTTGATATAAATGGATACTTTTCACTATAATGTAGTTTACGTTATAAAAGCTTTAAGTATAAGATAATTCACATTTGAGGTTGGCAAACGGCAAACCAAGTATAAAGATAAACAAATTTGATTCAGCAGTTTTTTACTCTGACGGGTACACTGATGTGAGAACGTAACGGTTGGACGAGCACTGCTGACGCTTGGGTCAATAAATCAGTCTAACGTTGAGCGTTCTGCGGCTACGCTGATGTAACAGGTGTTACGTTACCAAAATCATGTGCACGTGTGGCAGTTTAACTGACCGATTTTTTAATACGTGTAGAACGTCCTACTCCAAGGGAGTAAACGTTAACCTCCATACAGAACAGTTCAGTATACAAAAGCTCTTTTCAATAAATATTAGCAACCTCCAAGTATAAAGCACTATTTACTCTATAAATAAATGATGTATTTTATAGAAAGCTAATTCTTTTATTAAAAGATTGACAAAATAATTTTCTACATGTTGTCATAAGTACTTATAGTTAAAATAAACAAACATGTAATGATGAGAAAGCAAGAAATGTGTAATACACGTTGAGTGGAAATGGCAACTATCGCAGTCGAACGATAGTAAGAAAGTAACCTGCTCCGTGAACGATGAGTAAGACGTATGTCTGAGTAACGTACTTAAGTATATAGGACTAAGTGTAATTTATTTTAAGCTGGATTACCTGTTTATTCACAATATCCCGAAGTTAGGCTTCTTGCATTAAAGAGAAAAGGAAATATTAAATTTTATGTTTTCCACTATAAAAGTACTTATACCGATAATTTAAACCTGTTAACGCTTATAATAACAGCTGAAGAAAGGCTGCTATACTCCCTTGTCAGTTTACAATTATTTTGTCTTTATTACAATCCCTTGTCTTTTTATTATTTTTACAATTTTATCTACTTAATTTTGTACTTTTTACGCATTTTAATAATGTACTGAATCGTTTTTGTTTTTTAATTGCCATGTTAGTTACAAATATTAAGCCCTATCTTTTTTTTAATTTAACTTCCAACGTTTGTTAACTGTATTACTACATAGTTTTACAAAACAAATTTTGCCCCCCCTTACACACACGTGCGCGCGTGTGTGCATAAAAATCTTACATTTTACTAAACAATTATTCTTATAATTTAAAGTCGTTCCGTTATTTTTTAACTGTTTTCACGTTTTTTACATGTTTAGTACAATTTATATTTCACTCAATACGTGTCTAAATTATATGTGTGTCTACTAAGTTAGTAAATAATACAAAAACTTTGGTTGCACTTACATTTTGATTTCGATTTTGGGTTTCACACAACCAAACAGTAATTTTGGATCATTTATAAGACGAAATAAGCGGTAGACACAACAGGAAGGTACATTATTAAGATTTAACTGAGTTATAAAATGTTTAATACTGTAATTATTTTGTAAACAGTGACTCCCCACATGTTGTGTCTATCGCAGTTTCATTTAAGTCGAGCCTAGACACCAGCGACCGTATATATTGGAGTGTGTAATACTTTGGGTACATTTTACTATTCACGAAAAAAGTAATAATATAAATTCAATATTTCACTCGCACCTTAATTTGTTTGAATAAGTAACATCAGTAGCAGGTCCTTATTTAAAAATATTTTGCGCGCATTTATGTGTCTGTATGTATTAAAAAAAAAGCAGTTGTAAGCTACCCACAAAGAACAGTAAAGACAACGTTAATTCAACTATTAGACTAAAAATATTTAAGTAATATAGACTACATTTACTTACACGCAATTACAATTATTTACTTCAGTTCTTTCATTCAACTAATATTTCCCTTACTATTACCACAGTTACTCAAATCGTCTTCATTGCTAGTATCCCATCCTATATTAAATTCAAAACGATCAGTTACGTCATCCACTATTTGGTCCAATCTGACGTAGTCATATTCAATTTTCATGACGTTGTCACACCTTGATGTTCAGTCTGCGGGAGAAATACAGTCATATTCCTTTTACGCTAAGCTTATACACTGTCTACAGAAAAATGCACGTTTTTCCTTTAACACACTTTTTTCACTGTTGCCCAAATCAGTTCTGTAGTATTAAGATGCGGGTGATAAGGTGAAGTTTTAAAATGGAATATCCTTGGTTCGCCAAAATAGAATCTTTTTAAACGTTTTGTATGTTGATTTATTTTGTTTAATTAGTGCATAGAGCTCAGGCTTTACCATATATGGATTACAGGGAATGTAATGGGTCACTAACCAGATAATCATATTTGTTTTTATTTTTAATGAAGTTGGATGTGGATTTATTTTTGCATTATGGTAAGAGGTTTTATCTATTACTACTACACTGTTCTTACTCAAGTTCGTAATAAACATTTCAGTCATCCACTTTTCATAACTTTTGTAGTTCATGTCCTTATGGGTTTGTTGGTATAAATATACATCAACGTATATGCAAATAAATATTTCTACCACGGCACAGAAAATTCCACAGAAAAATTATCTGGTAGGCCTACACACGAAGTATTGGATGTTTACAATATTCAAATTTAAAACTGTGAAATTTGACTTTATCAATACACTAATTATGACGATTCAGTCAAAAATAAATAAAATACATGGAAATAATAATATCAATTATTTATATTTTCCAAATGTAAACCTTCCTAAAAGAATGTTCTATTATTTATTTAATACGCAGATATAATAGATATGTCACAGTTATAACAGACATAACACATGTTTTTTAAAATATTATACAAAATGTATGCATTTTGTGACATACAAGTGCGTTTGGTGTACAAAGAAATAGATTTACTACCTGTATGTATTTTCCACTGAATAAAGACAAACAATTCCCGTAATATGACACTGGAATTTTAATAACGAAGGAAATGTGAAGGATCAGAACTAATAATTGAAAGTGGAGAGTACGTACTCCTTATGTTGCCTACAGCGAATTTATTTGAACATTCTGACACAAATGCCATTATACTCTCCCTTCTCTTAGAAATTCTGAATCAAATGTCATGTTCGTTCCCTATACTTTAATTACAAAATTGATTCCTTCATAAATTACAAAATCAATCAAACTAGAATGATATTTTTATAATTATAAAATTAAATAAAAATAAAAATAAACAATTTTGAATTTAGTAGTTTTTTTAATGATTTTAAATTATAAAATTTTATCAGTTAATTTCTCTATGTTAGCAGTCTTCACCACAACTTTGTCGAATTTTGTTGCTTCTCTGCTATATACATTTTTCCCTCGAACGAGGGCTTTCGGTTTCGCAACCATTATCAATTTCTTCTTACAACAACATTAAAATACCTACTTCCCTTTTATATGTATATATATTGGAGTGTGTAATACTTTGGGTACATTTTACTATTCACGAAAAAAGTAATAATATAAATTCAATATATATATATATATATATATATATACTAACCCTCCCACGCATCACCGGTTACATTCAACCAATAGGAGGCACTACTTACCCCCAGTCCTTGTTAACCCCGCCCCTTACTCAGTCAACCTGACAAATACATCACATAATGTATGTGACGAGGTCAGGTGGACTGAGTAAGAGGCGGGGTTAACAAGGACTGGGGGGTAATTAGTGCCTCCTATTGGTTGAATGTAACCGGTGATGCGTGGGAGGGTTAGTATATATATAAGGGAAGTAGGTATTTTAATGTTGTTGTAGGAAGAACTTGATAATGGTTGCGAAACCGAAAGGCCTCGTTCGAGGGAAAAGTGTATATAGCAGAGAAGCAACAAAATTCGACAAAGTTATAAAATTTTAAATCATTATTATCGAAATAATTGTATTTATATTATATTAATTAAAACATTGAAAAGTTCGTATTTTTAAATAAATGTTTCAAATAAATATTATTAAATTATGTATGTAACTAACATAGTTTTCATTCAACATTCAATTACATTTATCTCTTGCAAGTAATAACTGAAATATTAATTTGTAATATTTGACTAACATATAATATATGTTATATATTTTTGTAACATATTTTTCTTTTTTCTTAGGAATCCCATAAGAAAGCGCATTACAGTAAGTAACTCGATACTTTATTTACTGCCAGAGAGTAGCGTTAACTGTAGCCTATTTGAGCATTTGCCAAAAGAAAACACAGAGCTCTTGAAACGCTTCCAAGTGTCTTTTAACATATATGTCTCTGTTACTTGTGTCTGTTAATTGTGTACGAGAAGAATGAAGAGTCACTTCGAAGCTACTAATTGCGACACTTTATATTTCTTCAGTACATACTACGTTTTCAACAAATGTTTAAAAGGAAAAATTATATATTTTCGTTCATGAACATTGACTATAACGTGTCAGAGCTCATATGGGTTATATATTCTTGATATTTATAGTTCTTGTAATACACTTTACAATATGACTTGCTAAAAATACGTATGTAATATAAAAACATTACACACTTATCTTGAGTGCTATTATTATTGTATACTTCGTTACTGTTTTCACTGTTTTACTTAACGTGTTCTAGTGTACAGCTGCGCGGCTAGAGACACGGGCCGTGAAACCCTGGTAGAAATGTCGGGCGATTTCTCCGAGAACCGTAGCACACCACCCTCAAGTGAGTTGAGAGACGTAACGATCCCTTTGTGTAGCATGAACAGGGCAATCTACCAATACGTGATGAACAATAATCAACACTTCACATAATCGGCTTTACACATAGCTCTTATGGATGTGAGCCGTGGACAATATTAGAACAGAGGAAAGGAAAAGGTTTGAAGCACTGAAAATGTGGTATTAAAAAAGTTACTGAAAGTAAGATGGATCGAAAAGCTTAGTAATTATTAGATTCTGACTAGAGTTGCAGAAAAGGGTAGTTTTTGGCAAAATATTGTACAAAGCGAAGGGCTGAACTTATTGGCCATGTTACGCGTCACGAGAGTGTGATAACATAAGCAATAATGGATGGTTACAGTGAAAGGAAAAGAAGAAAAGGAAGATCGAGACTCCAATATATGAAGCAGATTATTGGTGATGTAATCTCTAATTCCTATATGGAGATCAAACGGAAAGCACAGGGAAGATCGGTAGGGAGAACTGCTATAAACCAATCTGGTAATCGCTAACTATAGAAGAAAAAGATAATTGGATTAGCCTGGTGTGGCCTATTTTCAAGTGGCAGGGAATAAATTATGTCGCAATTATGTCGTAACATGACATTAGTAGTTTGCTTAATGTTCCGCAAAGGTTTTCGCTGCTATTCTGCTAGTGTTTTTTAACATTTAATTTGACAGCTGATTTAAAATCAATGACTGGAACAGTAATATTAGGGACTGAAAGTAATAATGTGGCTTTGGCAGCTTGATCAGCCACAGTTAAATGCCTGAGTGGCCAGGAATCCACGCAAAAATATATGCATCTTAGAAATTGACAATATGGTTAAAGTCTGCTTTGCAATGAGATTTATCTTAGTCTTATTGATACCCTGAAGATATCTACAGCGGAGACTGAATCGGAGCATTTGAGAAATTTGTTACTAACATTACCATCTATTAGGCAGGTTATTGTTAATTTCATGTCATAAACGGATGAGATCACAGTGAAGACCTGGGGCAATGACAACGGATAATTTCATCGTTTACCAACTGGTGAGTTAGAATTAGACCGTTGCGTAATTTTATAAAACAACAGCCAGTACTTCAGTATCATTTCATGGAAGCTATCAGTGGTGTACCTTTTAGAAGATAGGCAAAGGGTCGAAATTCATAGTAAGTGAGCTCCTTGGAGCCGCCGCTGGCAGCGGATTATAAACCAGGAGAGATTGTTGAAAGTTAAGAGCTCTAGGGTAACTATTTGCGCAATAATTTATCAGCATGAGATTGTCTATTCCTTTTTTTTGAATGAGTAGACCGATGTATATCATATATTTATTATTGGTATTTGCACTACATACTGCGACAGTACAGATACGTGCTGTACTGAGCATTGAATATAAAAATTTAAATATACATAATAATTTGTAAAGTAATTAATAATTTATTAGAAGTAAGCATGTCCGGGATTGCAAGCTTGGGTCAGACAAAAATATGGACATGTGTTTCGACCTGAATCGACTTGTCCACACACACACAGATGTAACTGAGAGTGTGTACAATAGTATTTTGAATGTGTGTGTGACGCAGGTCTATGCAGGCGAGTTTGCCACCCCAGTATGAATAATTACGTAATTACTGTTTTCCCGTAATTATTCACAAACTATAAATAAGGAGTAAAATCCAAAGACACAATAAAATGTAATAAAATTAACTACATACTGTGTACGAAAATCACGTGAAAGGGACACACCATACGAGTGTAGTGCGAAATAACTGTGTACAGATCGCAAGGGTTAAGTTACAATGTCCAAAAGTACAGTGAATATGTGTAGTGAAAATAGTTATAAGATGGGTATAAGAGTATAATCACAGGACACTGCAATTCGCAGAAATATAAGAAATAGCGAAATTGACTAGGAGTGGGGGAACAAAGTCCAGAGACAATTTCAGAAATGTCGATTTCATACAACTGCAGGTGTTAACCAAGACGTGGATATAAATAGGACACACACGCTACAGTTGTATCTCTTTTGATCACCCACAGTTGCGGCGGGAGATTCTGTTCGTCCGCACGGCGTATTTATGTTTTTTGTAAATACTTTCATTCTTCCAGTTACATACAACTATGTAACTAAGTTGTAAATACAATCACTTTTAAATATTAACAGAATTACACGAGAAGGAAATCCATATAAGGTGATCAACTGACGTCCGAAACAGCACGAGAAGAAGTAACATGAAATTCCGGAGAGCGAGAGAGCTGACGACTTAGTTCCAGAGAGCGAGACGACGCTGGTGTCTAGAGGCGATACGCTGGACAAGAGGAATGGTACTGGAGTCTAGAGCGGCTGCGCTGGACAAGAGGAACGTTACTGAAGTCTGGAAGCGACGCTGGACAAGAGAAGCGACGCTGGACAAGAGGAATTGATGCTGGAGTTCGAGACGAGGACGATTACAGATGGATCGATTGCGATTGAGTATGATTGGCAACAATAAGGTGATAAATAACTTATTTACCTGTTAGTCGAACAATTAACTCAAAGACAATTAAAGACATTCTTGTTTTACTTTAAAGTTAAGAGCCAATGTTTCTTGTAAATATAGAGTTAAAATGGTAGATATTATTAAAGTAAGATTAACGTAAACAAGAGCTCAAATTAGTATTGAAATGAAAAGAATGCAAAGCATTTAAGTAAAAAATTAAAGTTTTATAAATCAGTACTGAAAAAGAAAGATAAATTCAGTAGCTATTAATAAGTTATTTTGAATTTCGTTATATTATCTAAAAAGATATTTAAGCATTGATATTTAGAAACACACTAATTGACTGAGTAGTCAGGAAATGATATTTTTAATAAAGTAATTATTAGAATAGAATATTTAGTTAGTAAGGATGTATACAGCGTAAACCTTTCGGCATTGTAACAAAGCAATAATGAGCGTTTTTAAGTCGAATCAAGTGCCTTGCGCACAATTTGATTATTACTAAATAAACTTGAAGTACCGTTACAAGTTGCAGAGAGTTATTATTACAGATACACCTGATATCCCCTTTAACTGTGTCACATTAGTTGTTGCAGATAAGTTATTGGTACAAAGTGTGGGTTATCCCAATTTAGCATTACATAAAAATTTAGCAAAACTAATCTGTCGCAATACTGTCTTTGGAGAACAAAAGGTACGGTCAAGTATCATTAGAGAAGAAAGCACCGTATTAGAGAAGAATTGTAATAAAACAAAGCAGCGTTTTTAATATTAAGTAACTTGCCCGTTATGTTGATACAATAAAAACATTTTGTGTCCGAATTTATACAGTTACCAATGCATACAGAACTTTGAACTATTATGTTTAGGAACTTGTCTGTATACAAAGTCTACGAAAAAGGTTGTAGTCACTTTTTACAAATTTAATAATGTTACATTATTTTAAACAATTATCGTGCTACATCTAAACTGCTCTCCTTCTTTCTTCGCAAGAGATGTTCATTCAAATCTGCACTCACTCAGCACTGAAACATTAACCATTTTGATGTCCATGCATTATTCGTTACAGATCCAACAAGTATAGAATAAATTATAAAGTTTGATGAATGATTTAAAAATTGGTTTTTTATTTATGACCGCGGCAGACTGTTTTGTGGAAGCCGGTTTTCTTTCCTTTATTGACATATTTTTAAAATAGTTATCTAAGATGCCTTCAAGTGCGCGCTAATAAGTAATGCTTACGTGAAAAAGCAACAGGACACATAGCAGCAAGGTCAAACCCGCTGCCTTCGAGTGCATCCTGTTTTGATGTTCAATTACGTCTACTTATAAAGGTATTGGCATCAAGTGATCGGCGAGGAATGGTCTGCGGTTTTGGTTGTAAAAAAGCTGAAATCATTATGCATTAAAAATACTATGACTACTGTAGTATGACGTACGCTGTATACAACATATCATGAAACGTTTCTACATTGTTGTTTGTAATATTACTCGTACGGAACTGTCTAAATTGACGTCATACATACATTTTCTATAACAGTTAAACGGCAACCCTGGGAACCACATACTGTTAAACAAATTTAATTGAATTAAAGTTATAATTGACATTATGCAAATATTAATTGCGCATTACGTTAAACTTCCGGCCTTAATGGCCGTAGCCTTACAATAGGACTTGATGTTTTTACGACGTCTCGTTAGTTGAATTTTTCATAAAGACTCAATATTACATGCATTAACATTTTTTCGTTTATAATGTGTATTCCAATTATGTTAAACATTTTTATGTTTCAAGCAGCTTCCAACTACTTTTAGAGGTGTGTAGTTCAAAATCGTTCGTATTTTACTTACAAATAGATTGTTAAATAGGATTCCACAGAGAGGCAACACGCTGTAAATATCACGTAAATGTGCAGTAAAGTAGTGGTGAGTCTGCAAAAAGCAGGTTCCCCCTCCAATTCCTGAAATCCCCCTCCCATTCAAGCAGAAAGAAATTGCATGCTTCTAGTATTCATTAGGCCAGAGCTTACATAAACTCACGTTAGTTCGGAAAACAGTTTTCTTCCGGTTGGTTGGTGGCACAACGTAGTTTAGCAAATGTATTTTACGCAGCCATAGAATGGGCATAATTTTAGTGAGTGTTTTGAGCAACTTTATTTCTCTGTTGATTAGTAATATTATTTGTCTTAGTAACAATTATTATGCACTACATTTTGAAAAAAACAGTATGTATTTTACAAGCGTATGTATATTTCTATAATATCAGAGGAATGCTGTAATGAAAACGGTATTGTTTTATAGAAACGTTAATAAAACTTGGTTGGTATGAATGTAAAGAAGAAAACAATTGTGACCATTAGATAAACTTATTTGAGCTGCACTGCTCATGAAAATAGAACATTGGTTTTACAAAAACTATGCGGAACTACTGGATATATTGAAACGCTACAGTGAATCGCGGCCACGAATAATTTATTGCCCCAGTTTATTATACGCCGCCGGCTGCTCGTAATTGCTGCCCAGTCGTTGAACATCCGATGGTACTTCTGTATATTACACGGCACTAAATATTAGCAAATAAATTTAATTTCATTCTTATGTTTTAAAATTTTAACAAAAAAGTACTACGAGCCTCTTTTTAGTACATGTTTTACGTCACGTGTTTATTGATAATACGCTTATTAATTATTACTATTCTATACAGTAATTAACTATCGATTCTATTATATTCATTATAGTAAGCCTATATTTACAATTTGTAAATATAGGTCTACAATTAAAGTTCCCGCTATCTCAAATAAGTGTAACGCTGCATGAGTTGTTATTGTTGCATGAGTTGCTATCAGCGTATCGAGTTGCTATTGTTTATTAACATACATTCGATTTGATTCTCTTTTAGCTTTTAACGCAACCATTTTGTTTTAAATAAATTAATTTTTTTTTAAAGAACTCGTTTTTTTGATTTGCTTCAATTACTGGACACTAAGGCGTATGAATCGCGTTTACTCTAATCCTCTGATACAGAAATGAGGCTATTTTAAACTACATATAGCAAACTTAATAGAACTTCGTGCTAGTGGTATCGTACGTTAAACTATTTTAAGCAGCTATCAACTAACAGCTAAGCAGCTATTTGGCAGAAATATTTTAAAATAAATTTTAGTCAATAAGATTTGTTTCATTGTTTGCTACCTTCAGGGAGAAACTTCAATAAAAATTCGTATTGAGCAAAAATTAAAAGTTTTATTAAACAATTAATTTAATTGTTCGTCTTGTTATTTGAATTAACAGTTTCTATAAGCACGACAAGTAAGCAGTTTAGTAACAGTGAATTAGGAGTCTCTGGCAGCCGTTCAGCAAGTAAGCACGAGAAAATTAAAATTAATTTAAATTAAACTTCTTAAAATATTTATCAAAATCCAATTAAACCAAATATTATTATTCACTACAGTTGTTACACGTAACAAATCCCAATTCAAACAAATAAAAATTAATGCCACTACGCACAAGTTCATCCGTAAATTAGATATGAGTCCGAATGCACGTAACGTGTAATGCTGATTAACCAGTAAGATTTTAGTAGCAGTAATTACTAACCCTCTGGTAAAAGTAACATCTGACCGTTTATATGAGGATAGGCCTATTATTGTAGCTCTATGCTACCCAAAATTATTACAAATTGTTAGATATTTAAGCCTAAATTGTATATCTTACATTGTTACGTAATACACATCCGATCATTCACTTACACCGTTACCTTGAAAGTTTCTTCACGAATTCGTATTAACAATTGCAGCATTATGACAAATAAACGTATTTTACATTTATGTTGATTACGTAATAATTAGGTACATAAACAAAATATAATTTACGATGTAAGTTACACACATATGCAATGAAATTACGTGTTTATGCGATTTGTCTGGGCCTGACGTTCAGAGATGGTTACAAGTTATTCTATAGTAGAGGTCAATAAAAAGGATACTGTTTCAGGGTATTAAATTAATGTTTGATATTTAGCTACACACAGAATATGTAAATGCATGCATCGTTACATACATATACGTAAATATGCAACTTTAATCAAACATTACCATGCACTGGGGATAAGTACTTTTCTCTTATTCGATGGTTCACTTAGATTTGGCTGAACAAAAAATTGCAATTTGTATATTTTACATTTCTTACGAAATCTGATACGACGTCAATTTTCCTATGTATGTTGTTTTGCCAGCAACATAGAATATATTTTGTTTCAATAAAATATTTTTACGTCAAGGCGGTAGGAGTCATAGTTTGCGTACATAACGCTCTGCACGCGTTGTGTGAAAGGCAGGATTATGTAGAACTCTAATAAGTTTTCGATTTTCCAGGGGCCCCTTCCATAGTGTAAGCGATTATTCTATCAGGTTTCAGATCAGTTTTGATGCGTATTACACCACACACGTAGAGTATAAAAGACTTGTTTTGGAAGCAGCCGGCCATTTGAGTTACTGTGTGACTGCGAAGCGAAGAGATAATATTTTGCAGTAGATGTTTTCTCGCTTACCATTGGTGCGTGTGTATGAAGCAGTTTAGTGTAAAGCAATTATTGTGTGCAGAGATCTGTAATTAATAACTTGCATTATTTAAGCCACAGTGTTAGATGCGTGATATTTATTTTTTGCTACTTCAGCGTTAATCGGTCAATTGTAAACTTGAATCACTGTTGTACACAACTGTTTATTGTATTTGTTTATTGTTACTGTAATTAAAGTTGAAGTTAATGATTTCTCTAATGCCTCTTTGTTTTATTCATACTGTTAATGAATACTGTTCATACTGTATTATGAACATGACAATTTATTCGATCGTTATAGCATTTATAATCATCTAGTTTTAAGATGGTTTTGGAATTATAACTTTGAGCTTATAAGTTACGTCGAGTCTGCGTCTGTAATAGACAAAATATTTTATCTTTTTTATTATTTCGATAATTTTTGTTGTACGATTTAGGTGTATTCAATATTTTGTTGTAGATTTTTTAAATGTTATCACCAAAGTTTTAAATAGGTTTTATTGTACGCCTCTGTTTATTTATCAAATACTTTTATTTTATTTGTATAATGTAACGTTTTAATGAGTCATTATATTATACAGATTTTTTACTAATAATTCATAAAAACTATAAAATTATCAATTTTAGTTTGTTTTTCATCCATAATTACTTATTACGCTATTGTATATATGAGAAAAATAAACAGAAACCCAAAACTTTAGTGTAAAACAAATTTAAAGTCTAATGCCACTAAAATGTTATATCGTTAGGTTATGTTAGGCTAGTGTAGAAATACTGTATTCACTTCAAAAAACAAACTTAAAAACTGGTTTGTATGAAATTGTATTTGAATATAACTATGGCTTTATGAAGACCTTAGGCGCTTTTTAAGAAACTTCTGGTATAAGTCCTTGAATGAGTACGGCTAAGATAGCTCAAAAAACTGATAAGAAAAGATAACGTCTTGTAAAAGCCCGGAAATGTTCAAAATATAAAACTTACAGGAAAAGCAAAAAGTTGCTCAGCTACAAGAGAGAGAGAGAGAGAGAGAGAGAGAGAGAGAGAGAGAGAGAGAGAGAGAGAGAGAGAGAGAGAGAGAGGGAGGGAGGGAGGGAGAGAGAAAAGAACAATTAGGACTCTCATATGGAACAGACGAATTTTAATGATATAAACTGAATACATTAGTATGCATTTAGTGTATATAATTTGTAGGCTTATTGATGTTAGGGTAAAACATTCATACAACGTGTGACCTAATAATTTTTATAGATATGTTTCATCGTGTCTAGATGTAGTCAATGAATCCAAATATTTAGCTGTTACTGATAAATAAAAAAGTGGTAAAAGTGTTCAAAACACTTTTTCAAAGGTAAAGTTAGACATGTCTAAAAAAGTATTTACAATACAGTCCTGAGCTATTGCAAATTTTTTGAACACAATGTAGTGAATATTTTGTAGCATACTGGAGTATCTGATACCTCCAGAAAGTGAGATGCTGTTATTTATTCAAATAAGAATTTTTAGGTGAATTCTATTTAAATTTTATAACATAACTAGCGGTTACACCTGCCGCTTCGCCTGTTTTATTGTTTTCTTTAAATTGAATTTTTTTTAAAGACAATTGTTTTGTATCATAATTCGTCAAATTATCTTTATTTTTCTGCTTTCTGCCCAGCTTTGTTTATATTTAAAGATTTTTTAAACGTGTTATTATTTCCTCGCTTATTGACGTGGGTCGTTAGTGATTGACATTTTGTGAGAGGTGGGGAAATACATTGAATTTAACACACAGGCAGCAATGAAATTATTCACTCGGACGTGGAATAAACGCATATTCGTCAACTTCGCTGCGTTTTCAAGGTCTCCCGCAACGGAACGCAACCTGTTGCGTTTTAGTTACGTTTTTAACACCCACGAGATTGGTCACACGGACTATTGAAAGATGCCGCTAAATATCATTTGTTTATTTACTTGCTACTATGGTAATTAATTCTGGTCTCCATGGTGTTGTTGACGTCTATATACGCGTCACACATCGGCTGTGAATAAACCGCATAATTTAAAGGGCCTAAATCATGCGAACGGGCCGGAGTATCAAATTCCAAGCTAGACAGTGGTTTTCGCCTTGTGTCAAAGGTTACCTGTACAAAATTTGGTCGGATGGTGTACGGTGTCGATTTGTATATAATACGTAGAAAGAAACAAACCCTAAGAGTGAGTTTTATATATAGGCATTTAGATAAATTACTAGTACTATTTAATGTATTACATTCCTTCTTTATTGCATCTTTAAAAATACGTATAAACATATAATTTATAATCGTTTAAGCCAATCACAAAATATGTAGATATATCTGCATTTTCAAATTATGTCAACACAATTACCCATTAACTCAAAAACGTTAGGTTCTTTATTTTAAGTATTACTGTGTTATAAGAATTGTATATACACATTAAACGTTATGTTTTCCTCAAGCATGACTTTTATTTATTTCAGCAGTAAACTAAAAACCAAAAACACTTGTCGCCTAACCTCACAAATGAAAACAACACGTATTTTCACTTTGCATTAAAAAATAGGACAATTTACAATTAGTACACTTCTTCTTTTCCACATCGTAATACAGTCGACTCTCGATAATTTGACACTCGTTAATTTGAATCTCTCGATAATTTGAAATTTTTTCCCGGTCCCTTGAAAAATACTCGATAAATTGAATAAAATCAATATTAATTGGTCCCCTCGATAATTTGAAGTTGAAGGAATAGTATCTTGCCCGCCAACATGCAATAATTTGAAGTCCGGGCTTCCCTACTCTCTATAATTTGAAGCGTTTATCATGCACAGACCTGTCGTTTGTTTACATACATGTACAGACCTGTCGATTGTTTACATAAATGAGATATGAGTGAGTTTGCAGTTCGCATTCCAGTCTTCCTTCAAACGTTAAAGTGAGTCATGTTAATGTTTGATTTGTGTTATTAAAATGAATTCAAGAAAGAACAAGTGTCTTTCCATAAGTGAAAAAAAGCGTGTGATTCAAGCTGTGGAGGATGGACAATTAAAAAAAGATGTCGCTAAACAGTTTGGCATTTTACCATCGACATTGTCGATGATTTTGAAAAACAAAGATCGCATCACCGGAAGTGCCTTAATTGCGAGTAGAAAAAGGTCACGCCAGGGTGAATTTCCCCGTCTTGAAGAGTGCTTGCTTAAGTGGATTCGTCAGTGTAGAGGACAAAACGTTCCCGTCGGCGGTTTCATGTTGAAGGAAAAAGCCAAGTCTTTTGCGCAGTCTCTTGGAATTAAAGGATTTGCAGCAAGTGAGGGGTGGCTCTCAAATTTCAAAAATCGACACGGCATCACATTTAAAAAAATCTGCGGAGAGAGCGCCAGCGTGGATATTTCCATTTGTTCTCAATGGACTGACGAACTAAACCAACTTTTGAATGGCTATGACCCAAGGAACATATTCAAAACAGACGAAACCGGGCTTTTTTATAAATGTCTTCCTGATCGCACTCTGACGTTCAAAGACGAAAAGTGTCATGGAGGGAAACTCAGCAAGGATAGATTAACTGTTCTTTTAGCGTGTAACATGGACTGTTCTCAAAAATTGAAACCACTTATTATAGGGAAATCTGCGAAACCACGCTGTTTTAAAGGAATAAAATCGCTGCCCACAGCTTATAGGTCAAACAAAAAATCGTGGATGACGACAGAGTTGTTTAATGAATGGCTGACCTCAGTGAACAGTGACATGAAAAAGGAAAAACGCAAAATCTTACTGTTTTTGGACAACTGCACCGTGCATAATAACCCACCACCATTAGACCACGTAAAATTGATTTTTTTTCCAGCCAACACGACATCAAGATTGCAACCGTTAGACCAAGGCATAATTCAAAATGTTAAAACTCTCTACCGTAGAGAAATTGTTTCTCTTGTGCTGGATAGCACTGAAAAAGGTGAGAAGGTAATCATAACAGTTTTGACCGCTATAATCATGATTGATAAGGCCTGGAGAAATGTCAACCCTACCACTATTTATAACTGCTTCAGAAAGTGCGGGTTTAAGCAAACCGAAAACGT
The DNA here is from genome assembly GCA_034769895.1 of Magicicada septendecula. NCBI lineage: Eukaryota > Metazoa > Arthropoda > Insecta > Hemiptera > Cicadidae > Magicicada > Magicicada septendecula. The sequence goes on from CM068373.1 coordinate 482,514,031, forward strand.
AGAACAGTCATCGGAGCCGCCAAAAATTACAAATTCTGACTCAGGGTGGGGACTTCTACCTAACTATGGAGAATTAACATTTGAGGATTATGCTCATGTTGACGATGACATCAGTGTCCACGGTGCCCTAACCGATGCCTAACTGTTGAATTTGGCCCCTCTGGATGAGGACGAGGAAGAAAACGAAGAAGAACAACCGCCAATTCCAGTCACATTGAGCGAGGCAAGGAGATCTCTTACTACCCTACGCTTCTACGCCCTCAGAACCGACACAAGTGACGATTTCTTCGCAGCTCTCACCACTATCGAAAATTCATTGGACAATGATAGACTGAAGTCGCTCACTCAACAGAAAATTACGGACTTCTTTTCAAAATGAACATTTGTGAATAATTGTACAAATGTTTAAAATAATAAATCACGAATTTTGATCAAACTCTTGTTTACTTGATTTTTTCCTCCCTCCCTCTTGGTTATTTAAACTCCTGTTATTTTGAACTCTTGGTAATTTGAAATTTTTCTCTGGTCCCTTGAGTGTCAAATTATCGAGAGTCGACTGTATATCGATACAATCGCACATTAAAAACATCGAAAATGTACTGCAGGAACGGATTAAAGTACTGTTCCGATGCCGTTAAATAGCATTTATTTATTTACTTGTTACTATGGTAATTAATTCTGGGCTACATGGTGTTGTTGACATCTTTATACGCGTCAACAAAAGGGCATAATTAAAAGGGCCTAAATCGTGCGAACGGAGCAAAACATCCAAGTTAGACAGTGTTTTTTGCCTTGTGTCAAAAGTTACCAGTGTAAAATTTGGTGGCAATCGGTGTAACGGTGTGGATTTGTATTCAATACAAAGAAATCCTCAGACTTTGGGTTTTATATATATATATAGATGAAGCGAGGAAGTATCATGTTCAACAGATACAAATATTTTTTTATTTTTTAATTAAACAAGTTAACTCATTAAATTCTATTTGATAATTTTAAAGATATGTTAGTTTTTCAATTTAGTTTAAAAATATATTAAACGATAAAAAATATTTTAACTGCTACAGTAGTGTATTTCTAAGTTTAGAATGGCAAAGAAAATGAATATAACGTTAAAAAAATTGATGATGAGTACAAAATATAAGAATTTTGCTACCGAATTTCTTAAGGGATTATCTTTGACAATATATGTAAAGAGATAGCAGAAAATACCTACTGGATATTACTACAATAGTCGTATAGGTGTTACAGAAATAGTTAATCTAAATATATACTTTCTTTTCAGCTACGGTTAATTCAAGTAATTAATTTATTATTTCTTCTTTCTTCTAATAAACTACATTTTATTGTGTAATTTATCTGTAGTGCTCACAGTACACTATTTAGTGCTTCATTCAAAACTTTGACAATTAACTTCAAATTTGAAAGTCTGTTCTTATTAACGCCTAAAACGTGATAATTTTCAAAATTAAATTACCCCACTTCGTGTTGGTCAAATCATATTCCCCGTCTAGTTCGAAAATATGGTATGTTTTATACGAAATGCAGTTCTTTTTTGGCCGACAAAACGAAAGCAATCGCGACTGTTAAAGTCTTTAATATTTTTAGCGAATGTTCATCAGGTTATTTCCAATTTTAGTTTCTTTATACAAAATTTATGTTTTTCGACTGATTGTTATCAATATCAAATTTCCTACTTGCTCTCCTGCTCCCTTACGATAAATTTGGGGTTCTAATTCCTGTGGCAATCCATTGAGCATAGTATCGTAAAGCTATTTGCGTATACCGCGTCTCTTAGAAAAATTAAGTTCTTCGGATTTCTTAGTTGGGTCCTCGGAAACGTTGAGGTTGTTCTCACTTCGCTCTGTTCAAAATCGAGTTAGCAGATGCACCCACAGTTAGTCTTATTCCGAAAGGATTTCCTAGTTTTCAAAAACCAAAACAAAATTCAAGGGTTCTGTTGAATTTCATTTGTTTCATCATCGTCATGGTAGATTTTGCAACAGGAATAACAAGCCTCGCCTCTAATGCCTTACTCAACTCTTTTCTACTGTCAAGAAGTGATTAAACTACAACTATACTTACCAGATCAATTCAAAACTATAGGTTACGATTACTCAGTCCACATTATTACACTATATTATTATTATTATTATAGTATTGTTATTGTTATTGTTGTTGTCACCGTCGACGTCGTCGTCGTCGTCGTCGTCACCACCACCACCACCACCACCACCACCACCACCACCACCACCACCACCACCACCACCATCATCATCATCATCATCATTATTATTATTAGCTACCGTCATATAACTCTCGCTTGTTTATTGCAGCCAGACACCGGTTCTGCTAATCGTTATTCAACAAATTCCGCTCCAGAATTGCGTTTCTTACTAACGGTTTCTTATCCATCCTTCTACGTTATCCACGGCAGACCTCTTTTCTTCTCTCATGCGGAAACCTCATTCATAGCTTTCATCGACCACCTTCGGCCACTTATATTATACACGTGACCATAGTACCAGTCGTGTTTCACTGGTGGTGTTAATTTGTGTTCAGTCGATCACCTTTGTCCATTCCGTACTTTATTACTCAACACCGCCTTCTGTATCTCACAGACAATACAACTGACTCACAGACCTCTCCGTAAGTCAAAATACGTTTCACATGAGTTTTGCACATCTCCGTTTTCGCACAATACAGAACTCTGTTGGTTACTCATCTGTCTTTCATATCTAATAGTATTTGCAATTTTGATTTGAAATCTGCTAAGTAGTAATTCACGCTGTAATGTAATGTACACTGATTGGACAGCTGATTAGACAGCTGATTAGACAGCTGATTAGACAAACTGAATTTATTAGAAAGGGTTTGTAACGTTGTGCTTTAAAAGAAAGGGTTAACAGAAGTCACATGTGTCTGTAATTAATCTGAGTAAGAAAAACGCACATTAAGTAAAAACATATGTGTCGTCGGAATTTGTTTTTTTTATCTGATGGCTTTTATCTTCCAATTCCGGTCTGGATAACAGTTAATAGAACTGTTACGTCTACTTCTACTTCATGTATTCTAAAAAATAACTATATTTCTTAGCATTGTTTACAGTCTAGTATTTGGCAAAACGTTATAGTATTACGCTTGTCTATAAAGCTATAAATAATTCTGAAAGCGGCTCTTTAGTTTCATTAATAAAATTATATTATAAAAATCATGAGTTTACAAGTGCTTTAGAAGAATATTGAAACAAAAAAAAAACATTTATCTAATTAAATATGTACGGGTTTTAAGTTATTAATAGGGAGTAGAATAAATGACCAATGAATACCAGTGTTGAGTGTATAAAACTAATCTAATGGTAATGTAATACATGTGAGTTAATTTGAAATTACATCTGCGATGTAGTTTAGTTTACGATTTAAAGTAATTAACAGCATTAGCTTTTAATGAAGCGTAGACCTAAATATTACATTAAAATTACCCCTTTTAGTGAGAATCAAATGTGGTGCTATTAATAATTACTTTATGGTAAATACACAAAGGCAACGGATGTTTAATGCAACTGAATATTTAGACTCAATTAAACTGTAATACTCTTTCTTGTGTGTATGGGTGTGTTTTACAAATCTAACAACGTGTATACATAAACAATGTATAAACATGTATATTAAGTATAAGATAACTATTTCTTTGATTTCGTTGTCCATGATATGTCCGTTGAGTAATTAAATCACTACCGACTAGGAACACAAAGTTTTTTATGGGTAAAGAGGTAAAACTTTTAATTTATATCCCAAACCAGTTGTTGCTTATTATAAGCTTCGTCAGAGGCTGCTACTGGGAACACTGTCCGTCTTGTTCTTGGCGACGGTGTCGACTTTTGAAGGATCGATGTTGTGTGTGTGGGGTGTGATATGTTCGAATAATGCGTGTGATTTGAATTATGCCTGTTCGTTTAGGATATCGTTTTTATGTGTCTTTGTTCATTTCCAACTGTTCAAGAGTATCTAGTTTTCGGCCTTTTGTGTGTACGTGTTGAATCTCCATGTTATTGTCGATGATTTTGTATGTGTGGTTTGCCCCAATGAGGTGGTTTGCAAAGATGGATTCGGTAGTGGGTGTAGTTCCTTTGTGTGTTCAATGTATATTTGTTTGAAGCTATGTCCTGTCTGGCCTATGTAGAATTTGATGCAATCTGGGCAATTTAGTTTGTAAACACCAAGTAGGTCGAATTTGTTTTGTGCTTTGTGTTTGTGTTTTGATAGTGTGTGTGTTCAGTTTTGTTTTTAGTTTTGTATGCGATTCTGTATCCTGCCCTATCCTTTCAAATTCATAAAGCTAACATACATCAACAACCACTCTAAAAAAATAGCCAACAAATTTTAGAAAACTCGGATACAGAATCGCATACAAAACCTGTTTACATCCGGAAGCCAACAGTACTGAAGATACTAAACGGTACACTCACAATGCTTTAACGCTACAGCACACTATGACCATGGCAACTGTTCGTTTATACTCTAGTCTCTTTGAATAAATTATATTGTAACTATAATTGTTCGGGCACGTCACTAACAACTCTTTGGCGGTGAATCTGACTGGAGTTTCAGGGTCAAACTTAAACATACGTAGCCCTTCTGAATTGTATCCGTAGCATGACGGGACACAGTATCTCGTTCGAATCTGAAAACTATGAAAATATCGCTAATCTCAGCGTGGAAAGGAAGCGGATTAAAGTAAGTATATCTAAGTTAAATACACATTCAAATCCAACTTGACATTTTTCACAGCCATGGAGTCTGTAACGATACACTACCTTTACTACAGAATTATGTACTGTGGAAAACTGGGTCACGTTGCATGCACTGTACATAGTCTTCTGTGTCACAGTAATTTTACTTGATGGGTTATGATACATTCCAGCTGTATACAAAACTTAAGTTTACTACTTTTAAGTCGTAAAACTGTTGCATCGTAAACAGGCAGCTGGTGTAAAATGTATATGATAATCGTTAATCTTATATCACAGTCTCTGTAACCAGGAGTGTGTAACATGTATGAACGAGAGATTGATAAGTTGTCAGGAATTTGAAGAGACTAATGTTCCTGTGTCTGATTCTGAATTATGCAAAACGCTCAGGCTGACAGGAGTTTTGATTTTTGTGGTAATACTATGTTAATAGGAAGAAACAGTACATAATAATAATCTATTCAATAACAGTGGTCACTTTATCCACTCGTTTACACAAACTATTCACGTAATTTCTCACATATAAGCCTTGTGAAAAGTCATCGATGCTATGAAAAGTTTACAAAATTAATATTTGGAAAAATCTCAATATTCACAAACAGGATAATAATTTTCTAATTTAAAGAACAGCTTCAAATAAAAAATAAACAAGCCGTATTATTTTAAATACAAATTTTATAAATAAAATAAATCAAGTAGAAAAGACAAATAATATAAATCGATGATTCCTTAATTCATATTGAAATAAAAAGAAATCGATTACTTGTTATTTTGTACAGAAATCTCTGGTAATGCAGGTTAATTCTGTGTAACGTGCGTCAGGTGAAACAACTGCGATAACATATTAACAATATATGCCAGAAGTACTTATTATTTTAAAACATATGTATGAGTATATATATATATATATATATATATATATATATATATATATTGCAACGATACAGCCATACGCTGTATTAGGCATTAATTTAAATAAACGTTTTTTCAGCTGTTTTTTTGTTTGTCGTATGTAACATTTATTGCAATCTTGGCATTCGATTTTGTATATACCGTTAGTTGTTGTATTATCTTTGTTGTGTGGGCTATTTAGTTTCTGTAAATTATTTTTATTCGTTTGGTATGCTATTTTTATATCTGTGTTTTTAAATAGTTTTGTTAACTTCGTCATTTTATTATTTATGTATGTGAATTTAGCCCATTTGTTGTTGTTGTTATTATTTATGTGTTGTTCATTTTGATTAATTCTTAATTGTTCATTTGTATTTTATATTTACAAAATTGAATGCCAAGATTGCAATACACGTTACATAGGACAAACAAAAAAACAGCTTAAAAAACGTTATTTTGAACACCTAAACCCATACAAAAACCAGAAATATATAAATCCAATTTAGCCACACATGCAATAAACACAGGACATGAATTCCCAGACATAACCAATGTGACACTAATCAAATATATACCACACAAAGCCACCATTATGAACATTTGGGAAAATTTACAAATATACATACATAAAACACAAAACAAACTAATACCTGAACAAATACAAATCAATACAAACATGACACAATATTCAAAGCACTTAACATCGAAAATACACAAAATACAAATACATATACCATATACCACAATCACACACAATAATACAACTTTGAAATACCAGAGACCAACAAGAAAACTTAATAGCAACCAGCCAACACACAAATACTTCACCAGACGCAAGATCGCGAAGGCTGAAGATGAGAGCACGGGAGCTCTCGAAACATGCTCCGAATAGGAAAAATATAACATCTTGAGGTAATATAAACATAAAGTTTAAAATTACTATATATATATATATATATATATATATATATTGCGACGATACATCATTGCATAAATATAAATTTACTTGTGTTTGCGGAGCCCCACGATCTGGGACGCCATATTATGCAACGATATAACGTTGTAAATATGATATAATTTACATTTGTGATGCCCCACTTTGGAAGCGATATTTCTTATGCAACGATACGATATACATAGAATAGTCGTGACCGGTCTCACGTTCAAGATTGACAAATTATGTAACAATATAACATTTAATTTGGGTTTCAGGTGTATCTATAATAAGAACTCTGTGTAACTTGTAACGGTATTTCAAATTTATTTGATATTAATAAAATTGTGCACTGGCACTTACTTCGACTTAAAACATTCGTTATTATTTCGTTATTATGCTGTAAGGCTTATGCTATATACATCCTTACTGACTACAGATTCTATTCTACTAATTATTGTATTAACGAAAAATCTCATTTCCAGACTACTCAGTCAATTAGTGTGTTTCAAAATATCAATATTTAAATATTTTCTTATATATTGCAATGTAACTCAAAACATCAATAGTTACTGAATTGATCTTTTGTTTCTCAGTACTGATTTATATTTCACGCTAATTTTTACTTAAATGCTTTGAATTCTTTTTATTTCAATACTAATTTGAGCTCTTGTTTACGTTAATCTTATTTCAATAGCATCTATGATTTTAATTCAAATTTTACAATAAACATAGATTCTTACTTTTAAATAGAACAAGAATGTCCTTAATTGTCTTTACGTTAATTGTTCGATTAAGAGATAAATAAGTTGTTTATCACCTTATCGTCGTCAATCATACTCAATCATTGGATCCCTCTGTAATCGTCCTCGTCTCGAACTTCAGCATCACTCGCTCTTCTCCTCTTGTCCACCGTCGGCTGTCTCTCTTCTCCCCTTGTCCAGCGTCGACTTCCTCTCTTGTCCAGCGTCGACTCTCTCTCTGTCCAGCGTCGTATCGCTCTCTGGAACTTCTCCTCGTGCTGTCTCGGACGTCAGTTAATCTTCTTATGTGGATCTTCTTATGTAATTTTTTTACTACTTAAATATGATTTGTTTTACAATCCAGTTACATAACTGTCTGTAACTGGAAGGATGAAACTATTTACAAAAATTTAAATACACTGTGCGGACGGGCAGAAGCTCCCGCTGCACCGTGGATGATTTCAGAAAGAGAACCACTGTAGCTTGTGTGTCCTATTTATACCCATGTCTTGGTTAACACCCGCAGTGGTACGAAATCGACATGTCTGAAATTGTTTCTGGGTTCAGTTCCCCCACTCCTTGTCAATTTCGCTATTTCTTATATTTCTGCGAATTGCAGAGTCCTGTAAGTATACTCTTATACTTATCTTATAACTATTTTTTCAACACATGTTCACTGTAATTTCGGACATTGCAACTTAACCCTTTCGATTTGTACACAGTTATTTCACTATTACACTCGTACGGTGTGTCACTTTCACGTGGTTTTCGTACACAGTATTTAGTAAATTTTATTATATTTTATTGTGTTTTTGGATTTTACTTCTTAATTATAGTTTATGAATAATTACGGAAAAACAGTAATTATGCAATTATTCATCTTGGGGTGGTAAACTCGCCTGCGTTCACACACACTAGCAAAGTACTGGTGTACACACTTTCAGTTACATTTGTGTGTGTGTGCACGTCGATTCAGGTCGAAACACCTGTTCATATTTTTGTCTGAGCCAAACTTGCAATCCCTGACGTGCTTATTTCTAACACATTATTAATTATTTACAGTTTATTAGGTATATTTAAATTTTTATATTCAATGCTCAGTACATCACTTATTTGTACTGTCGCAATATATCATATATGCAATCCCTGCAATAAGCAAACAATAGTTATTTGCAAAGAAAATAATATCTAATTTTTAAAAATCCTCGTCTACACTCTTTCCGACGTCTCCATTATTTCAACTGGCTCCCAATGACTACAGGCCAGCCGTTTATATGTTAGGAGTCTTTCTAGGTGGCCTGGTCTAGTTAATTTGATAGAGAAGACAGAGACTCACTTTATTTTACTTTTTGGAAGAAAATTTTGTTGTGTTTTAATGTTGCCTTGCATTTTTTATGGAAGTCAAAGAGATACACAACGTAAGCCCGCGCGCGCGCGCACACACACGCGCACAAGTTGACGCACATTTGCACGGGAATGAGGACGGCACCTGAGAAGCCTACACAATTTTGACACTGGAGTTTCTATGTTTAAAAATTCGGCCACTCACCAAATGCCACTCAAGAACTCACTCACCTCAACTGTGCCCTCAACTAAACACAACGTGCGGAAGCCTCTGACTGTGATTAGAACTAGAGAACTACAGTTTAGTTGATCCCTGATTTAACGGCCATGACCAGCTTGCAAACTGAACAACACTGCAAAAGTCTTCTGTATAACTGTTTTTTTATATATAGTGCAACAGTACAACCATTTACGGTACTGTGCATTGCCAAAATAATTTAAATAAATAAAAAAATAAATAAATATGGACTAACAAAGATGATTCAGATTGCAAGCTGGATCGTATTTAAAAAGGGAACGCAGAATTCCTGCATGGATACGCAGATATCCATGGCCCACCTGTTGCTAGCGTTGTGTACACGTGTATTTTGTTTGTGTGTGTGAAGCCTGTCCGTTCCTGAACTGTAACCAACCCTTTTCAGGTATTGATAGACTTCAGGTTTTATTTTAATTATAAGAAATATATGTACGATATGGTAAAACGAAAGACACCAGAGGGTGTAGAAAATAAAGGTGAACAAATGGTTAAAAGACCGTGCCAAAGTGACGGAAAGTGCAATTACTATAAGCAAAAAGTGAATAGCTCTTTTTGTAATTACAATAAAGAAGTGTAATTTACGTATAGTAAACATATAAAAATTAGCGATCGATTGAGCACCGAGTAGTGTGAAACAGACTTTGTAATTCGCGAAGATACGCGAAATTCGTGAATTGAACCAGAGTGGGGGTAAAGACGCTTCCAGAAATTCTGACAAGATGAAAATTGTTCAGACCTGAGCTTTTGCACGACCTGGCTATAAATACCAGGTCGCGCTAAAAAAGTTCCTTCTTCTATTTTCAACCGTAGCCGTAGGAGGCTATGTCAGTCGACGACGCTATTTTTAATCTACAGTGAGAGTCACGGGACGAGCTGGAAGTCCAACCAGAACAGCAGAGCACCTACGAAGAGGTTCGATGGACTCACGTACGATCCATGAGAGGATACGAGACAACTAGTAAACAGCACTAGCAGTGGAATCCTGGAAGAGGACCATAGGACCAGAAGAACGAGAAGGACACTGACCGAGGACCCGAAGAGGACACACTGATAGTATCGCATCAAATGAGGTGATGAGAAACCATTTTTGTTAATTACAGACAATTGAAAGGCTATAATTAACATAGAATGAAAAGCATTCGAACAGTTAATCAATCATAAAGAAATGTATACAAATGTAAAAGCAGATTGTAATATAGAATAATAACTCATGTATAGGAATTAGTAGTTGAATCAAACATAAATGCTAAGAGAGAAATATTTGAGTTTAAATTAAAATCAATTAAAGTACTGAGAAAGGTTGATATGATTTTAAATAAAAATAAATGAGAGTAGTTGATAAAGTCTTTGTTTGATAAAGTAAAATGTATGTGCAACAGTAAATAATGAAAGTCAATAAAATTAAATAAATTAAAAATAACAGTAAATTCAGAATTACGGAAAATAATATGAGATTGCAAAGATAACCACACAATAAGTAAGCCGAGAGCAAAATATTTATTATTTATTAAATTAATATTTAAAATTAATTAAGATTATATGATAAGGTTTATGCATACCATGTTATATACAATTTGTTAGCCATAAGGCATGTGCGAATGGTTCATACAAACGATTAATAATGAGTATTATTTCAATATGCGAAATGAAAAAATTTTGTTTAATAAAAAAAATAAATAATGAAAAATTTTAAAACTTATATAACGCATCATCTTCATATTACGATTACACCCATGAAATCAAATTTGTGTTGTTATAATTTGGCGCTCCAAAAGTGGGGCTACCCAAATTAAATTATATTAATCAATTTGTGTTGTTATATAATTTGGCGC